>CAMRHE010000900.1:0-277500 GCA_947044405.1 Leptodactylus fallax
TATGTGGTATATACAGCTGTTTGGGTACATGTATGACATTGGTGTACCCGGGATAATGTACTTACTGCCATATGTGGTATATACTGCTGTTTGGGTACATGTATGACACCGGTGTACCCGGGATAATGTACTTACTGCCATATGTGGTATATACTGCTGTTTGGGCACATGTATGACACTGGTGTACCCAGGATAATGTACTTACTGCCATATGTGCTATATACTGCTGTTTGGGCACATGTATGACACTGGTGTACCCGGGATAATGTACTTACTGCCATATGTGCTATATACTGCTGTTTGGGTACATGTATGACACTGGTGTACCCGGTATAATGTACTTACTGCCATATGTGGTATATACTGCTGTTTGGGCACATGTATGACACTGGTGTACTTGGGATAATGTACTTACTGCCATATGTGGTATATACTGCTGTTTGGGTACATGTACGACACCGGTGTACTTGGGATAATGTACTTACTGCCATATGTGGTATATACTGCTGTTTGGGTACATGTATGACACCGGTGTACCCGGGATAATGTACTTACTGCCATATGTGGTATATACAGCTGTTTGGGTACATGTATGACACTGGTGTACCCAGGATAATGTACTTACTGCCATATGTGGTATATACAGCTGTTTGGGTACATGTATGACACTGGTGTACCCGGGATAATGTACTTACTGCCATATGTGGTATATACTGCTGTTTGGGTACATGTATGACACTGGCGTACCCGGGATAATGTACTTACTGCCATATGTGGTATATACTGCTGTTTGGGTACATGTATGACACTGGCGTACCCGGGATAATGTACTTACTGCCATATGTGGTATATACTGCTGTTTGGGTACATGTATGACACTGGTGTACCCGGGATAATGTACTTACTGCCATATGTGGTATATACAGCTGTTTGGGTACATGTATGACACTGGTGTACCCGGGATAATGTACTTACTGCCATATGTGGTATATACTGCTGTTTGGGTACATGTATGACACTGGTGTACCCGGGATAATGTACTTACTGCCATATGTGGTATATACTGCTGTTTGGGTACATGTATGACACTGGTGTACCCGGGATAATGTACTTACTGCCATATGTGGTATATACTGCTGTTTGGGTACATGTATGACACCGGTGTATCTGGGATAATGTACTTACTGCCATATGTGGTATATACTGCTGTTTGGGTACATGTATGACACTGGTGTACCTGGGATAATGTACTTACTGTCATATGTGGTATATACTGCTGTTTGGGTACATGTATGACACTGGTGTACCCGGGATAATGTACATACTGCCATATGTGGTATATACTGCTGTTTGGGTACATGTATGACACCGGTGTACCCGGGATTATGTACTTACTGCCATATGTGGTATATACTGCTGTTTGGGTACATGTATGACACTGGTATACCCGGGATAATGTACTTACTGCCATATGTGGTATATACCGCTGTTTGGGTACATGTATGACACTGGTGTACCCGGGATAATGTACTTACTGCCATATGTGGTATATACTGCTGTTTGGGTACATGTATGACACTGGTGTACCCAGGATAATGTACTTACTGCCATATGTGGTATATACTGCTGTTTGGGTACATGTATGACACCGGTGTACCCGGGATAATGTACTTACTGCCATATGTGGTATATACTGCTGTTTGGGTACATGTATGACACTGGTGTACCCGGGATAACGTACATAATGTCATATGTGGTATAAACTGCTGTTTGGGCACAGCTGGGCACAGAAGGGAAGGAGCGCTATTTGGTTTTTGGAGCACAGATTTAGACAGTTTCGCTTTTGGACACCATGACACTTTTGCAGAGCTCCTGAAATGCCAGTAAAGTGGAATCCCCTGACACTTGACCCTATTTTGGAAACTGCACCCCTGAAGGAATTTATCCAGGGGTGCAGTGAGCATTTTTTACCTCCAAGTGCTGCTATAATTTATTTTCCAGAAATGAATACGCAGCTGATGGTGAAAGGTGAAAATGACAATTTTTGCAGGAATACGTCATTTCAGTGCGTAATATGTTGTGCCCGGCTTGTATCAGATGTGAACGCTCCAAAAGCTGTTGTGCCCGGGATCCCCACTTAACAGTTTTTAGAGTGTTTGTGTCTGCTGACATAAGCTGGGCACAAAATATTGGGCACTGAAATGGCAAATCTCTGGAAAAATTGCAATTTTCCCTTTTCATTATCAGCTGCGCATTCATTTATTGAAATTAAATGAATGCAACACTTAAGGGTTAATAATGCTCGCTACCCCACTTGATAAATCCTTTCAGGGTTGTAGTTCCCATAATGGGGTCACAAGTCTGCGGATTCCATTTTACTGGCAATCCAGGGGCTCTGCTAAAGTGGCATGGTGTCCAAAAACCAAACTGTGCTTCAAAAACCAAAATAGCGCTCCTTCCCTTCTGTGCCCGGCTGTTCCCAAACAGCAGTTTATACAAAGTACGTTATCCTGGGTACACCAGTGTCATACATGTGGGCGTAAACTGCAGTTTGGGTACACAGCAGGGGGCAGAGGTGAAGGAGCGCTATGTGGCTTTTGGAGCATAGGTTTAGATTGTTGGATTTTGGACACCATGTCAAATTGGCAAAGACCCTAAAATTGCCCCTATAAAATGGGGTCACTTCTTGGGGAATTCCAATTTACTGGCACCTCTGCAAAAACAACATGGCGTCCAGAAAGTCCCTCTAGATCTGTAGTTCAAAAGCTAAAAAGCGCAGTGCTCCTTCCCTTCTGAGCCCTGCTGTTTGCCCAAGTAGCAGGTTACACCCACATATATAATTTTTTTTCCCCCGGTGTGATGATTCCGCTTAAATATGGCTATAACTCAAAGCTGTATTTTTATCTCTTGGTAGCGTATTTCTCTCTAGTTCCATTTATTCATAATGTGCACAGCCTACTCATAGGTATATTGGCAGTAGTGGCCGGACTGGAAAAATAGGGCTTTGTATCCATCCCAGCAGGGCTCCATTGTATTCCTACACAGCCCTGAGTGATCAAACAAACACCTGCATTGTTTGGCCTGGGCTGGTAGATCAGACATGGTTGATAACATTGTATCCTTTCACTTGGTCTCAGCTCAATACAAAGAATCTGGACTTGAGTGCGTTAGTCAATCAGACTTGCTGTTGCCGGTGACCTCATTCTGGGAGGTGGCATAAAGGGTATATAAGATGAGGTAAGAGGTCAGTGGGAGGAGATTGTGCTGGGACTACAAGAGAACACTATGAGGAGAGGCTGCTGTGATGAGCATGCAGGCTGGAATGCTGCTGCTGACGATGATGAGACTACAAGAGACTGAGAGACTATTACTGAGAGTTTTTACAGACCATCACAGACTACAGAGTTTTTACAGACAGACTACAGGATATTACAGACAGACCACTGTGAAGAGCATGCAGGCTGGATTATTGTATTAATGCTACATGCTAAGAAGCCTCCACTGGTTATTCACACATGACAGAGCATGTGTGAGTGTTGGATTACAGAACCACCTCAAGGAGATGTGTGGTAAAGTAATCATTTCACCTTTATCCCTTTTATTTTATTGCACTGTATCTTGTAACTAGTAACTGTTAATGCTTGCATACATCTGCATCTGTTCTGAACTGCATGTGTTAGATGTTAATACCGACCCATTTAGGGGTTAATAAATATATAAAATTTAGAAAGCTTGTCTTGTATTTATCTTGTGAACCCGGCACTCACTGGCGGTGAGTGTGGTTTTATATGAAAGAAGACTCAGGTGTGAGCCAACGCGGTGTTGGCGCACTGAGGATCTTTCACACCCAGGATAGCCCACTTAATAGTTTTAGGAGTTGTCTCTGATGCCACAAAGTGGGTACAACGTATTGGGCACCAAAATGGCATATTTATTTAAAATTGTCAATTTTCACTTTGTACATTCATTTTTGGGAAGCATTTTTAGGCTCAAAATGATAATACCCCTGGATAAATTCCTTGAGGGTTGTAGTTTCTAAAATGGGGTCCCTTTTGAGGGGTTTCCATTGTATTGGTACTTTAGGGGCTCTGCAAATGCGACATGGCATCCGAAAACTATTCCAGCCACATCTGCCCTCCAAAAGCCAAATAGCGCTCTTTCTTTTCTGAGCCCTGCCATGTACCTATGCAGCAGATTACAACCACATGGGGAGTATTCCTGTATTCAGGAGAAATTGTGTAACAAACTTTGGGGAGCTTTTTCTCCTTTATCCTCTTGTGAAAATGAAAAACTTGGGGCTAAACTGATGGTTTATTGGAAAGAAAGTAATTTTTCATTTTCATGTCCCAATGTTAATGAAATCTGTGAAACAGCTGTGGGGTCAAAATGCTCAGTATACCCCTTGATATGTTCTGTGAGGGGTGTAGTTTCCAAAATGGTGTCACTTTTGGAGGTTTCCATTATATTGGTACTCTAGGGGCTCTGCAAATAAACATGGCACCTGAAAACTATTCCAGCAAAATCTGCTTTTCAAATGCCAAGTGTCGCTCTTTCTTTTCCGTGCACTGCCGTGTGCCCAAAAATCATTTTACACCCACATGTGGGGTATTTCTGTGCTAGGGAGAAATTACACAACAAACTGTGAGATGCATTTTCTTCTTTAACCCTTTGTGAATGTGTTAATTTTAGGGATAAATTAATGTATTATTGGATAAAAATGAAATGTCTAAATTTTACCTCCATATTGTTTTAATTCTTGTGAAATGCTTAAAGGGTTAACAAACTTCCCAAATGCTGTTTTGAATTATTTGAGGGGTGCAGTTTTGAATATGTGGTGATTTATGGGGGGTTTCTAATATATAGGCCTTTATAATCCCCTTCAGAACTGAAGTGGTCCCTAAAAAATGAGTTTGGGAAATTTTCTTGTAAATCTGGAAAATCGCTGTTACACTTGTAAGCCTTCTAACATCTAAAATAAATTACAGGATGATTAAAAGATGATGCCGATATAAAGCAGAGATATGATAGATAATAGTTATTCATGTATTTGGGTGGTATGACTATCTATCTGAAAAGCAGAGCATTTTACATTTTGAAAATTGAAATTTTTTTTCCAAATTTCCCTCAAATTTTTATAAATAAATACAAAAATATTAATCAATGTTGACCACTAACATGAAGTACAATGTGTCATGAAAAAACAATCTCAAAATCACTTGTGTAAGTTATAGCATCTCAAAGTTATTGCCATATAAAGTGACACATGTCAGTTTTGAAAAATGAGGCCTGGTCCATGAGGAACTTTTAGGCCCGGTCCTTAACCGGTTAATAGTAGTACAATGTACCGTGTTAGCCATTGAAAGTAGTGGAAGATGAAGAAATCAGGCGATACCTTTTAGAGGCTGAGTATATTTGATAGTAAACTTTCGGAAGTCTAGCTCTCTTCATCAGACATGGTGTAATACTAGAAACTGAAAATTCACATTATTTGTACACACACAAGACCTGGATCTTCAAAAGGATCTTGGAATAACAAAATGCAATATAAGTAGAGAAGTTATTTACAACAGGTCAGAAATAAATAATCTGGAAACTTGTGGGACGTGACAGAGGGATCAGTAATTCTCGCTGTTATCTGTTTGCTATCAGGAGGTGATTTGTGACCCTCACAGCTCATACATAGTGTGACATGAAGCTGGCAGGAATATTAAGTCCAAATTGCAGAGTTTGAAATTTTTTGCATTACCTTATATTCCCATTCTTTTCTCTATCTCTGCGTCTTAAAATGTCCCATTAAAACCACAACCCGCAAATCTTCAATAGAGTGGTTTTCTCCAGAGAAATGTGCGGCCACTGGAAGATCTGTTCTGCTGTTATTAATGGTGGATCTGTGTGAGTTCATTCGTTGACTAAGTCTCTGCCCTGTTTCCCCCACATAGAGGCCTGTGGTGGGACATTGCACACACATTATGAGATACACCACATTGGAAGACCTGCAGGAAAATGTCCCCCTAATTCTGTGCACCTGTTGTGACTGTGGGATAGGTACACTGTCAGCGGTGTGGATGTGCTTGCAGGTCATGCACCTTTTATGTAGGCAAGGTGAGGCGCCATTTTCAGGGCACTCCGGACAATAATACGCCTCAGGTTTGGTGGTTGTCGAAAGGAAAGGAGAGGGGGGACTGGAAATATGTCCTTGAGTCTGTTGTCCCTATGTAGCACAGGTTGGAGCTCCTTGGCAATCCTTCGTAGGATCTCCAGCTGTAGGTTGTAGGTGACAACTAGGGGCACTCGGGCATCTTTCTGGGTCTCCGACAAAGCAGACCTGGACAAGCACCTCCTGGATCTGAGGACAAAATTTCTCTCATTGGGATACAAACCAAAAGTGACGGACAACCAATTAAACAAAGCGGCAGCCATTAACAGAGACAGTCTGCTCACATATAGAGAGACCCAGAAAGATGCCGGAGTGCCCCTAGTTGTCACCTACAACCCACAGCTGGAGATCCTACAAAGGATTGCCAAGGAGCTCCAACCTGTACTACATAGGGACAACAGACTCAAGGACATATTTCCAGTCCCCCCTCTCCTTTCCTTTCGACAACCACCAAACCTGAGGCGCATTATCGTCCGGAGTGCCCTGAAGGCCCCAACTGAAAATGGCGCCTCACCTTGCCTACATAAAAGGTGCATGACCTGCAGGCACATCCACACCGCTGACAGTGTACCTGTCCCACAGTCACAACAGGTGCACAGAATTAGGGGGACATTTTCCTGCAGGTCTTCCAATGTGGTGTATCTCATAATGTGTGTGCAATGTCCCACCACAGGCCTCTATGTGGGGGAAACAGGGCAGAGACTTAGTCAGCGCATGAACTCACATAGATCCACCATTAATAACAGCAGAACAGATCTCCCAGTGGCCGCACATTTCTCTGGAGAAAACCACTCTATTGAAGATTTGCGGGTTGTGGTTTTAATGGGACATTTTAAGACACAGAAGGAGAGGAAAGAATGGGAATATAAGGTAATGCAAAAATTTCAAACTCTGCAATTTGGACTTAATATTCCTACCAAGTTCATGTCACACTATGTATTACCTGTGAGGGTCACAAATCACCTCCTGATAGCAAACAGATAACAGATCCCTCTGTCACGCACCACAACTTTCCAGATTGTTTATTTTTTGGCCGGTTGTAAATAACTTATCTACTTAGATTGTATTTTGTTTTTTTTAAGGACTCTAAAATCCTTTGAAGGTCCATGCCTATAAGGTATAAAAATCTGTGAATTTTCAGTTCTTGTATCACACCATGTCTGATGAAGGGAGCGAGTACTCCTGAAAGCTTACTTATAAATATACTCAGCTAGCCTCTAAAAGGTATCGCCTGATTTCTTCACTCTTCCAGTCTTACTTTAAGTCTCACTGCCATGTTCTTTTTCGATAACAACCTTTCCTCATAAATCGTACTTTTCCTGACAACCCTTCCACACAGGCTGTACTTGTCCAGTCTTCTTCTGTACTGCACTGTCATGATCTTGGACATATATCATACTGAGGCCTGTAGAGTCTGAGATGCAGCTCTTGGGTCTATTACTATTTTTCTAAGCCTTGCACGTTCTGAGCTTGCAGTGAATTTGCTGGAATGTTCTCTCCTCAGAAGGTTGTCCACTTGTGAATAATCTTTCTCATTGTAGAAAGATGGACTTCAGATTGTGTGAACACGGCTTTATTACTCTTCCCAGATTGATGGATAGCAGCAATTGCTTTGGGCAGCACAGTACTATTGGTGGCTCAGTGGTTAGTAGGTGGTGGCTCAGTGGTTAGTACTGTTGGCGGCTCATTGGTTAGTACTGTTGGTGGCTCAGTGGTTAATACTATTGGCTGCTCAGTGGTTAGTAGTATTGGTGACTCAGTGGTTAGTAATGTTGGTGGCTCAGTGGTTAGTAGTTTGTGGCTCAGTGGTTAGTAGTTTGTGGCTCAGTGGTTAGTACTATTGGTGGCTCAGTGGTTAATACTGTTAGCGGCTCAGTGGTTAGTACTGTTGGTGGCTCAGTGGTTAGTAGTGTTAGTGGGTAAGTGGTTAGTACTATTGGTGGCTCAGTGATTAATACTGTTATCGGCTCAGTGGTTAGGAATGTTGGTGGCTCAGTGGTTAGTACTATTGGCAGCTCAGTGGTTAGTAATGTTGGTGCCTCAGTATTTAGGAATGTTGGTGGCTCAGTGGTTAGTAGTGTTAGCGGTTCAGTGGTTAGTACTATTGGCGGCTCAGTGGTTAGTACTATTGGCGGCTCAGTGGTTAGTAATGTTGGTGCCTCAGTGGTTAGTACTGCAGCCTTGCAGCGCCGGAGTCCTAGGTTTTAATCCAGCCAAGGACAACATCAGCAAGGAGTTTTGTATGTTTTCCCCAGGTTTGGTGGGTTTCCTCCCACACTCCAAAAACTTACTGATAGGGAATGTAGATTTTGAGCCCTATATGAGACAGTGACTGACAATGTGTGTACAGCGCTGCGGAATATGATGATGCTATACAAGTAAGACAAATAATTCTAAGATCGTTGCTGATGTCTTTCCTCCTTGGCATTGTTACATTATATAACACACACTTGAATGCTCCAGACCAGCAAACTTCCACTTTGCTGATGATGTAGTAATTAGCCGCTGGGTGCTGATCATCGGGGGACTCCATTGTCCACACATTCCTTTTTGGTGAATATTTAATGACCTGGTGCAATCTGTCATGTGTTGTTCTTTCCCTCAGGTTGGATTTACCTGACCTAGCCCTATCAGTCATAGGTAAGATTTTGGTATAATGAGAGTAACGTGGACGTCCCTGGGGCTGCTCTGTTGACTATCCCTTTAAGACTGTCTAAGAAGCAGATGTTTATTATTGTGTCTTGGCATAAGAGGAACAGATGTCACCCTCTCTGAATTCTCAGCTTTTACATGACTGTATTTCCATGGCTGCACTCACATTCTCGCCTGACTCCCGAGGCTGCACTCACACTCCAGACCAAAGTCCCAGGGCTGCACTCATACTCTGGTCCCGACTCCCAAATCCCGAGGCTACACTCACACTCCGGTCCCGACTCCTGAGGCTACACTCACACTCCGGTCCCGACTCCTGAGGCAGCACTCACACTCCGGTCCCGACTCCTGAGGCAGCACTCACACTCCGGTCCCGACTCCTGAGGCAGCACTCACACTCCGGTCCCGACTCCTGAGGCAGCACTCACACTCCGGTCCGGACTCCTGAGGCAGCACTCACACTCCGGTCCCGACTCCTGAGGCAGCACTCACACTCCGGTCCCGACTCCTGAGGCAGCACTCACACTCCGGTCCCGACTCCTGAGGCAGCACTCACACTCCGGTCCCGACTCCTGAGGCAGCACTCACACTCCGGTCCCGACTCCTGAGGCAGCACTCACACTCCGGTCCCGACTCCTGAGGCAGCACTCACACTCCGGTCCCGACTCCCAGATCCCAAGGCTGTGCTACAGTATATGGTGGCATTATACATCAGACCAGGCTGATTAGTGGTGGGGGGTCTGATCTCTGGGACACTCACCATTACCATGGCAGCCCCTACCCCCGGCCCCCTCTCAGCTCAGACTTCCATCTACCATACTTTTACCATAGACGTTCCCCATCAGTCGGGTTGCGGAGACCCGGAGAGGTCATGGACAGCCCAATGTATAGGGTGGTGGAGAGGAGAATCGGGGCGGGCGATGGTTACAAAGAACATTACTGAATAGCTCTCTGAGGGGGGCAGGTGGTTAAGATGAGATGACAGGCGGCGCTCGGCTCCTGAGCACCTTAAAGGAGAAGTCCATAGATAAAGGCAATGCTCACTGGCTGATACTACCAGAACGTCCGTCCAGGTCATGCGATGGTCACAGCGGGGCACAGATCGTTACAATACAGTCATGATCCATACAAGTGACAAGCACAGGACAGACCCCCTACTACACCCCCTCCCCCTCAGGGGACCAGGGCTTAAATTTCAGGGTTGATCGGACCCCGGTCACATCGCATCAAGAGCAACACAGCTACACCGCAACACAGCTACACCGCAACACAGCTACACCGCAACACAGCTACACCGCAACACAGCTACACCGCAACACAGCTACACCGCAACACAGCTACACCGCAACACCGCTACACCGCAACACAGCTACACCGCAACACAGCTACACCGCAACACAGCTACACCGCAACACAGCTACACCGCAACACCGCTACACCGCAACACCGCTACACAGCTACACCGCAACACAGCTACACCGCAACACAGCTACACAGCTACACCGCAACACAGCTACACCGCAACACAGCTACACCGCAACACAGCTACACCGCAACACAGCTACACCGCAACACAGCAACACCGCAACACAGCTACACCGCAACACAGCTACACAGCTACACCGCAACACAGCTACACCGCAACACAGCAACACCGCAACACAGCTACACCGCAACACAGCTACACCGCAACAAAGCTACATCGCAACACAGCTACACCGCAACACCGCTACACAGCAACACCGCAACACAGCTACACCGCAACACAGCTACACCGCAACACAGCTACACAGCAACACCGCAACACAGCTACACCGCAACACATCTACACCGCAACACAGCTACACCGCAACACAGCTACACCGCAACACAGCAACACCGCAACACAGCTACAAAATAATTCCTTTAATAAAAGCAAAAACAAACACACACACGGCGCCATCTACAGGTCAAAGAGCTCGTCCAGAAATATTAGTATGTCCAGCATGTCCCACTGTGGCTGGTTCTCTGTATCCTCCAGCAGCTCCTCTGCAAGACAAAGACTGTTTTCACACCAGAGGCAGCAGGAGAGGGGGTGTACCTGGGGGAGGGGAGAATATGCGGCACAGGGGTCTACATGACACGGGGGGGGGGGGGGCAGGTACCGACATACCAGGGGTCTACATGACACGGGGGGGGGGGGGGGCAGGTACCGACATACCAGGGGTCTACATGACACGGGGGGGGGGGGGGGGCAGGTACCGACATACCAGGGGTCTACATGACACGGGGGGGGGGGGGGCAGGTACCGACATACCAGGGGTCTACATGACACGGGGGGGGGGGGCAGGTACCGACATACCAGGAGTCTACATGACATGGGGCGCAGGTACCCACATACCAGGGGTCTACATGACAAGGGGGCAGGTACCAACGCGCCAGGGGTCTACATGACATGGGGGCAGGTACCCACATACCAGGGGTCTACATGACACGGGGGGCAGGTACCCACATACCAGGGGTCTACATGACACGGGGGGCAGGTACCCACATACCAGGGGTCTACATGACACGGGGGCAGGTACTCACATACCAGGGGTCTACATGACACGGGGGCAGGTACCCACATACCAGGGGTCTACATGACACGGGGGGGGGGGGAGGTACCCACATACCAGGGGTCTACATGACACGGGGGCAGGTACCCACATACCAGGGGTCTACATGACACGGGGGGCAGGTACCCACATACCAGGGGTCTACATGACACAGGGGCAGGTACCCACATACCAGGGGTCTACATGACATGGGGCGCAGGTACCCACATACCAGGGGTCTACATGACAAGGGGGCAGGTACCAACGCGCCAGGGGTCTACATGACATGGGGGGCAGGTACCCACATACCAGGGGTCTACATGACATGGGGGGCAGGTACCCACATACCAGGGGTCTACATGACACAGGGGCAGGTACCCACATACCAGGGGTCTACATGACACGGGGGGGTAGGTACCCACATACCAGGGGTCTACATGACACGGGGGCAGGTACCGACGGCCAGGGGTCTACATGACATGGGGGGCAGGTACCCACATACCAGGGGTCTACATGACACAGGGGCAGGTACCGACGCGCCAGGGGTCTACATGACATGGGGGCAGGTACCCACATACCAGGGGTCTACATGACACGGGGGCAGGTACCCACATACCAGGGGTCTACATGACGCGGGGGGGGGGGGGCAGGTACCCACATACCAGGGGTCTACATGACACGGGGGGCAGGTACCCACATACCAGGGGTCTACATGACATGGGGGGCAGGTACCCACATACCAGGGGTCTACATGACACGGGGGGGCAGGTACCCACATACCAGGGGTCTACATGACATGGGGGGGGGCAGGTACCCACATACCAGGGGTCTACATGACACGGGGGCAGGTACCCACATACCAGGGGTCTACATGACACGGGGGGCAGGTACCCACATACCAGGGGTCTACATGACACGGGGGCAGGTACCCACATACCAGGGGTCTACATGACACGGGGGGGCAGGTACCCACATACCAGGGGTCTACATGACACGGGGGCAGGTACCCACATACCAGGGGTCTACATGACACGGGGGGGGGGGAGGTACCCACATACCAGGGGTCTACATGACATGGGGGGGGCAGGTACCCACATACCAGGGGTCTACATGACACGGGGGGCAGGTACCCACATACCAGGGGTCTACATGACACGGGGGCAGGTACTCACATACCAGGGGTCTACATGACACGGGGGGGGGGGCAGGTACCCACATACCAGGGGTCTACATGACACGGGGGGGGGCAGGTACCCACATACCAGGGGTCTACATGACACGGGGGTGGGGGGGGGGGCAGGTACCCACATACCAGGGGTCTACATGACACGGGGGGGGGGCAGGTACCCACATACCAGGGGTCTATATGACACGGGGGCAGGTACCCACATACCAGGGGTCTACATGACACGGGGGGGGGGGGGCAGGTACCCACATACCAGGGGTCTACATGACACGGGGGGGGGGGCAGGTACCCACATACCAGGGGTCTACATGACACGGGGGGGGGGGGGGGCAGGTACCCACATACCAGGGGTCTACATGACACGGGGGGGGGGCAGGTACCCACATACCAGGGGTCTACATGACACGGGGGCAGGTACCCACATACCAGGGGTCTACATGACACGGGGGGGCAGGTACCCACATACCAGGGGTCTACATGACACGGGGGGGGGGCAGGTACCCACATACCAGGGGTCTACATGACACGGGGGGGCAGGTACCCACATACCAGGGGTCTACATGACACGGGGGGCAGGTACCCACATACCAGGGGTCTACATGACACGGGGGGGGGGCAGGTACCCACATACCAGGGGTCTACATGACACGGGGGGGCAGGTACCCGCATACCAGGGGTCTACATGACACGGGGGGGGGGGCAGGTACCCACATACCAGGGGTCTACATGACACGGGGGGCAGGTACCCACATACCAGGGGTCTACATGACACGGGGGGGGCAGGTACCCACATACCAGGGGTCTACATGACACGGGGGGGGGGGCAGGTACCCACATACCAGGGGTCTACATGACACGGGGGGGCAGGTACCCACATACCAGGGGTCTACATGACACGGGGGGGGGCAGGTACCCACATACCAGGGGTCTACATGACACGGGGGGCAGGTACCCACATACCAGGGGTCTACATGACACGGGGGGCAGGTACCCACATACCAGGGGTCTACATGACACGGGGGGGGCAGGTACCCACATACCAGGGGTCTACATGACACGGGGGCGGGGGGGCAGGTACCCACATACCAGGGGTCTACATGACACGGGGGGGGGGGGGGCAGGTACCCACATACCAGGGGTCTACATGACACGGGGGGGGGGCAGGTACCCACATACCAGGGGTCTACATGACACGGGGGGGGCAGGTACCCACATACCAGGGGTCTACATGACACGGGGGGGGGGGGGGGGGAGGTACCCACATACCAGGGGTCTACATGACACGGGGGGGGGGGGCAGGTACCCACATACCAGGGGTCTACATGACACGGGGGGGGCAGGTACCCACATACCAGGGGTCTACATGACACGGGGGGGCAGGTACCCACATACCAGGGGTCTACATGACACGGGGGGGGGGCAGGTACCCACATACCAGGGGTCTACATGACACGGGGGGGCAGGTACCCACATACCAGGGGTCTACATGACACGGGGGGGCAGGTACCCACATACCAGGGGTCTACATGACACGGGGGGGGCAGGTACCCACATACCAGGGGTCTACATGACACGGGGGGGCAGGTACCCACATACCAGGGGTCTACATGACATGGGGGGCAGGTACCCACATACCAGGGGTCTACATGACACGGGGGGCAGGTACCCACATACCAGGGGTCTACATGACACGGGGGGGGCAGGTACCCACATACCAGGGGTCTACATGACACGGGGGGGGGGCAGGTACCCACATACCAGGGGTCTACATGACACGGGGGGGGCAGGTACCCACATACCAGGGGTCTACATGACACGGGGGGGGCAGGTACCCACATACCAGGGGTCTACATGACACGGGGGGCAGGTACCCACATACCAGGGGTCTACATGACACGGGGGGGGCAGGTACCCACATACCAGGGGTCTACATGACGGGGGGGGGGCAGGTACCCACATACCAGGGGTCTACATGACACGGGGGGGGGGGCAGGTACCCACATACCAGGGGTCTACATGACACGGGGGGGCAGGTACCCACATACCAGGGGTCTACATGACACGGGGGGGCAGGTACCCACATACCAGGGGTCTACATGACACGGGGGCAGGTACCCACATACCAGGGGTCTACATGACACGGGGGGGGGGCAGGTACCCACATACCAGGGGTCTACATGACACGGGGGGGGGGCAGGTACCCACATACCAGGGGTCTACATGACACGGGGGGGGCAGGTACCCACATACCAGGGGTCTACATGACACGGGGGCGGTACCCACATACCAGGGGTCACATACACGACACGGGGGCAGGTACCCACATACCAGGGGTCTACATGACACGGGGGGGCAGGTACCCACATACCAGGGGTCTACATGACACGGGGCCACAGGGGGGGGGCAGGTACCCACATACCAGGGGTCTACATGACACGCAGGACCCACAACCAGGGGGGGGGGGGGGCAGGTACCCACATACCAGGGGTCTACATGACACGGGGGGGCAGGTACCCACATACCAGGGGTCTACATGACACGGGGGGCAGGTACCCACATACCAGGGGTCTACATGACATGGGGGGCAGGTACCCACATACCAGGGGTCTACATGACACGCGGGGGGGGGGGGGCAGGTACCCACATACCAGGGGTCTACATGACACGGGGGGGGGGCAGGTACCCACATACCAGGGGTCTACATGACACGGGGGGCAGGTACCCACATACCAGGGGTCTACATGACACGGGGGGCAGGTACCCACATACCAGGGGTCTACATGACACGGGGGGCAGGTACCCCACATACCAGGGGTCTACATGACACGGGGGGGGGGGGGGCAGGTACCCACATACCAGGGGTCTACATGACATGGGGGGGCAGGTACCCACATACCAGGGGTCTACATGACACGGGGGGCAGGTACCCACATACCAGGGGTCTACATGACACGGGGGGCAGGTACCCACATACCAGGGGTCTACATGACAGGGGGGGGGGGGGCAGGTACCCACATACCAGGGGTCTACATGACACGGGGGGGGGGGGGGCAGGTACCCACATACCAGGGGTCTACATGACAGGGGGGGGGCAGGTACCCACATACCAGGGGTCTACATGACACGGGGGGCAGGTACCCACATACCAGGGGTCTACATGACCGGGGGGGGCAGGTACCCACATACCAGGGGTCTACATGACACGGGGGGGGGGGCAGGTACCCACATACCAGGGGTCTACATGACAGGGGGGGGCAGGTACCCACATACCAGGGGTCTACATGACACGGGGGGGCAGGTACCCACATACCAGGGGTCTACATGACACGGGGGGGGCAGGTACCCACATACCAGGGGTCTACATGACACGGGGGGGGGGGCAGGTACCCACATACCAGGGGTCTACATGACACGTGGGGGGCAGGTACCCACATACCAGGGGTCTACATGACATCGGGGGCAGGTACCCACATACCAGGGGTCTACATGACACGGGGGGGGGGCAGGTACCCACATACCAGGGGTCTACATGACACGGGGGGGGGCAGGTACCCACATACCAGGGGTCTACATGACACGGGGGGGGGGCAGGTACCCACATACCAGGGGTCTACATGACACGGGGGGGCAGGTACCCACATACCAGGGGTCTACATGACACGGGGGGGGCAGGTACCCACATACCAGGGGTCTACATGACACGGGGGGGGGGCAGGTACCCACATACCAGGGGTCTACATGACACGGGGGGGGCAGGTACCCACATACCAGGGGTCTACATGACACGGGGGGGGGGCAGGTACCCACATACCAGGGGTCTACATGACACGGGGGGCAGGTACCCACATACCAGGGGTCTACATGACACGGGGGGGGGCAGGTACCCACATACCAGGGGTCTACATGACAGGGGGGGAGGACCCACAAACAGGGGTCACAGACATGGGGGGCAGGTACCCACATACCAGGGGTCTACATGACATGGGGGGCAGGTACCCACATACCAGGGGTCTACATGACACGGGGGGGGGCGGGGGGGGGGGGGGCAGGTACCCACATACCAGGGGTCTACATGACACGGGGGGCAGGTACCCACATACCAGGGGTCTACATGACATGGGGGGCAGGTACCCACATACCAGGGGTCTACATGACACGGGGGGCAGGTACCCACATACCAGGGGTCTACATGACACGGGGGGGGGGGGGCAGGTACCCACATACCAGGGGTCTACATGACACGGGGGGCAGGTACCCACATACCAGGGGTCTACATGACACGGGGGGGGGGCAGGTACCCACATACCAGGGGTCTACATGACACGGGGGGCAGGTACCCACATACCAGGGGTCTACATGACACGGGGGGGCAGGTACCCACATACCAGGGGTCTACATGACACGGGGGGCAGGTACCCACATACCAGGGGTCTACATGACACGGGGGGCAGGTACCCACATACCAGGGGTCTACATGACACGGGGGGCAGGTACCCACATACCAGGGGTCTACATGACACGGGGGGCAGGTACCCACATACCAGGGGTCTACATGACACGGGGGGGGGGGCAGGTACCCACATACCAGGGGTCTACATGACAGGGGGGGGGCAGGTACCCACATACCAGGGGTCTACATGACACGGGGGGCAGGTACCCACATACCAGGGGTCTACATGACACGGGGGGCAGGTACCCACATACCAGGGGTCTACATGACACGGGGGGCAGGTACCCACATACCAGGGGTCTACATGACACGGGGGCAGGTACCCACATACCAGGGGTCTACATGACACGGGGGGCAGGTACCCACATACCAGGGGTCTACATGACACGGGGGGGGGCAGGTACCCACATACCAGGGGTCTACATGACATGGGGGGGCAGGTACCCACATACCAGGGGTCTACATGACACGGGGGGGGGGGCAGGTACCCACATACCAGGGGTCTACATGACACGGGGGGGGGGCAGGTACCCACATACCAGGGGTCTACATGACACGGGGGGCAGGTACCCACATACCAGGGGTCTACATGACACGGGGGCAGGTACCCACATACCAGGGGTCTACATGACACGGGGGGGCAGGTACCCACATACCAGGGGTCTACATGACACGGGGGGGCAGGTACCCACATACCAGGGGTCTACATGACACGGGGGGCAGGTACCCACATACCAGGGGTCTACATGACACGGGGGGCAGGTACCCACATACCAGGGGTCTACATGACACGGGGGGGGGCAGGTACCCACATACCAGGGGTCTACATGACACGGGGGGGGGGAGGTACCCACATACCAGGGGTCTACATGACACGGGGGGCAGGTACCCACATACCAGGGGTCTACATGACACGGGGGGCAGGTACCCACATACCAGGGGTCTACATGACACGGGGGGCAGGTACCCACATACCAGGGGTCTACATGACACGGGGGGCAGGTACCCACATACCAGGGGTCTACATGACATGGGGGGCAGGTACCCACATACCAGGGGTCTACATGACACGGGGGGGGGAGGTACCCACATACCAGGGGTCTACATGACACGGGGGGGGGCAGGTACCCACATACCAGGGGTCTACATGACACGGGGGGGGGGGGCAGGTACCCACATACCAGGGGTCTACATGACACGGGGGGCAGGTACCCACATACCAGGGGTCTACATGACACGGGGGGCAGGTACCCACATACCAGGGGTCTACATGACACGGGGGGCAGGTACCCACATACCAGGGGTCTACATGACGGGGGGCAGGTACCCACATACCAGGGGTCTACATGACACGGGGGGGCAGGTACCCACATACCAGGGGTCTACATGACACGGGGGGGGCAGGTACCCACATACCAGGGGTCTACATGACACGGGGGGGCAGGTACCCACATACCAGGGGTCTACATGACACGGGGGGCAGGTACCCACATACCAGGGGTCTACATGACACGGGGGGCAGGTACCCACATACCAGGGGTCTACATGACACGGGGGGCAGGTACCCACATACCAGGGGTCTACATGACACGGGGGGCAGGTACCCACATACCAGGGGTCTACATGACATGGGGGGCAGGTACCCACATACCAGGGGTCTACATGACATGGGGGGCAGGTACCCACATACCAGGGGTCTACATGACACGGGGGGCAGGTACCCACATACCAGGGGTCTACATGACACGGGGGGCAGGTACCCACATACCAGGGGTCTACATGACACGGGGGGCAGGTACCCACATACCAGGGGTCTACATGACACGGGGGGCAGGTACCCACATACCAGGGGTCTACATGACACGGGGGGGCAGGTACCCACATACCAGGGGTCTACATGACACGGGGGGCAGGTACCCACATACCAGGGGTCTACATGACACGGGGGGGGGGGGGGAGGTACCCACATACCAGGGGTCTACATGACACGGGGGGCAGGTACTCACATACCAGGGGTCTACATGACACGGGGGGCAGGTACCCACATACCAGGGGTCTACATGACACGGGGGGGGGCAGGTACCCACATACCAGGGGTCTACATGACACGGGGGGCAGGTACCCACATACCAGGGGTCTACATGACACGGGGGGCAGGTACCCACATACCAGGGGTCTACATGACATGGGGGGCAGGTACTCACATACCAGGGGTCTACATGACACGGGGGGGGCAGGTACCCACATACCAGGGGTCTACATGACACGGGGGGGAGGGGCAGGTACCCACATACCAGGGGTCTACATGACACGGGGGTGGGGGCAGGTACCCACATACCAGGGGTCTACATGACACGGGGGCAGGTACCCACATACCAGGGGTCTACATGACACGGGGGGGCAGGTACCCACATACCAGGGGTCTACATGACACGGGGGGCAGGTACCCACATACCAGGGGTCTATATGACACGGGGGCAGGTACCCACATACCAGGGGTCTACATGACACGGGGGGCAGGTACCCACATACCAGGGGTCTACATGACACGGGGGGGGCAGGTACCCACATACCAGGGGTCTACATGACACGGGGGGGGGGAGGTACCCACATACCAGGGGTCTACATGACACGGGGGGCAGATACCCACATACCAGGGGTCTACATGACACGGGGGGCAGGTACCCACATACCAGGGGTCTACATGACACGGGGGGCAGGTACCCACATACCAGGGGTCTACATGACACGGGGGGCAGGTACCCACATACCAGGGGTCTACATGACACGGGGGGCAGGTACCCACATACCAGGGGTCTACATGACATGGGGGGCAGGTACCCACATACCAGGGGTCTACATGACACGGGGGGCAGGTACCCACATACCAGGGGTCTACATGACACGGGGGCAGGTACCCACATACCAGGGGTCTACATGACACGGGGGCAGGTACCCACATACCAGGGGTCAACATGACACGGGGGCAGGTACTCACATACCAGGGGTCTACATGACACGGGGGGCAGGTACCCACATACCAGGGGTCTACATGACACGGGGGGGGGGGGGGGCAGGTACCCACATACCAGGGGTCTACATGACACGGGGGGCAGGTACCCACATACCAGGGGTCTACATGACACGGGGGGCAGGTACCCACATAACAGAGGTCTACATGACACGGGGGGCAGGTACCCACATACCAGGGGTCTACATGACATGGGGGGCAGGTACCCACATACCAGGGGTCTACATGACACGGGGGGGGCAGGTACCCACATACCAGGGGTCTACATGACACGGGGGCAGGTACCTGGGCAGTTTATCTGCAGCTCCATGTCTAGCTCCTCCTCCACCAACGCTCGGTCACTTCTGTCTGCAGACGATGAAAATAAATAAATAAACATAAGAAAAATTCACAGTAACAGCAGACTCCGCCCACTATTCACAGGCCACACCTACAATCTCATCCAATAAAAACCTCCTCCCACTACTGAATAATTCATAAAGAAGAGATGAGCGGTCTAGTGGTGTGGCTCCTCCCATCACCTGTGTGGGCGGGGTTTTCTGTGCATGGCTCCTGTGCCCTGATACAGGGGTCCTCTCCCCCTCTCAATCCTAGACAGGATCTCTGGCTGATCTGGAGGAAGAAGAAAAATATGGCCAAGTCACACGCAACGCACGGCAGGAGGGCGGGGCCATCGAGTAAGGGGGAGGGAGTTGTATGAAGTTGGCAGGGACACAGTTAATACACAATACATATATATATATATATTAACTCAGAGGGTGCTCTTTAACCCCTTCCCGCCGATGGCATTTTTCATTTTTGGCTCCCCGCCTTTAAACCCCATAACTTTGTTATTTGTCCATTCATATATAAGGGGTTAATGTTTGTGCGACAAATTGTTCTCCGTAACGGCGCCATTTATTATTCTGTACAATGTAGTGGGGAGCCGGAAAACGATTCAGAATCGGGGGGGGGGGGGGGGGGGGGGGGGGGAGGAAAAAACCTGCATCTGTGTTCACTCTGCAACCAAAACGACACCGGTCCCCCCCCGTATGCTATGTGTGCCCCCCCGTGTATGCTATGTGTGCCCCCCCCCCGTATGCTATGTGTGCCCCCCCCGTATGCTATGTGTGCCCCCCCCCGTATGCTATGTGTGCCCCCCCCCCCGTATGCTATGTGTGCCCCCCCGTGTATGCTATGTGTGCCCCCCCCCGTATGCTATGTGTGCCCCCCCCCGTATGCTATGTGTGCCCCCCCCGTATGCTATGTGTGCCCCCCCCCCGTATGCTATGTGTGCCCCCCCCCGTATGCTATGTGTGCCCCCCCCCCCCGTATGCTATGTGTGCCCCCCCGTATGCTATGTGTGCCCCCCCCCGTATGCTATGTGTGCCCCCCCCGTATGCTATGTGTGCCCCCCCTGTGTATGCTATGTGTGCCCCCCCTGTATTCTATGTGTCCTCCTGTATTCTATGTGTCCTCCCCCTGTATTCTATGTGTCCTCCTGTATTCTATGTGTCCCCCCTGTATTATATGTGTACCCTCCCCTGTATTCTATGTGTCCCCCACCCTGTATTCTATGTGTCCTCCCCTGTATTCTATGTGTCCCCCTCCTGTATTCTATGTGTCCCCCCCTGTATTCTATGTGTCCCTCCCTGTATTCTATGTGTCCCCCCCTGTATTCTATGTGTCCCCCCTGTATTCTCTGTGCCCCTCCTGTATTCTATGTGTCCCCCTCCTGTATTCTATGTGTCCCCCCTGTATTCTATGTGTCCCCCCCTGTATTCTATGTGTCCTCCCCTGTATTCTATGTGTCCCCCTCCTGTATTCTATGTGTCCTCCTGTATTCTATGTGTCCTCCTGTATTCTATGTCCCCCCCTGTATTCTATGTGTCCCTGCTGTATTCTATGTGTCCTCCCCCCTGTATTCTATGTGTCCCCCCTGTATTCTATGTGTCCCCCCTGTATTCTATGTGTCCCCCCCTGTATTCTATGTGTCCCCCCTGTATTCTATGTGTCCCCCCCTGTATTCTATGTGTCCCCCCCTGTATTCTATGTGTCCCCCCCTGTATTCTATGTGTCCCCCCCTGTATTCTATGTGTCCCACCCTGTATTCTATGTGTCCCACCCTGTATTCTATGTGTCCCCCCCTGTATTCTATGTGTCCCCCCTGTATTCTATGTGTCCCCCCTGTATTCTATGTGTCCCCCTGTATTCTATATGTCCCCTCCTGTATTCTATGTGTCCTCCCTGTATTCTATGTGTCCTCCTGTATTCTATGTGTCCCCCCCCTGTATTCTATGTGTCCCCCCCTGTATTCTATGTGTCCTCCTGTATTCTATGTGTCCTCCTGTATTCTATGTGTCCCCCTGTATTCTATGTGTCCCCCCCTGTATTCTATGTGTCCTCCTGTATTCTATGTGTCCCCCTCCTGTATTCTATGTGTCCCCCCTGTATTCTATGTGTCCTCCCCCTGTATTCTATGTGTCCCCCCCTGTATTCTATGTGTCCTCCTGTATTCTATGTGTCCCCCCTGTATTCTATGTGTCCCCTCCCCTGTATTCTATGTGTCCCCCACCCTGTATTCTATGTGTCCCCCCCTGTATTCTATGTGTCCTCCTGTATTCTATGTGTCCCCCCCTGTATTCTATGTGTCCTCCCCCTGTATTCTATGTGTCCCCCCCTGTATTCTATGTGTCCTCCTGTATTCTATGTGTCCCCCTCCTGTATTCTATGTGTCCCCCCTGTATTCTATGTGTCCTCCCCCCTGTATTCTATGTGCCCCCTCCTGTATTCTATGTGTCCCCCCCTGTATTCTATGTGTCCCCCTGTATTCTATGTGTCCTCCCCCCTGTATTCTATGTGCCCTCCCTGTATTCTATGTGTCCCCCCCTGTATTCTATGTGTCCCCCCTGTATTCTATGTGTCCCCCCCTGTATTCTATGTGTCCCACCCTGTATTCTATGTGTCCCACCCTGTATTCTATGTGTCCCCCCCTGTATTCTATGTGTCCTCCTGTATTCTATGTGTCCCCCCTGTATTCTATGTGTCCCCCCCTGTATTCTATGTGTCCCCCCCGTATTCTATGTGTCCTCCTGTATTCTATGTGTCCTCCCTGTATTCTATGTGTCCCCCCTGTATTCTATGTGTCCCCCCCTGTATTCTATGTGTCCCCCCCTGTATTCTATGTGTCCCCCTCCTGTATTCTATGTGTCCCCCCCCTGTATTCTATGTGTCCCCCCCCTGTATTCTATGTGTCCCCCCCCCTGTATTCTATGTGTCCCCCCCCTGTATTCTATGTGTCCCCCCCTGTATTCTATGTGTCCCCCCCCCTGTATTCTATGTGTCCTCCTGTATTCTATGTGTCCTCCCCTGTATTCTATGTGTCCCCTCCTGTATTCTATGTGTCCCCCCCTGTATTCTATGTGTCCCCCCCTGTATTCTATGTGTCCCCCTCTGTATTCTATGTGTCCCCCCCTGTATTCTATGTGTCCCCCCTGTATTCTATGTGTCCTCCTGTATTCTATGTGTCCCTCCCTGTATTCTATGTGTCCCCCCCTGTATTCTATGTGTCCCCCCCTGTATTCTATGTGTCCTCCTGTATTCTATGTGTCCCCCCCTGTATTCTATGTGTCCCCCCCTGTATTCTATGTGTCCCCCCTGTATTCTATGTGTCCCCCCCTGTATTCTATGTGTCCTCCTGTATTCTATGTCCCCCCCCTGTATTCTATGTGCCCCCCCCTGTATTCTATGTGTCCCCCCCCTGTATTCTATGTGTCCCCCCCCCTGTATTCTATGTGTCCCCCCCCTGTATTCTATGTGTCCCCCCCTGTATTCTATGTGTCCCCCCCCTGTATTCTATGTGTCCCCCCCTGTATTCTATGTGTCCCCCCCCTGTATTCTATGTGTCCCCCCCTGTATTCTATGTGTCCTCCCCCTGTATTCTATGTGTCCCCTCCCTGTATTCTATGTGTCCTCCTGTATTCTATGTGTCCTCCTGTATTCTATGTGTCCCCCTGTATTCTATGTGTCCCCCCCCTGTATTCTATGTGTCCTCCTGTATTCTATGTGTCCTCCTGTATTCTATGTGTCCCCCCTGTATTCTATGTGTCCCCCCCCTGTATTCTATGTGTCCCCCACCCTGTATTCTATGTGTCCCCCCCTGTATTCTATGTGTCCCCCCTGTATTCTATGTGTCCTCCCCCTGTATTCTATGTGTCCTCCTGTATTCTATGTGTCCCCCCTGTATTCTATGTGTCCCCTCCCCTGTATTCTATGTGTCCCCCCCCTGTATTCTATGTGTCCCCCCTGTATTCTATGTGTCCCCCTGTATTCTATGTGTCCCCCCCTGTATTCTATGTGTCCTCCCCCTGTATTCTATGTGTCCCCCTCCTGTATTCTATGTGTCCCCCCCTGTATTCTATGTGTCCCCCCTGTATTCTATGTGTCCTCCCCCTGTATTCTATGTGTCCCCCTCCTGTATTCTATGTGTCCCCCCCTGTATTCTATGTGTCCCCCCTGTATTCTATGTGTCCTCCCCCCTGTATTCTATGTGTCCCCCCCTGTATTCTATGTGTCCCCCCTGTATTCTATGTGTCCCACCCTGTATTCTATGTGTCCTCCTGTATTCTATGTGTCCCCCCCTGTATTCTATGTGTCCCCCCCTGTATTCTATGTGTCCCCCCTGTATTCTATGTGTCCCCCCCTGTATTCTATGTGTCCCCCCTGTATTCTATGTGTCCCCCCCTGTATTCTATGTGTCCCCCTGTATTCTATGTGTCCTCCCTGTATTCTATGTGTCCCCCCTGTATTCTATGTGTCCCCCTCCTGTATTCTATGTGTCCCCCCCTGTATTCTATGTGTCCCCCCCTGTATTCTATGTGTCCCCCCCTGTATTCTATGTGTCCCCCCCTGTATTCTATGTGTCCCCCCTGTATTCTATGTGTCCCCCCCTGTATTCTATGTGTCCCCCCCTGTATTCTATGTGTCCCCCCTGTATTCTATGTGTCCCCCCCTGTATTCTATGTGTCCCCCCTGTATTCTATGTGTCCCCCCTGTATTCTATGTGTCCCCCCCTGTATTCTATGTGTCCCCCCTGTATTCTATGTGTCCCCCTGTATTCTATGTGTCCCCCCCTGTATTCTATGTGTCCCCCCTGTATTCTATGTGTCCCCCCTGTATTCTATGTGTCCCCCCCTGTATTCTATGTGTCCTCCCCCCTGTATTCTATGTGTCCCCCTGTATTCTATGTGTCCTCCTGTATTCTATGTGTCCCCTCCTGTATTCTATGTGTCCCCCCTGTATTCTATGTGTCCCCCCTGTATTCTATGTGTCCCCCCTGTATTCTATGTGTCCCCCTGTATTCTATGTGTCCCCCCCTGTATTCTATGTGTCCCCCCCTGTATTCTATGTGTCCTCCCCTGTATTCTATGTGTCCCCCCTGTATTCTATGTGTCCCCCCCTGTATTCTATGTGTCCCCCCCTGTATTCTATGTGCCCCCCCCTGTATTCTATGTGTCCCCCTCCTGTATTCTATGTGTCCCCCCTGTATTCTATGTGTCCCCCTCCTGTATTCTATGTGTCCCCCCCTGTATTCTATGTGTCCTCCCCCTGTATTCTATGTGTCCCCCCTGTATTCTATGTGTCCCCCCCCTGTATTCTATGTGTCCCCCCCTGTATTCTATGTGTCCCCCCTGTATTCTATGTGTCCCCCCCTGTATTCTATGTGTCCCCCCCTGTATTCTATGTGTCCCCCCCTGTATTCTATGTGTCCCCCCTGTATTCTATGTGTCCCCCCCTGTATTCTATGTGTCCTCCCCTGTATTCTATGTGTCCCCCCTGTATTCTATGTGTCCCCCCTGTATTCTATGTGTCCCCCCCTGTATTCTATGTGTCCCTCCTGTATTCTATGTGTCCCCCCTGTATTCTATGTGTCCCCCCTGTATTCTATGTGTCCCCCCCTGTATTCTATGTGTCCTCCTGTATTCTATGTGTCCCCCCCGTATTCTATGTGTCCCCCCCCTGTATTCTATGTGTCCCCCCTGTATTCTATGTGTCCCCCCTGTATTCTATGTGTCCCCTCCTGTATTCTATGTGTCCCCCCCTGTATTCTATGTGTCCCCTCCTGTATTCTATGTGTCCCCCCTGTATTCTATGTGTCCTCCCCCTGTATTCTATGTGTCCCCCCTGTATTCTATGTGTCCTCCCCCTGTATTCTATGTGTCCCCCCCTGTATTCTATGTGTCCCCCCCTGTATTCTATGTGTCCCCCCTGTATTCTATGTGTCCCCCCCTGTATTCTATGTGTCCCACCCTGTATTCTATGTGTCCCCCCCTGTATTCTATGTGTCCCTCCTGTATTCTATGTGTCCCCCCCTGTATTCTATGTGTCCCCCCTGTATTCTATGTGTCCCCCCTGTATTCTATGTGTCCTCCCCCTGTATTCTATGTGTCCCCCCTGTATTCTATGTGTCCCCCCTGTATTCTATGTGTCCTCCCCCTGTATTCTATGTGTCCTCCCCCTGTATTCTATGTGTCCCCCTGTATTCTATGTGTCCCCCCCTGTATTCTATGTGTCCCCCCCTGTATTCTATGTGTCCCCCCCTGTATTCTATGTGTCCCCCCTGTATTCTATGTGTCCCCTCCTGTATTCTATGTGTCCTCCCCTGTATTCTATGTGTGCCCCCCCCTGTATTCTATGTGTCCCCCCCTGTATTCTATGTGTCCTCCCCCTGTATTCTATGTGTCCCCCCTGTATTCTATGTGTCCCCCCCTGTATTCTATGTGTCCTCCCCCCTGTATTCTATGTGTCCCCCCCTGTATTCTATGTGTCCTCCCCCTGTATTCTATGTGTCCCCCCTGTATTCTATGTGTCCCCCCTGTATTCTATGTGTCCCCCCTGTATTCTATGTGTCCTCCCTGTATTCTATGTGTCCCCCCCTGTATTCTATGTGTCCTCCCCTGTATTCTATGTGTCCCCCCTGTATTCTATGTGTCCCCCCCTGTATTCTATGTGTCCCCCCTGTATTCTATGTGTGTCCCCCTGTATTCTATGTGTCCTCCCCTGTATTCTATGTGTCCCCTCCTGTATTCTATGTGTCCCCCCCTGTATTCTATGTGTCCCCCCCTGTATTCTATGTGTCCCCCCCTGTATTCTATGTGTCCCCCTGTATTCTATGTGTCCCCCCCCTGTATTCTATGTGTCCCCCCTGTATTCTATGTGTCCTCCCCCTGTATTCTATGTGTCCCTCCTGTATTCTATGTGTCCCCCCCTGTATTCTATGTGTCCCCCCTGTATTCTATGTGTCCCCCCTGTATTCTATGTGTCCCCCCTGTATTCTATGTGTCCCCTCCTGTATTCTATGTGTCCTCCCCCTGTATTCTGTGTCCCCCCTGTATTCTATGTGTCCCTCCCTGTATTCTATGTGTCCCCCCCTGTATTCTATGTGTCCCCCCCTGTATTCTATGTGTCCTCCCCCTGTATTCTATGTGTCCCCCCTGTATTCTATGTGTCCCCCCTGTATTCTATGTGTCCCCCCCTGTATTCTATGTGTCCCCCCCTGTATTCTATGTGTCCCCCCTGTATTCTATGTGTCCCCCCCTGTATTCTATGTGTCCCCCCCCTGTATTCTATGTGTCCTCCCCTGTATTCTATGTGTCCCCCCCTGTATTCTATGTGTCCCCCCTGTATTCTATGTGTCCCCCCTGTATTCTATGTGTCCCCCCCCTGTATTCTATGTGTCCCCCCCTGTATTCTATGTGTCCCCCCCCTGTATTCTATGTGTCCCCCTGTATTCTATGTGTCCCCCCTGTATTCTATGTGTCCCCCCCCTGTATTCTATGTGTCCTCCCCCTGTATTCTATGTGTCCTCCCCCTGTATTCTATGTGTCCCCCCTGTATTCTATGTGTCCCCCCCTGTATTCTATGTGTCCCCCCTGTATTCTATGTGTCCTCCCCTGTATTCTATGTGTCCCCCCCCTGTATTCTATGTGTCCCCCGCTGTATTCTATGTGTCCCCCCCTGTATTCTATGTGTCCCCCGCTGTATTCTATGTGTCCCTCCCTGTATTCTATGTGTCCCCCTCCTGTATTCTATGTGTCCCCCCCTGTATTCTATGTGTCCCCCCCTGTATTCTATGTGTCCCCTCCTGTATTCTATGTGTCCCCCCCTGTATTCTATGTGTCCCTCCTGTATTCTATGTGTCCCCCCCTGTATTCTATGTGTCCCCCCCTGTATTCTATGTGTCCCCTCCCTGTATTCTATGTGTCCCCCCCTGTATTCTATGTGTCCCCCCTGTATTCTATGTGTCCCCCCCTGTATTCTATGTGTCCCCCCTGTATTCTATGTGTCCCCCCCTGTATTCTATGTGTCCCCCCCTGTATTCTATGTGTCCCCCCTGTATTCTATGTGTCCCCCTGTATTCTATGTGTCCCCCCCTGTATTCTATGTGTCCCCCTGTGTATTCTATGTGTCCCCCCCTGTATTCTATGTGTCCCCCCCTGTATTCTATGTGTCCCCCCCTGTATTCTATGTGTCCCCCTGTATTCTATGTGTCCCCCCTGTATTCTATGTGTCCCCCCCTGTATTCTATGTGTCCCCCCTGTATTCTATGTGTCCCCCCTGTATTCTATGTGTCCTCCTGTATTCTATGTGTCCCCCCTGTATTCTATGTGTCCCCCCCTGTATTCTATGTGTCCCCCCTGTATTCTATGTGTCCCCCCCTGTATTCTATGTGTCCCCCCCTGTATTCTATGTGTCCCCCCCTGTATTCTATGTGTCCCCCCTGTATTCTATGTGTCCCCCCCTGTATTCTATGTGTCCCCCCCTGTATTCTATGTGTCCCCCCCTGTATTCTATGTGTCCCCCCTGTATTCTATGTGTCCCCCCCTGTATTCTATGTGTCCCCCCCTGTATTCTATGTGTCCCCCCTGTATTCTATGTGTCCCCCCCTGTATTCTATGTGTCCCCCCTGTATTCTATGTGTCCCCCCCTGTATTCTATGTGTCCCCCCCTGTATTCTATGTGTCCCTCCTGTATTCTATGTCCCCCCCCTGTATTCTATGTGTCCCCCCTGTATTCTATGTCCCCCCCCTGTATTCTATGTGCCCCCCCTGTATTCTATGTGTCCCCCCCTGTATTCTATGTGTCCCCCCCTGTATTCTATGTGTCCCCCCCCTGTATTCTATGTGTCCCCCCCTGTATTCTATGTGTCCCCCCCTGTATTCTATGTGTCCCCCCCTGTATTCTATGTGTCCCCCCCTGTATTCTATGTGTCCCCTCCCTGTATTCTATGTGTCCTCCTGTATTCTATGTGTCCCCCCTGTATTCTATGTGTCCCCCACCCTGTATTCTATGTGTCCCCCCCTGTATTCTATGTGTCCCCCCCTGTATTCTATGTGTCCCCCCCCTGTATTCTATGTGTCCCCCTGTATTCTATGTGTCCCCCCTGTATTCTATGTGTCCCCTCCCCTGTATTCTATGTGTCCCCCCCCTGTATTCTATGTGTCCCCCCTGTATTCTATGTGTCCCCCCTGTATTCTATGTGTCCCCCCCTGTATTCTATGTGTCCTCCCCCTGTATTCTATGTGTCCCCCCCTGTATTCTATGTGTCCCCCCTGTATTCTATGTGTCCCCCTCCTGTATTCTATGTGTCCCCCCCTGTATTCTATGTGTCCCCCCTGTATTCTATGTGTCCTCCCCCCTGTATTCTATGTGCCCCCCCTGTATTCTATGTGTCCCCCCCTGTATTCTATGTGTCCCCCCTGTATTCTATGTGTCCCCCCCCTGTATTCTATGTGCCCCCCCTGTATTCTATGTGTCCCCCCCTGTATTCTATGTGTCCCCCCTGTATTCTATGTGTCCCCCCTGTATTCTATGTGTCCCCCCTGTATTCTATGTGTCCCCCCCTGTATTCTATGTGTCCCCCCTGTATTCTATGTGTCCTCCTGTATTCTATGTGCCCCCCCTGTATTCTATGTGTCCCCCCCTGTATTCTATGTGTCCCCCCCTGTATTCTATGTGTCCCCCCCGTATTCTATGTGTCCCCCCTGTATTCTATGTGTCCCCCCCTGTATTCTATGTGTCCTCCCCTGTATTCTATGTGTCCCCCCCTGTATTCTATGTGTCCCCCCTGTATTCTATGTGTCCCCCCTGTATTCTATGTGTCCCCCCTGTATTCTATGTGTCCCCCCCTGTATTCTATGTGTCCCCCCCTGTATTCTATGTGTCCCCCCCTGTATTCTATGTGTCCCCCCCTGTATTCTATGTGTCCCCCCTGTATTCTATGTGTCCCCCCTGTATTCTATGTGTCCCCCCCTGTATTCTATGTGTCCTCCCCCTGTATTCTATGTGTCCCCCCTGTATTCTATGTGTCCCCCCCTGTATTCTATGTGTCCCCCCCTGTATTCTATGTGTCCTCCCCTGTATTCTATGTGTCCCCCCCTGTATTCTATGTGTCCCCCGCTGTATTCTATGTGTCCCCCTGTATTCTATGTGTCCCCCGCTGTATTCTATGTGTCCCCCCTGTATTCTATGTGTCCCCCTCCTGTATTCTATGTGTCCCCCCCTGTATTCTATGTGTCCCCCCCTGTATTCTATGTGTCCCCCCCTGTATTCTATGTGTCCCCCCCTGTATTCTATGTGTCCCCCCTGTATTCTATGTGTCCCCCCCTGTATTCTATGTGTCCCACCCTGTATTCTATGTGTCCCCCCCTGTATTCTATGTGTCCCCCCCTGTATTCTATGTGTCCCCCCTGTATTCTATGTGTCCCCCCCTGTATTCTATGTGTCTCCCCCTGTATTCTATGTGTCCCCCCTGTATTCTATGTGTCCCCCCTGTATTCTATGTGTCCCCCCTGTATTCTATGTGTCCCCCCCTGTATTCTATGTGTCCCCCCCTGTATTCTATGTGTCCCCCCTGTATTCTATGTGTCCCCCCCTGTATTCTATGTGTCCCCCCTGTATTCTATGTGTCCCCCCCTGTATTCTATGTGTCCCCCCCTGTATTCTATGTGTCCCCCCCTGTATTCTATGTGTCCCCCCCTGTATTCTATGTGTCCCCCTGTATTCTATGTGTCCCCCCTGTATTCTATGTGTCCCCCCTGTATTCTATGTGTCCCCCCCTGTATTCTATGTGTCCCCCCTGTATTCGATGTGTCCCCCCCTGTATTCTATGTGTCCCCCCCTGTATTCTATGTGTCCCCCCTGTATTCTATGTGTCCCCCCCTGTATTCTATGTGTCCCCCCCTGTATTCTATGTGTCCCCCCTGTATTCTATGTGTCCCCCCCTGTATTCTATGTGTCCCCCCCTGTATTCTATGTGTCCCCCCTGTATTCTATGTGTCCCCCCCTGTATTCTATGTGTCCCCCCCTGTATTCTATGTGTCCCCCCCTGTATTCTATGTGTCCCCCCCTGTATTCTATGTGTCCCCCCTGTATTCTATGTGTCCCCCCCTGTATTCTATGTGTCCCCCCCCTGTATTCTATGTGTCCCCCCTGTATTCTATGTGTCCCCCCCCTGTATTCTATGTGTCCTCCTGTATTCTATGTCCCCCCCCTGTATTCTATGTGCCCCCCCCCTGTATTCTATGTGTCCCCCCCTGTATTCTATGTGTCCCCCCCCTGTATTCTATGTGTCCCCCCCCTGTATTCTATGTGTCCCCCCCTGTATTCTATGTGTCCCCCCCTGTATTCTATGTGTCCCCCCCTGTATTCTATGTGTCCCCCCCTGTATTCTATGTGTCCCTCCTGTATTCTATGTGTCCCCTCCCTGTATTCTATGTGTCCCCCCTGTATTCTATGTGTCCCCCCTGTATTCTATGTGTCCCCCACCCTGTATTCTATGTGTCCCCCCTGTATTCTATGTGTCCTCCCCCCTGTATTCTATGTGTCCCCCCCTGTATTCTATGTGTCCTCCCCCCTGTATTCTATGTGTCCCCCCTGTATTCTATGTGTCCCCCACCCTGTATTCTATGTGTCCCCCGCTGTATTCTATGTGTCCTCCCCCCTGTATTCTATGTGTCCCCCCTGTATTCTATGTGTCCCCCCCTGTATTCTATGTGTCCCCCCTGTATTCTATGTGTCCTCCCCCTGTATTCTATGTGTCCTCCCCCTGTATTCTATGTGTCCCCCCTGTATTCTATGTGTCCCCCCTGTATTCTATGTGTCCCCTCCCCTGTATTCTATGTGTCCCCCCCCTGTATTCTATGTGTCCCCCCCTGTATTCTATGTGTCCCCCCTGTATTCTATGTGTCCCCCCCTGTATTCTATGTGTCCCCCCCCTGTATTCTATGTGTCCCCCCCTGTATTCTATGTGTCCCCCCTGTATTCTATGTGTCCCCCTCCTGTATTCTATGTGTCCCCCCCTGTATTCTATGTGTCCTCCCCCCTGTATTCTATGTGCCCCCTCCTGTATTCTATGTGTCCCCCCCTGTATTCTATGTGTCCCCCCTGTATTCTATGTGTCCTCCCCCTGTATTCTATGTGCCCCCCCTGTATTCTATGTGTCCCCCCTGTATTCTATGTGTCCCCCCTGTATTCTATGTGTCCCCCCTGTATTCTATGTGTCCCCCCCTGTATTCTATGTGTCCCCCCCTGTATTCTATGTGTCCCCCCCTGTATTCTATGTGTCCCCCTGTATTCTATGTGTCCCCCCCTGTATTCTATGTGTCCCCCCCTGTATTCTATGTGTCCCCCCCGTATTCTATGTGTCCCCCCCTGTATTCTATGTGTCCTCCCTGTATTCTATGTGTCCCCCCCTGTATTCTATGTGTCCCCCCCTGTATTCTATGTGTCCCCCCTGTATTCTATGTGTCCCCCCCTGTATTCTATGTGTCCCCCCCTGTATTCTATGTGTCCCCCCCCTGTATTCTATGTGTCCCCCCCTGTATTCTATGTGTCCCCCTCCTGTATTCTATGTGTCCCCCCCTGTATTCTATGTGTCCCCCCCCCTGTATTCTATGTGTCCCCCCCCTGTATTCTATGTGTCCCCCCCCTGTATTCTATGTGTCCCCCCCTGTATTCTATGTGTCCCCCCCTGTATTCTATGTGTCCCCCCCCCTGTATTCTATGTGTCCCCCCTGTATTCTATGTGTCCTCCCCTGTATTCTATGTGTCCCCTCCTGTATTCTATGTGTCCCCCCCTGTATTCTATGTGTCCCCCCCTGTATTCTATGTGTCCCCCCTGTATTCTATGTGTCCCCCCCTGTATTCTATGTGTCCCCCCCTGTATTCTATGTGTCCCCCTGTATTCTATGTGTCCCCCCCTGTATTCTATGTGTCCCCCCCTGTATTCTATGTGTCCCCCCTGTATTCTATGTGTCCCCCTGTATTCTATGTGTCCCCCCTGTATTCTATGTGTCCCCCCCTGTATTCTATGTGTCCCCCCCTGTATTCTATGTGTCCCCCCCTGTATTCTATGTGTCCCCCTGTATTCTATGTGTCCCCCCCTGTATTCTATGTGCCCCCCCCCTGTATTCTATGTGTCCCCCCCTGTATTCTATGTGTCCCCCCCCTGTATTCTATGTGTCCCCCCCTGTATTCTATGTGTCCCCCCCCTGTATTCTATGTGTCCCCCCCTGTATTCTATGTGTCCCCCCCTGTATTCTATGTGTCCCCCCCTGTATTCTATGTGTCCCTCCCTGTATTCTATGTGTCCCCTCCCTGTATTCTATGTGTCCCTCCTGTATTCTATGTGTCCCCCCTGTATTCTATGTGTCCCCCCTGTATTCTATGTGTCCCCCCCCTGTATTCTATGTGTCCCCCTGTATTCTATGTGTCCTCCCCCTGTATTCTATGTGTCCCCCCTGTATTCTATGTGTCCCCCCTGTATTCTATGTGTCCCCCCCCTGTATTCTATGTGTCCCCCCCCTGTATTCTATGTGTCCCCCCTGTATTCTATGTGTCCCCCCTGTATTCTATGTGTCCCCCCCTGTATTCTATGTGTCCTCCCCCTGTATTCTATGTGTCCCCCCCTGTATTCTATGTGTCCCCCCTGTATTCTATGTGTCCCCCTCCTGTATTCTATGTGTCCCCCCCTGTATTCTATGTGTCCCCCCTGTATTCTATGTGTCCTCCCCTGTATTCTATGTGTCCCCCCTGTATTCTATGTGTCCCCCCCCTGTATTCTATGTGTCCCCCCTGTATTCTATGTGTCCCCCCTGTATTCTATGTGTCCCCCCCTGTATTCTATGTGTCCCCCCCTGTATTCTATGTGTCCCCCTCCTGTATTCTATGTGTCCCCCCCTGTATTCTATGTGTCCCCCCTGTATTCTATGTGTCCCCCCCCTGTATTCTATGTGTCCCCCCCTGTATTCTATGTGTCCCCCCCCCTGTATTCTATGTGTCCCCCCCTGTATTCTATGTGTCCTCCCCTGTATTCTATGTGTCCCCTCCTGTATTCTATGTGTCCCCCCCTGTATTCTATGTGTCCCCCCCTGTATTCTATGTGTCCCCCCCTGTATTCTATGTGTCCCCCCCTGTATTCTATGTGTCCTCCTGTATTCTATGTGTCCTCCCCCTGTATTCTATGTGTCCCCCCCTGTATTCTATGTGTCCTCCCCCCTGTATTCTATGTGTCCCCCCCTGTATTCTATGTGTCCCCCCTGTATTCTATGTGTCCCCCCCTGTATTCTATGTGTCCCCCCCTGTATTCTATGTGTCCCTCCTGTATTCTATGTGTCCCCCCCTGTATTCTATGTGTCCCCCCCTGTATTCTATGTGTCCTCCCCCTGTATTCTATGTGTCCCCCCCTGTATTCTATGTGTCCCCACCCTGTATTCTATGTGTCCCCCCCTGTATTCTATGTGTCCCCCCTGTATTCTATGTGTCCCCCCCTGTATTCTATGTGTCCCCCCTGTATTCTATGTGTCCCCTCCTGTATTCTATGTGTCCTCCCCCTGTATTCTTGTGTCCCCCCTGTATTCTATGTGTCCCTCCCTGTATTCTATGTGTCCCCCCCCTGTATTCTATGTGCCCCCCCCCTGTATTCTATGTGTCCCCCCCTGTATTCTATGTGTCCCCCCCTGTATTCTATGTGTCCCCCCCTGTATTCTATGTGTCCCCCCCTGTATTCTATGTGTCCCCCCCTGTATTCTATGTGTCCCCCTCCTGTATTCTATGTGTCCCCCCCCTGTATTCTATGTGTCCCCCCCCTGTATTCTATGTGTCCCCCCCCTGTATTCTATGTGTCCCCCCCTGTATTCTATGTGTCCCCCCCTGTATTCTATGTGTCCCCCCCCTGTATTCTATGTGTCCCTCCCTGTATTCTATGTGTCCTCCCCTGTATTCTATGTGTCCCCTCCTGTATTCTATGTGTCCCCCCCTGTATTCTATGTGTCCCCCCCTGTATTCTATGTGTCCCCCTCTGTATTCTATGTGTCCCCCCCTGTATTCTATGTGTCCCCCCCTGTATTCTATGTGTCCCCCTGTATTCTATGTGTCCCTCCCTGTATTCTATGTGTCCCCCCCTGTATTCTATGTGTCCCCCCCTGTATTCTATGTGTCCCCCCCTGTATTCTATGTGTCCCCCCCTGTATTCTATGTGTCCCCCCCTGTATTCTATGTGTCCCCCCCTGTATTCTATGTGTCCCCCCTGTATTCTATGTGTCCCTCCTGTATTCTATGTGTCCCCCCTGTATTCTATGTGTCCCCCACCCTGTATTCTATGTGTCCCCCCCTGTATTCTATGTGTCCCCCCTGTATTCTATGTGTCCTCCCCCTGTATTCTATGTGTCCCCCCTGTATTCTATGTGTCCCCCCCTGTATTCTATGTGTCCCCCCCCTGTATTCTATGTGTCCCCCCCTGTATTCTATGTGTCCCTCCCTGTATTCTATGTGTCCCCCCCTGTATTCTATGTGTCCCCCCCTGTATTCTATGTGTCCCCCCTGTATTCTATGTGTCCCCCCCTGTATTCTATGTGTCCCCCCCTGTATTCTATGTGTCCCCCCCTGTATTCTATGTGTCCCCCCCTGTATTCTATGTGTCCTCCTGTATTCTATGTCCCCCCCCTGTATTCTATGTGCCCCCCCCCTGTATTCTATGTGTCCCCCCCTGTATTCTATGTGCCCCCCCCTGTATTCTATGTGTCCCCCCCCTGTATTCTATGTGTCCCCCCCCTGTATTCTATGTGTCCCCCCCTGTATTCTATGTGTCCCCCCCTGTATTCTATGTGTCCCCCCCTGTATTCTATGTGTCCCCCCCTGTATTCTATGTGTCCCCCCCCTGTATTCTATGTGTCCCCCCTGTATTCTATGTGTCCCCCCCTGTATTCTATGTGTCCCCCCCTGTATTCTATGTGTCCCCCCCTGTATTCTATGTGTCCCCCCTGTATTCTATGTGTCCCCCCCCTGTATTCTATGTGTCCCCCCTGTATTCTATGTGTCCCTCCTGTATTCTATGTGTCCCCCCCTGTATTCTATGTGTCCTCCCCCTGTATTCTATGTGTCCCCCCCTGTATTCTATGTGTCCCCCTGTATTCTATGTGTCCCCCTCCTGTATTCTATGTGTCCCCCCCTGTATTCTATGTGTCCCCCCTGTATTCTATGTGTCCTCCCCCCTGTATTCTATGTGTCCCCCCCCTGTATTCTATGTGTCCCCCCCTGTATTCTATGTGTCCCCCCTGTATTCTATGTGTCCTCCCCCCTGTATTCTATGTGCCCTCCCTGTATTCTATGTGTCCCCCCCTGTATTCTATGTGTCCCCCCCTGTATTCTATGTGTCCCCCCCTGTATTCTATGTGTCCCACCCTGTATTCTATGTGTCCCCCCCTGTATTCTATGTGTCCTCCTGTATTCTGCATGTGCCCCCTGTATTCTATGTGTCCCCCCCTGTATTCTATGTGTCCCCCCCGTATTCTATGTGTCCTCCCTGTATTCTATGTGTCCTCCCTGTATTCTATGTGTCCCCCCTGTATTCTATGTGTCCCCCCCCTGTATTCTATGTGTCCCCCTCCTGTATTCTATGTGTCCCCCCCTGTATTCTATGTGTCCCCCCCTGTATTCTATGTGTCCCCCCCTGTATTCTATGTGTCCCCCCCCCTGTATTCTATGTGTCCCCCCCTGTATTCTATGTGTCCCCCCCCTGTATTCTATGTGTCCCCCCTGTATTCTATGTGTCCTCCCTGTATTCTATGTGTCCCCCCCTGTATTCTATGTGTCCCCCCCTGTATTCTATGTGTCCCCCTCTGTATTCTATGTGTCCCCCCCTGTATTCTATGTGTCCCCCCCCTGTATTCTATGTGTCCCCCCTGTATTCTATGTGTCCTCCCCCTGTATTCTATGTGTCCCCCCCTGTATTCTATGTGTCCTCCCCCCTGTATTCTATGTGTCCCCCCCTGTATTCTATGTGTCCCCCTCTGTATTCTATGTGTCCCCCCCCTGTATTCTATGTGTCCCCCCCTGTATTCTATGTGTCCCCCCTGTATTCTATGTGTCCCCCCCCTGTATTCTATGTGTCCCCCCCCTGTATTCTATGTGTCCCCCCCCCTGTATTCTATGTGTCCCCCCCTGTATTCTATGTGTCCCCACCCTGTATTCTATGTGTCCCCCCCTGTATTCTATGTGCCCCCCCTGTATTCTATGTGTCCCCCCCTGTATTCTATGTGTCCCCCCTGTATTCTATGTGTCCCCTCCTGTATTCTATGTGTCCTCCCCCCTGTATTCTGTGTCCCCCCCTGTATTCTATGTGTCCCTCCCTGTATTCTATGTGTCCTCCCCCCTGTATTCTATGTGTCCCCCCCTGTATTCTATGTGTCCTCCCCCTGTATTCTATGTGTCCCCCCCTGTATTCTATGTGTCCTCCCTGTATTCTATGTGTCCCCCCCTGTATTCTATGTGTCCTCCTGTATTCTATGTGTCCCCCCTGTATTCTATGTGTCCCTCCTGTATTCTATGTGTCCCCCCTGTATTCTATGTGTCCCCCCTGTATTCTATGTGTCCCCCCCCTGTATTCTATGTGTCCCCCCCTGTATTCTATGTGTCCCCCCTCTGTATTCTATGTGTCCCCCCCCTGTATTCTATGTGTCCTCCCCCTGTATTCTATGTGTCCCCCCTGTATTCTATGTGTCCTCCCTGTATTCTATGTGTCCTCCCCCTGTATTCTATGTGTCCCCCCTGTATTCTATGTGTCCTCCTGTATTCTATGTGTCCCCCCCCTGTATTCTATGTGCCCCCCCTGTATTCTATGTGTCCTCCCTGTATTCTATGTGTCCTCCTCTGTATTCTATGTGTCCCCCCCTGTATTCTATGTGTCCCCCCTGTATTCTATGTGTCCCCCCTGTATTCTATGTGTCCCCCCTGTATTCTATGTGTCCCCCCCTGTATTCTATGTGTCCCCCCTGTATTCTATGTGTCCCCCCTGTATTCTATGTGTCCCCCCTGTATTCTATGTGTCCCCCCCCTGTATTCTATGTGTCCCCCCCTGTATTCTATGTGTCCCCCCCTGTATTCTATGTGTCCCCCCCTGTATTCTATGTGTCCCCCCCTGTATTCTATGTGTCCCCCCCCTGTATTCTATGTGTCCCCCCCTGTATTCTATGTGTCCCCCCTGTATTCTATGTGTCCTCCTGTATTCTATGTGTCCTCCTGTATTCTATGTGTCCCCCCCTGTATTCTATGTGTCCCCCCCTGTATTCTATGTGTCCTCCTCCTGTATTCTATGTGTCCCCCCCTGTATTCTATGTGTCCCCCCCTGTATTCTATGTGTCCCCTCCTGTATTCTATGTGTCCCCCCCTGTATTCTATGTGTCCCCCCCTGTATTCTATGTGTCCCCCCCTGTATTCTATGTGTCCCCCCTGTATTCTATGTGTCCCCCCCCTGTATTCTATGTGTCCCCCCCTGTATTCTATGTGTCCCCCCCTGTATTCTATGTGTCCTCCCCTGTATTCTATGTGTCCCTCCTGTATTCTATGTGTCCCCCCCCTGTATTCTATGTGTCCCCCCCTGTATTCTATGTGTCCCCTCCTGTATTCTATGTGTCCCCCCCTGTATTCTATGTGTCCCCCCCTGTATTCTATGTGTCCCCCCCTGTATTCTATGTGTCCCCCCCTGTATTCTATGTGTCCCCCCCTGTATTCTATATGTCCTCCTGTATTCTATGTGTCCCCCCCTGTATTCTATGTGTCCCCCCCTGTATTCTATGTGTCCCCCCCTGTATTCTATGTGTCCCCCCTGTATTCTATGTGCCCCCCCTGTATTCTATGTGTCCCCCCCTGTATTCTATGTGTCCCCCCCTGTATTCTATGTGTCCTCCCCCTGTATTCTATGTGTCCCCCCTGTATTCTATGTGTCCCCCCTGTATTCTATGTGTCCCCCCTGTATTCTATGTGTCCCCCCTGTATTCTATGTGTCCCCCCCTGTATTCTATGTGTCCCCCCTGTATTCTATGTGTCCCCCTGTATTCTATGTGTCCTCCTGTATTCTATGTGTCCCCCCTGTATTCTATGTGTCCCCCCCTGTATTCTATGTGTCCCCCCCTGTATTCTATGTGTCCTCCTGTATTCTATGTGTCCCCCTCCTGTATTCTATGTGTCCTCCTGTATTCTATGTGTCCCCCCCTGTATTCTATGTGTCCCCCCCTGTATTCTATGTGTCCCCCCCTGTATTCTATGTGTCCCCCCTGTATTCTATGTGTCCCCCCCTGTATTCTATGTGTCCCCCCCTGTATTCTATGTGTCCTCCTGTATTCTATGTGTCCCCCCCCTGTATTCTATGTGTCCTCCTGTATTCTATGTGTCCCCCTCCTGTATTCTATGTGTCCCCCCCTGTATTCTATGTGTCCCCCCCTGTATTCTATGTGTCCCCCCTGTATTCTATGTGTCCCCCCTGTATTCTATGTGTCCCCCCCCTGTATTCTGTGTCCCCCCCTGTATTCTATGTGTCCCCCCCTGTATTCTATGTGTCCCCCTGTATTCTATATGTTTGCTATATGTCCCCTGTATAAATGCTAAGCGTTTTTTTTTGGTCGCCATTTTCTGACAGGCGTCACTGTTGAGGTTCCCGTGTATTTTGGGGATTGGGCCATGTTCCCTCACTTTTTACCACATTTCTCCATGAATATTTTTAGCTTTTATAGTTTGGACTTGGGGATGGATCATTGATGTTTACTCTAAGTCGGGGGACTTTGCAGGGGGTTTCGTGTTGCCCCCACAGGGTCATTAGATGGCTTGTCCTGTAGCCTGCCACACATGTAGACTGCAGCCTATGGCAGGATCCCTGGATGTCCATTGTGGCCGGCCTCTGGGTTGCCGCACTAGTCGTGACAGGCTGGAGGGTCTTCAGATGTAAGTGGAGGGGGTGAGGGCTGGGACCAGAGAGGGCGCTCATTGTGGATATTAGCGCTGGCTCTCCCATGTGGTGGTTTTGGGGCCATATTTAAAGTGCTAACGTCTGCCGTAACAGTACAGAGGTCGTCAACAATGGGCGGGGCTCGGGCGGGGGGATTTCAGGCGTTATTGTGACCTCGGGGTGGGAAGGCTGGGCAGTGGACGTCACAGGAGCCTCAGCCATAGGGGGGCGCTACTCACCCACAAACACCAGGGTCTGGTAATTCTCCTTCATCACATCCTTGTACAGCTCCTTCTGCCACTCTTCCAGGCTGCGCCACTCGTCCTCCGTAAAAAACACCGCCACGTCATCAAACCGGACGGAGATCTGCGGGACACAAACAGGGAAGGATGTCAGTCCAGGAGGCGAGTGCAAAATGTGGCTCTGGGCATACAGCCTTGTGTGTGTGTGTGGCCCCGGGCGTACAGCATTGTGTGTGTGTGGCCCCGGGCGTACAGCCTTGTGTGTGTGTGGCCCCTGGGCGTACAGCATTGTGTGTGTGTGGCCCCTGGGCGTACAGCCTTGTGTGTGTGTGGCCCCTGGGCGTACAGCCTTTGTGTGTGTGTGGCCCCTGGGCGTACAGCATTGTGTGTGTGTGGCCCCGGGCGTACAGCCTTGTGTGTGTGTGTGGCCCCGGGCGTACAGCATTGTGTGTGTGTGGCCCCGGGCGTACAGCCTTGTGTGTGTGTGTGTGGCCCCGGGCGTACAGCATTGTGTGTGTGTGGCCCCTGGGCGTACAGCCTTGTGTGTGTGTGGCCCCTGGGCGTACAGCCTTGTGTGTGTGTGGCCCCGGGTGTACAGCATTGTGTGTGTGTGTGGCCCCGGGCGTACAGCCTTGTGTGTGTGTGTGGCCCCGGGCGTACAGCATTGTGTGTGTGTGGCCCCTGGGCGTACAGCATTGTGTGTGTGTGTGGCCCCGGGCGTACAGCCTTGTGTGTGTGTGGCCCCGGGCGTACAGCCTTGTGTGTGTGTGTGGCCCCTGGGCGTACAGCATTGTGTGTGTGTGGCCCCGGGCGTACAGCATTGTGTGTGTGTGGCCCCGGGCGTACAGCCTTGTGTGTGTGTGTGTGGCCCCGGGCGTACAGCATTGTGTGTGTGTGGCCCCGGGCGTACAGCTTTGTGTGTGTGGCCCCGGGCGTACAGCATTGTGTGTGTGTGTGTGGCCCCGGGCGTACAGCCTTGTGTGTGTGTGTGGCCCCTGGGCGTACAGCATTGTGTGTGTGTGTGTGGCCCCGGGCGTACAGCCTTGTGTGTGTGTGTGGCCCCTGGGCGTACAGCATTGTGTGTGTGTGGCCCCTGGGCGTACAGCATTGTGTGTGTGTGGCCCCCGGGCGTACAGCATTGTGTGTGTGTGGCCCCGGGTGTACAGCATTGTGTGTGTGTGTGGCCCCGGGTGTACAGCATTGTGTGTGTGTGTGGCCCCGGGCGTACAGCATTGTGTGTGTGTGGCCCCGGGTGTACAGCATTGTGTGTGTGTGTGGCCCCGGGCGTACAGCCTTGTGTGTGTGTGGCCCCGGGTGTACAGCATTGTGTGTGTGTGTGGCCCCGGGCGTACAGCCTTGTGTGTGTGTGGCCCCGGGCGTACAGCCTTGTGTGTGTGTGGCCCCGGGTGTACAGCATTGTGTGTGTGTGTGGCCCCGGGCGTACAGCATTTGTGTGTGTGTGGCCCCGGGCGTACAGCATTGTGTGTGTGTGTGGCCCCGGGTGTACAGCCTTGTGTGTGTGTGGCCCTGGGCGTACAGCATTGTGTGTGTGTGTGGCCCCTGGGTATATAGCCCTGTATGTGTGGCCCCTGGGTATATAGCCCTGTGTGTGGCCCCTGGGTATATAGCCCTGTATGTGTGGCCCCTGGGTATATAGCCCTGTGTGTGGCCCCTGGGTATATAGCCCTGCGTGTGGCCCCTGGGTATATAGCCCTGCGTGTGGCCCCTGGGTATATAGCCCTGTGTGTGGCCCCTGGGTATATAGCCCTGTGTGTGGCCCCTAGGTGTATAGCCCTGCGTGTGGCCCCTGGGTATATAGCCCTGTGTGTGGTCCCTGGGTATATAGCCCTGTGTGTGGCCCCTAGGTGTATAGCCCTGTGTGTGGCCCCTGGGTATATAGCCCTGTGTGTGGCCCCTGGGTATATAGCCCTGTGTGTGGCCCCTGGGTATATAGCCCTGTGTATGTGGCCCCTGGGTATATAGCCCTGTGTGTGGCCCCTGGGTATATAGCCCTGTGTGTGGCCCCTAGGTGTATAGCCCTGCGTGTGGCCCCTGGGTATATAGCCCTGTGTGTGTGGCCCCTGGGTATATAGCCCTGTGTGTGGCCCCTAGGTGTATAGCCCTGTGTGTGGCCCCTGGGTATATAGCCCTGTGTGTGGCCCCTAGGTGTATAGCCCTGTGTGTGTTTGGGCCCCATTAGTACATCTCTCCCCCGCCTAGGGCCCTGGTAGCACAAACTACCCCCAGCTGTAGGGCCCAATAATACCGCTCTCTCCCCCGAGGTTGCTCGGTGCTCTCTTTCCCGGTTGCTCAGAACTCTCGGTTCCCTAAGTACTCTGTCTCTCTCTCTCTCCCCCCGTTGCTCGGAGCTCTCCTGCCCCCTTAATGCCCTCTCTCTCTCTCCCCTCAATGCTCTCTCTCTCTCCCGGTTGCTCGGTGCTCTCTGTCTCTCCCCCCGGTGCTCTCTGTCTCTCCCCCCGATTGCTCGGTGCTCGCTGTCTCTTCCCCGGTTGCTCGGTGCTCGCTGTCTCTCCCCTGGTTGCTCGCTGTCTCTCCCCCCCGGTGCTCGCTGTCTCTGTCTCTCCCCCCGGTTGCTCGGTGCTCTCTGTCTCTCCCCCCGTGCTCGCTCTCTCTCTCTCCCCTGGTGCTCTCTGTCTCTCCCCCCGGTGCTTTCTGTCTCTGCCCCGCTGCTCGCTGTCTCTCCCCCGGTTGCTCGGTGCTCTCTGTCTCTCCCCCCGCTGCTCTCTCTCTCTCCCCCGGGGGCTCTCTCTCTCTCTCTCTCTCCCGGTTGCTCGGTGCTCTCTCTCTCTTTCCCCCGGTGCTCGCTGTCTCTCCCCCCGATGCTCTCTCTCTCTCTCCCCCGATGCTCTTTGTCTTTCCCCCGGTTGCTCGGTGCTCGCTGTCTCTCCCCCGGTTGCTCGGTGCTCGCTGTCTCTCCCCCCGGTGCTCTCTCTCTCTCTCCCCTGGTTGCTCAGTGCTCTCTGTCTCTCCCCCCGATGCTCTCTGTCTCTCTCCCGGTGCTCGCTGTCTCTTCCCCGGTGCTCTCTCTCTCTCTGTCTCTCCCCCCCGGTGCTCTCTCTCTCTGTCTCTCCCCCAGTGCCTCTCTCTCTCTCTCTCTCCCCCAGCGCTCGCTCTCTCTCTGTCTCTCCCCCCGGTGCTCACTGTCTCTCCCCCCGGTTGCTCAGTGCTCTCTGTCTCTCTCCCCCGGTGCTCACTGTCTCTCCCCCGGTTGCTCGGTGCTCTCTGTCTCTCTCTTCCCCGTTGCTCGCTGTCTCTCCCCCCGGTGCTCTCTCTCTCTCTCCCCTGGTTGCTCGGTGCCTCTCTCTCTCTCCCCCGGTTGCTCAGTGCTCACTGTCTCTCCCCCGATGCTCTCTGTCTCTCTCCCGGTGCTCGCTGTCTCTCCCCCCGGTGCCTCTCTCTCTCTCCCCTGGTTGCTCAGTGCTCTCTGTCTCTCCCCCGATGCTCTCTGTCTCTCTCCCGGTGCTCGCTGTCTCTTCCCCGGTGCTCTCTCTCTCTCTCTGTCTCTCCCCCCGGTGCTCTCTCTCTCTGTCTCTCCCCCCGGTGTCTCTCTCTCTCTCTCTCTCCCCCAGCGCTCTCTCTCTCTCTGTCTCTCCCCCGGTGCTCTCTCTCTCCCCCGGTGCTCACTGTCTCTCCCCCGGTTGCTCGGTGCTCTCTGTCTCTCTCTTCCCCGTTGCTCGCTGTCTCTCCCCCCGGTGCTCTCTCTCTCTCTCCCCTGGTTGCTCGGTGCTCGCTGTCTCTCCCCCCGGTTGCTCGGTGCTCGCTGTCTCTCCCCCCGGTTGCTCGGTGCTCTCTGTCTCTCTCTTCCCCGTTGCTCGCTGTCTCTCCCCCCGGTGCTCTCTCTCTCTCTCCCCCTGGTTGCTCGGTGCTCGCTGTCTCTCCCCCCGGTTGCTCGGTGCTCGCTGTCTCTCCCCCCGGTTGCTCAGTGCTCTCTGTCTCTCCCCCCGATGCTCTCTGTCTCTTCCCCGGTGCTCTCTCTCTCTCCCCCGGTTGCTCGGGCTCTCTCTCTCTCTCTATCTCTCCCCCGTTGCTCTCTCTCTGTCTCTCCCCCGGTGCTCGCTGTCTCTCCCCCCGGCGCTCTCTCTCTCTGTCTCTCCCTCAGTGCTCTCTCTCTCTCCCTCCCCCGGCGCTCTCTCTCTCTCTGTCTCTCCCCCCGGTGCTGTCTCTCCCCCGGTTGCTCAGTGCTCTCTGTCTCTCTCCCCCCGGTGCTCACTGTCTCTCTCCCGGTTGCTCGGTGCTCTCTGTCTCTCTCTTCCCCGTTTCTCGCTGTCTCTCCCCCCGGTGCTCTCTGTCTCTCTCCCCTGGTTGCTCGGAGCTCTCTGTCTCTCGCTCCCCCGGTGCTCTCTCTCTCTCTCTCCCCCGGTTGCTCGGTGCTCTCTGTCTCTCCCCCCGGTTGCTCGGTGCTCACTGTCTCTCTCCCGGTTGCTCGGTGCTCTCTGTCTCTCTCTTCCCCGTTGCTCGCTGTCTCTCCCCCGATGCTCTCTGTCTCTCTCCCCTGGTTGCTCGGAGCTCTCTGTCTCTCTCTCCCCCGATTGCTCGGTGCTCTCTATCTCTCTCCCGCGGTGCGCTCTCTCTCTCTCTGTCTCTCCCCCGGTTGCTCGGTGCTCTCTGTCTCTCCCCCCGGTGCTCTCTGTCTCTCCCCCCGGTTGCTCGGAGCTCTCTGTCTCTCTCCCCCCGGTGCTCACTGTCTCTCTCCCCCGGTGCTCACTGTCTCTTTCCCCCCGGTGCTCACTGTCTCTCTCCCCCGGTGCTCTCTCTCTGGCTCTCCCCCGGTTGCTCAGTGCTCTCTGTCTCTCTCCCGGTGCTCTCTGTCTCTCTCCCGGTTGCTCGGTGCTCTCTGTCTCTCTCTTCCCCGTTGCTCGCTGTCTCTCCCCCCCGGTGCTCTCTCTCTCTCTCCCTCTCCCCCGGTTGCTCGGTGCTCTCTGTCTCTCCCCAGGTGCTCTCTATCTCTCCCCCGGTTGCTCAGTGCTCTCTGTCTCTCCCCCCGATGCTCTCTGTCTCTCTCCCGGTGCTCGCTGTCTCTTCCCCCGGTGCCTCTCTCTCTCTCCCCCGGTTGCTCGGTGCTCGCTCTCTCTCTGTCTCTCCCCCCGTTGCTCTCTCTCTCTGTCTCTCCCCAGGTGCTCTCTCTCCCCCGGTGCTCGCTGTCTCTCCCCCCGGCACTCTCTCTCTCTCTCCGTCCCCCCCGGCACTCTCTCTCTCTGTCTCTCCCCCGGTGCTCACTGTCTCTCCCCCGGTTGCTCGGTGCTCTCTGTCTCTCTCTTCCCCGCTGCTCGCTGTCTCTCTCCCCCCGGTTGCTCGGAGCTCTCTGTCTCTCGCTCCCCCGATGCTCACTGTATCTCCCCCGGTGATCTCTCTCTCTCTGTCTCTCTCTCCCCCCCGTGCTCACTGTATCTCCCCCGGTTGCTCGGTGCTCTCTGTCTCTCTCCCCGGGTGCTCTCTCTCTCCCCCCCGGTGCGCGTTCTCTCTCTCTCTCTCTGTCTCTTCCCCCGGTGCTCTCTCTCTCTCTCTCCCCCTGTTGCTCGGTGCTCTCTGTCTCTCCCCCCGGTGCTCGCTGTCTCTGTCTCTCCCCCCGGTGCTCGCTGTCTCTCTCTCTCCCCCCGGTGCTCTTTGTCCCTCTCTCTCTCTCCCCCGGTGCTCTCTCTCTCTCTCTCTCTGTCTCTCTCCCCCGGTGCTCTCTCTCTCTCTCTCTATGTCTCTCTCTCCCCCGGTGCTCTCTCTCTCTCCCCCGGTGCTCTCTGTCTCTCTCCCCCGGTGCTCTCTGTCTCTCTCCCCCGGTGCTCTCTGTCTCTCTCCCCCGGTGCTCTCTGTCTCTCCCCCGGTGCTCTCTGTCTCTCTCCCCCGGTGCTCTCTGTCTCTCCCCCGGTGCTCTCTGTCTCTCTCCCCCGGTGCTCTCTCTCTGTCTCTCCCCCGGTGCTCTCTGTCTCTCTCTCCCCCCCGGTGCTCTCTGTCTCTCTCTCTCCCCCGGTGCTCTCTCTCTCTCTCTCTCTCCCCCGGTGCTCTCTCTCTCTCCTCCCCCGATCTCTCTCTCTCTCTCCCCCGGTGCTCTCTCTCTCTCTCCCCCCCGGTGCTCACTGTCTCTCTCCCGGTTGCTCGGTGCTCTCTGTCTCTCTCTCCCCCGGTGTCTCTCTCTCTCTCTCTCCCCCGGTGCTCTCTCTCTCTCCCCCCCGGTGCTCACTGTCTCTCTCTCTCTCCCCCGGTGCTCTCTCTCTCTCTCTCTCCCCCGGTGCTCTCTCTCTCTCCCCCGGTGCTCTCTCTCTCTCTCCCCCCCGGTGCTCACTGTCTCTCTCCCGGTTGCTCGGTGCTCTCTGCTCTCTCTCTCCCCCGGTGCTCTCTGTCTCTCTCCCCCGGTGCTCTCTGTCCCTCTCTCCCCCGGTGCTCTCTCTCTCTGTCTCTCCCCCCGGTGCTCTCTGTCTCTCTCCCCCGGTGCTCTCTGTCCCTCTCTCCCCCGGTGCTCTCTCTCTCTGTCTCTCCCCCGGTGCTCTCTGTCTCTCTCCCCCGGTGCTCTCTGTCTCTCTCTCCCCCGGTGCTCTCTGTCTCTCTCTCCCCCGGTGCTCTCTCTCTCTGTCTCTCCCCTGGTGCTCTCTGTCTCTCTCCCCCGGTGCTCTCTCTCTCTCTCTCCCCCCCGGAGCTCTCTGTCTCTCTCTCCCCCCGGTGCTCTCTGTCTCTCTCTCTCTCCCCCGGTGCTCTCTCTCTCTCTCTCTCTCCCCCGGTGCGCGCTCTCTCTCTCTCTCTCCCCCGGTGCCCCCTCTCTCTCTCTCTCTCTCTCTCTCTCTCCCCCGGTCTCTCTCTCTCTCTCCCCCGGTGCTCTCTCTCTCTCTCCCCCGGTGCTCTCTGTCCCTCGCTCTCTCTCTCTCTCTCTCTCTGTCTCTCTCTCCCCCGGTGCTCTCTCTCTCTCTCCCCCCGGTGCTCTCTGTCTCTCTCCCCCGGTGCTCTCTGTCTCTCTCCCCCGGTGCTCTCTGTCTCTCTCCCCCGGTGCTCTCTGTCTCTCTCCCCCGGTGCTCTCTGTCTCTCCCCCGGTGCTCTCTGTCTCTCTCCCCCGGTGCTCTCTCTCTCTGTCTCTCCCCCGGTGCTCTCTGTCTCTCTCTCCCCCCCCCGGTGCTCTCTGTCTCTCTCCCCCGGTGCCTCTCTCTCTCTCTCTCCCCCGATGCTCTCTCTCTCTCTCTCTCTCCCCCCGGTGCTCTCTCTCTCTCTCCCCCCCGGTGCTCACTGTCTCTCTCCCGGTTGCTCGGTGCTCTCTGTCTCTCTCTCCCCCGGTGCTCTCTCTCTCTCTCTCTCCCCCGGTGCTCTCTCTCTCTCCCCCGGTGCTCTCTCTCTCTCCCCCCCCGGTGCTCACTGTCTCTCTCTCTCCCCCGGTGCTCTCTCTCTCCCTCTCCCCCGGTGCTCTCTCTCTCTCCCCCCGGTGCTCACTGTCTCTCTCCCGGTTGCTCGGTGCTCTCTCTCTCTCTCTCCCCCGGTGCTCTCTCTCTCTCCCCCGGTGCTCTCTGTCTCTCTCCCCCTGTGCTCTCTGTCCCTCTCTCCCCCTGTGCTCTCTGTCCCTCTCTCCCCCGGTGCTCTCTGTCTCTCTCTCCCCCGGTGCTCGGAGCTCTCGGCTCCCTCTTCCCGCCCCCCGCTCACCATGTCTTTCCCTCCGGTTTCGCGGATTCTCTCCCATAATAACACGGGAGATGCTAAAGTGGAACTATCCAGCGGCGGCGTGACGTCACAGTCACATGATCGGACAGGAAAGGGCGAGGCCTAATCAGGAGGTCGGCCGGCGCCATGCTGATTATGGGCAATGTGGGCAGGTTACGCTCCTGTAGAAAGATGGCGTTCGGAGGAGGAACTAGCGCGGAGGCGGGGCCGAGCATCAGTAGGTGGTCACCGGATGTCAGGGCATGATGGGAGCCTCACTTCCTGCCGAGCTGACTATATGCTGTCACTGCTCATTTGCATCCAGAGATGTGATATAAGCTATAGAAAGGTCAGCCCCTATAGAAATAGCCAGACTGTGCTATTATGGGCGAAACAGAAGCTTACATGGAAGGTGGGGGCTGTTAGTGCTGTGGGCGGAGTCTGTACGGCTCACTCTGATTGGCCCTGTGTTACCTCATATATTGGCTTTGGCGCACCTCTTATTGTAATCATGGGGGCGCCATAATCACATAGTAATGGTTCCAGGAGACTTATGGGGCCGCGACCTAGATAGCCTGCCATATTTATATAGCTCTTGAATCTCTTTTCAACGCTGTTTAACTTTGAATCCTGCAACTCTTCTTCCTGTAGGAGTTCATGATTCAAAAGGGGGAGTGGAAGATGAGTTATTTTATGAGTTATTTTATGAGTTATTTTATGAGTTATTTTATGAGTTATTTTATGAGTTATTTTATGAGTTATTTTATGAGTTATTTTTAAATTCTCTCTCTGAAGAAGAACTGTTTGACAGCCAGCATGAACATGACTGCGTGGCTCTTATGTCACAGGAAACAGTGGGATTTGACCATGTCACGGATGTGCCGTTACAAAATCCTGATTATGAGATGTTTGTGGACGGCTCAAGGTATCTGACAGATGAAGGCAAATTTGTTACAGGGTATGCTGTAGTCACTGAACATGACATCATAGTCCAGGAAGCTCTTCCACCACACATGTCAGCCCAAGAAGCTGAGCTTAAAGCCCTTATGGAGGCTTGTAAGATAGCCAAAGGTAGAACAGCTAACATATACACTGACTCCAGGTATGCTTTTGGCATCGCACATGATTATGGTCCAATATGGAGGGCAAGGAACTTCCTAACGGCCCAGGGCAAGCCAATTAAGAATGGAGATGTGGTAAGTCGACTAATGGAGGCCATACTGCTCCCAAAGCAGCTGGCAATTGTGAAAGTCAGAGCTCACGCAAAAGGAAGGGACCCTGAAAACCGTGGAAATGAGAGAGCTGACATAGCAGCCAAGGCTGCAGCACTACTGGCCAGAGGGGGTCCCAACCAGGTGAGCAAAATGGACATTGACCTAGCAGACCCAAAAGGGCTGTATTCAAAGGTTACCAGTGTGGAAACTGAAAGATGGAAGAAAGCAGGTGCTACAGACAGTGATGGTATGTGGAAAATGGGGGATCGATTATGTCTGCCCACAGCAGTCTACCCCCAGATGGCTGGCTTGGCCCACGGTAAGGTGCATGCCTCTCGAAATGCCATGGAGTCATTAGTGGGTAAATTATGGTTTGCCCCAGGTTTTGGAAGAGCTGCTAGTAATCATGTAAAAGCATGTCACATATGTGCTCTACACAACCCAGGACAGGTAGTTAAAACACCCACCAAGTGTACACCAAAATCCCTGTACCCATTTCAGAGGATACAGATAGATTACATACAGTTGCCTAAGTCTGGAACATACGAGTATGTGTTGATCTGTGTGGATCTGTTTTCAGGATGGCCTGAGGCCTACCCTGTGAGCAAAGCAACCGCACAAGCAACTGCCAAGAAACTGATGTCTGAGCTTGTGTGCAGGTTTGGAGTGCCCGAGGTGATTGAGACTGACAGAGGTACACATTTCACAGGTGAGATAATGAAAGAAATAATGTCTGCACTAGGGATTGAGCAAGCTTTCCACACACCCCACCATCCTCAGAGTTCAGGCAAGGTGGAGAGGCTGAATGGTACACTTAAGTGGAAGACTCAGAAAGCCATGGCAGAGACAGGAAAGCCTTGGCCTGAATGCCTGTCTCTAGCCTTATATTCAGTAAGAACTACTCCTAGCAGGAGGACAGGGTTGTCACCATTTGAAATATTGTTTGGAAGTGCACCCAAAACAGGATTGTACTTCCCTCAGACGTTACAGCTTAACTATGACAGCATTGCCAGCTATGTACAAAATCTGTGTCAAAAATTAAAAGTAACACACGATCAGACCCTTCCGATCTTACAGGTACCCATAATCTGCAGCCTGAAGATTGGGTAGTTATAAAAAGACACTCCAGGAAATCTCTTGAACCCAGATATGATGGCCCCTTCCAGATATTGCTGACAACTGCCACCTCAGTAAAGTTAGAGGGAAAATCTACCTGGATACATGCTTCACATTGCAAGAAAGTTGAAGCGCTGAGAAGGAAATGGAATACAGTTAACCAATATGTAAGATAGGATGTTATTTTTAACCTCTTCAATGGAGAATCCATCGTAGATGGCACACAAACAGTGAAGGTATTCATTGAGCGTGATTAAAATAAGATAGGAAGCAGACACTGGGACGGCATTCAACAGTACTGTTGTTCTCAGGAAAAGATAAGGGGAAACATCCACAAAATTCAAGGAGAGATGTTGTTATGAGAAACTGTGGATCTGCCTAGCAGCGGAACCGGAAAGACCAAATATGTACATTGGTCACATGACTGTTGTGTAACCAACTTGCCTTTAAAACTTGTATGAACTATACAATAAACGAAATCATTCTTACTAGATACCTTGGGTGTGTCTGTAGTTTGTTTTCCTCGAGCTCGATATTATTATTTATTTAATTAGGATTACGGTGACATCCATTCCGGGGGGAACTTAACCCCCGACACCCCACCACAGCCGCAGACTCGTGGCCGCCATGATGGTTCCTGCAGGATAATGGGGTGAAGAGAAGTCACTATCAGTCACTGGCCAGTCTGCGCCATGTGTGACTACGCCCTGAGTGTATGGTGTATATAGTGAGTATAGTGTGTGTATTGTGTATAACGTGTATGTATTGTGCGTATAGTCTATGAATAGTGTGTGTATTGTGTATAACGTGTATGTCTCTGACTGTTTGGGTCCGTACCTGTGCTGCTACCAAGCTACCTCCTCCACATATGGTGCTTTGGATGCGGGCAAACCCAATTTTAAAACAGTCTTAAAGAGAAACACACCCATTCTTTGTTTTCCCTATGTCCTGGGTGAAGGCTGCAGGAGAGATTAAAAAGGAGACTGCCAGCATGGAGGACTTTGTGAAACAGCTGGGGCAGGTCCTCTTATAGTAGCAGCAAACCCAGGCACAGCAGCAGCAAGCCCAGATGGATGCTGAGAGGCGACAGCAGGAGATGAGCTTGCTGCTAATGGAGAAGCTGATGCTGCTCATCCAGGCCTTGCTTGACCAGAGGACGGTCGGAGAGTGTGCTGGTGCCAGAGAGACCCAGAAGGTACAGACCGCAGCTCGAGCCGCCGTGCAGAGTTCCCTACAAAAGATGACGTCCACAGTCGACGTGGAGACATATCTTCGGGTTTTTGAGCAAATGGCTGAGCGGGAGAGCCTGCCGAAGGATCAGTGGGCCGATGTTGTGGCGCCATTTCTCACCGGGGAACCTCAGAAGGCCTACTATGACCTGTGTGAACAGGAGGCTAAAGACTACAATAAACTGAGAGGTGAGATATTGGCACGTCTCGGGGTAAATGCATGTACGTGCTGGGAGAGTGCACCATTGGACTTTCTCTGAGAGACTTCCACCCCCGATGCCAGATGCATGACCTGGTGTATCTAGTAAAGAAATGGCTTCAGCCTGAGGAGGCCACTCCAGCACAGATGGTGGAGAGAGTGGTACTGGACAAGTACACTAGATCGCGTCCACCTCAGATCTAGCGCTGGGTTGGACAAGCAGGATCTACCACAGCTGTCCAGCTTGTGTGTTTGGTGGAACAGTACCGAGCCACTGAGGAGCTACTGCAGACGTCTCCCAGACCTGTTAACCCCAAAATGGGTAAGACTGTACCAACTACTTTGGGGGTGAGGAAGGTTGTGATGGGAGGACACAGTCCCTGCTGCCGACTCTAAGCTCAGGTCTCAAAATGGAGACCCATACCGTCTCAGATGTTGGCGGTGCCATGAACTAGGTCATGTTGCTGCCCACTGTCCCCTGGCGACTGAGCCCATGGACTGCAACAGCTCTAGGCGGGTTTCCATGTTTGCTCAACCTGCTTGTTCAGCAGAAACTGCGACTGAACCACAGATAATAATAATAATAGTCCTTTAATAGTCCCACAATGGGGAAATTCAGTGTGTTACAGCAGCAAAGATAAGATAAGCAGATACAAATACAAATACAACATGTACAGGAATGTTCCAAGGTGAGAGGCATTACATTAATAGCAGACAGACAGATAGGACGTAGCAGGGGGGGGGGGATATAACTGGCAGAGAGATATTTCAGTTCTCTGTATGTAATGATCTCCGCTTAGGTCGATGTTGGTTGTACAGCCTAACCGCAGTGGGGAGGAAAGACTTCCGATAGCGCTCCTTCTCACACCTAGGGTGGAGCAGTCGGTCACTGACAGTACTGCCCAGCGCGATCACAGTCTCATGCATGGGATGGGACTTCTTCTTCTGCATGGAGCTCACCACGGACAGTATCCTTCTGTCACCCACCACCTGCACTGGGTCCAGTGGGCTCCCCAGGACAGAGCTGGCCCTTCTAATCAGCTTGTCCAGTCTATTCCTATCCCTGGATGATATACTGCTCCCCCAGCAGACCACTCCAAAGAAGATGGCTGATGCCACTACCGAGTTGAAGAAAGTCCTAAGAAGTGCCCCCCGGATTCCAAAGGCTCTCAGCTTCCTAAGCAGGTAGAGCCTGCTGTGGCCCTTCCTGTACAGGACCTCCATATGATCTGCCCAGTCCAGCTTATTATTAAGGAGCAAACCCAGGTACTTATAGGTGTTCACAATCTCGATGCCCGTCCCCAGGATGTCCACTGGTTTAGGAGGGCATCTGCCTTTACGGAAGTCCACCACCATCTCCTTGGTCTTCCCCGCGTTAATCTTCAGGTGGTTCTGGTGGCACCAGTCCACAAAAACCCGGTTCAGTTCTCTGTACTCCCTGTCATCATCATCTGTGATGAGGCCTACTATTGCAGAGTCGTCAGAATACTTCTGTAGGTAGCAGCTGGATGAGTTGCACCTAAAATCAGCAGTGTGCAGTGTGAAGAGGAAAGGGGCGAGAACCGTACCCTGAGGTGCCCCCGTATTACAGATCACGGTACCTGACACACAGTCTTGGGCTCTCACGTATTGAGGTCGATTTGTGAGGTAGTCTAGGATCCAGTTGGAGAGGTGGTGGTCCAATCCAGCAAGGCCCAGCTTGTCCCTCAATAACCTGGGCTGTATGGTGTTAAAAGCACTGGAGAAGTCAAAGAACATTATTCTCACTGTGTTCCCTGGTTTCTCCAGGTGAGACAGAGCCCTGTGCAGAAGGTGGATGATGGCATCATCTACCCCAATGCCCGGCCGATAAGCAAACTGGAGGGGGTCCATAGCGGGGCTCACTAGAGGGCGAAGATGTGTGAGAACCAATCTCTCTAAGATCTTCATCAGGTGGGATGTCAGTGCTACAGGTCTGTAGTCGTTGAGGTCCATAGGGTGAGGTTTCTTTGGAACTGGTACCACACAAGAAGATTTCCATAATTCAGGGACTATTTCCTGCCTCAGGCTCATATTATACATATATGTAATTATACCACACAGCTGGTCCCCACAAGTCTTAATTAGCCTTGCACTGATGTCATCTGGCCCTGCGGCTTTCCTCGCCTTGATCTTTTTCATCTCCTTCCTCACCTGGCCCGTGTGAAGGTCAGACTGTGGTCAGATAAAGACGGATTTCTGGATTTACTGGTCTGTTGGGAAGTGGCCGCATGGGGTGAAGTCATTGTGGTGGGGGGAGCTGAAGGACATACTGGGGTGGGAGGAGCTGGTGTGTGATCAAATCTGTTGAAGAATAGGTTTAGTTCATTAAGCCAATTAACATCTGCCTCAATCTGGCAGACCGACTGTTTATGACCCGAAATTGACTTAAGCCCCTCCCAGACCCCCCTTATGTCTTTTCTTTCCATTTGCTTTTCCATTTTTTCCTTATAACTGGCTTTTCCCTGCCTGATTTGATGCCTCAGCTCCTTTTGTACTTCCCCCAACCCCTCCTTATCTCTTGTCCTAAATGCCATCTTTTTCTCCTTAAGTAGTGTTTTTATATCAGAGTTAATCCATGGTTTGTTATTGGAGAAGCACCTCACCACTTTTGTGAGTACTGTGTTGTCCACACAAAAATTAATGTAGTCTGTTATGCAATGTGTGAGTCCTTCTATATCTTCCCCATAAGAATCCTGCAGAATTTCCCATGCGGTTGTGTCAAAACAATCCCTCAGAGCCTCATCACTCTCCTTGGACCATATCCTCACTGTGCGGGTGACAGCTGGTTCTCTACGTACAAGTGGCTTGTACACAGGTCGGAGATGTACTAGGTTGTGATCCGATCTTCCCAGGGGCGGTAGGGCTGATGAGTTATATGCCTCCCTCACGTTGGCAAAGAACAAGTCCAGTGTTTTGTTGTCTCTTGTGTGGCAGGTTACATACTGTGTGAAACTGGGCAGTGTGGATGATGGAGAGGCATGGTTGAAATCACCCGACAGAAGAAAGAGGGCCTGGGGGTGTTGTGATTGTAACTGGCTCAGCGTGGCTTGTAGGACCTCGCAGGCAGTGTCAGCTTTCGCAGAGGGGGGGACATATGCAGCTATCACGATGACATGCGATAGTTCCCTTGGTAGGTAGAAAGGTCTCATGCTCACAGCTAATAGTTCAATGTCCTTACAGCAAGTTTGCTCCTTAATCACAATGTGCCTAGGATTACACCATCTATTATTCACAAACATTGCCAGCCCCCCCTCCTTTCCTCTTACCGCTCTCCCTTGTCCTGTCTGCCCGAAGGAGTTTAAAACCATCCAAGGAGACCAGAGGGTCAGGAGTAACTTCAGTGAGCCAAGTCTCTGTAAGTAGCATCATGCTGCACGCCTGAAACTCCTGATGATGCCTGGTGAGCGCTGTTAGTTCATCCATCTTGTTTGCAAGAGATCTCACATTGCCCATGATGATGGAGGGAACAGCTGGTCGGTAACGCCTCTTTTTAATCCTCTGAAGAGTACCAGCTCTGCATCCCCTCACCCGCTTTTTCTTTCTCCAAAGCTCGCGGGGGATGTGTGACCAGATGGTATGCCATCCTGCTGTGTCTCTGAGCTGCAGAATTTCCTCTCTTGTATAGACAAAGGAATTGTCTGCAGACACAAAAGATCCCATTTTCAAGCAGAACAAAAAGACAGATAAAAAACAAAAAAAAAGTATCACAAGGGTCCAAGTCTTTGTGTGTGTTTCTTCATAGTGCAAAGTCCTTAAGTAGAGAGGTAAAAAACGAGACATAGAAAGAAAAATAAGATAGAGAGTCTCAGAGCGACTGTGACAGGCAGCCACTCCAGCGGCGCCATCTTGGAGATGTGCACGGTGACTGTGGCAGGGCGTGCTGTACTGGCTCTTCTGGACTCTGGGAGCCTGGTAACCCTGGTGCGCCATCAACTGGTCGACCCTGCAATGTATAGTGTTGTGCATACATGGTGAAACTAGAGAGTACCCTATTGCAGAGGTCACCATAAAAACTGCCTCTGGCACCGCCTCTCACAAAGTGGGTGTGGTTAAACCCCTGTTCCATAGTGTGATCGTAGAGAGGGATTTTCCTCTGTTTTGGGATATGTGGAAAAAGCAGAGGCTTCCATGTCCTAAAAATGTTAATATTGGTGATGTCTTGCCTAAGGTTAACCCTGAACCCTTTGACCCTGACAAGGAAACACCAGCTGTAGGGAGGATGTTCCCGAGATGCCTGAGCTCGAGGTGTCTCGTGACAATTTTAGCACTGCTCAAATTAGAGATCCTAATCTGTCTCATGCTCGGGAAAATGTCAAGGTGGTAAATAGTGAACCTCAGTATCCAGGACGGACAAGGAGTTCCCCTATATGTCCATGAACCAGGACTTACTGTATAGGGTAAACCAGATACGGGGAGAAATTGTTGAACAATTGGTAGTGCCCCGGACCTATCAAAGAGTGGTTCTAGATTTGGCACATAAGCATGTGTTAGGAGGACACCTGGGGTGCGAAAAGACCAAAGAGTGCATTCTACAGCGTTTCTATTGGCTGGGAATTGATAAACAAGTACAGAAGTATTGTAAGTCCTGCCCAGAGTGTCAGCTAACCGCTCCTGTGTCACACTTCAGGACTCCTTTGGTACCCCTACCCATTATAGAGGTACCCTTTGAACGAGTGGCCATGGAATTGGTAGGTCCTGTTGTAAAGTCTGCTAGGGGGTATCAGTATATACTAGTGGTGTTAGATTATGCTACACGATACCCTGAGGCTGTGCCTTTGAGCCATACCTCGGCCAAGCTAATTGCTAAGGAGCTGTTTTATATGTTATCTCGGACAGGTATATCCAAGGAGATCCTGACTGACCAAGGGACTCCTTTTATGTCCAAGGTAATGAAAGAAATGTGTAAGCTCCTGAAAATCAAACACCTGCGAACCTCTGTGTATCACCCCCAGACAGATGGCCTAGTGGAGAGGTTCAATAAAACCCTTAAGGGCATGTTAAAGAGGGTGGTTAGCAAGGACGGCAAAGATTGGGATTGCCTACTGCCCTATTTAATGTTTGCAATCCGGGAGGTACCCCAGTCCTCCACAGGTTTTTCCCCATTTGAGTTGGTGTATGGTAGACACCCACGTGGTCTCCTAGACATAGCTAAGGACACCTGGGAACAGGAGCAAACTCCTTACAGGAGTGTAATTGAACACATTACCCTAATGCAGGACAGAATTGCAGAAGTAATGCCTATTGTGAAGGAACATATGGAGCAGGCCCAAATGGCTCAGAGCCGGGTCTATAACAGAACGGCTAAACTTAGGACCTTTAGTCCAGGTGATTTGGTGTTGGTTCCCACGGTAGAAAGTAAGTTTCTGGCCAAGTGGCAAAGGCCATATGAAGTTATTGAAAGAGTGGGAGGTATAAGGTATACCAGCTGGGTAAGAGGAAGCCCGAACAAATACACCATATAAATTTACTAAAACCCTGGAAGGACAGGGGAACGTTGACATCAGTAGGTACCCCTGGTAAGGTTACTACTGAAGGGGTAAAGACCCCTGGTAAAGCTTCACCCGAGGTGCAAATATCAGAGTCCCTGTCTAAGGCACAGAAACAGGAGTCAAAAGAGTTTGTACAGAAAAATAATTGTGTTTTCTGAGTTGCCTGGACGCACTAATGTTATACTGCAGAACATGACATTGTCACCGAGCCGCAGGTATGGATTAATCTAAAACCGTACCGGATACCTGAAGCTCGTAGACAAGCCATATCTGAAGAGGTCAGAGATATGTTGGCACTTGGAGTAATCGAGGAGTCCAAGAGTGACTGGTCCAATCCCATTGTTTTGATTCCTAAGGCAGATGGTACCATCAGGTTTTGCAATGATTTCCGTAAGCTAAATGAAGTGTCAAAGTTTGATGCGTACCTGATGCCCAGAGTCGATGAGTTAATCAAGAGGTTGGGACATGCCAGATATTTCTCCACCCTCGACTTAACCAAAGGATACTGGCAGGTGCCGCTCACTAAAGAGGCCAATGAAAAAACTGCATTTGTCACCTCAGATGGCCTGTTCCAATATGTGACTATGCCATTTGGTTTACATGGGGCTCCACCAACTTTCCAGAGGTTGATGGACAGAGTCCTTAAGCCCCATCGAAGGTATGCTTCAGCTTATCTAGATGACATTGTCATCTTTAGTGCGGACTGGGAGAGTCACTTACCAAAAGTTCAGGCCATATTAAATTCTCTACGGGCAGCCGGTTTAACAGCCAACCCAAAAAAATGTGCTTTGGGTCTTGAAGAAGCCAAGTACCTGGGGTATATAATAGGAAGAGGGGTGATAAAACCCCAGGTTAATAAAGTGGAGGCCATTCAAAATTTGCCCCAACCCCTGAATAAAAAGCAGGTGAGAGCTTTTCTGGGAGTCGTCGGGTATTATCGTAGGTTCATTCCTAACTTTGCGACTATTGCAGCCCCGCTGACAGACCTGACTAAGGGAACTAGCTCTGTAATGGTTAAGTGGAGTGAAGAGGCTGAGGGGGGTGTTGAAGATCCTCAGTGCGCCAACACCGCTTTGGCTCACACCTGAGTCTTCTTTCATAAAAAAAACCACACTCACCGCCAGTGAGTGCTGGGTTCACAAGATAAATACAAGACAAGCTTTCTAAATTTTATATATTTATTAACCCCTAAATGGGTTGGTATCTAAAACATGAAGTTCAGAACAGATATGCAGATATATGCAAGCATTAACAGTTACTAGTTACAAGATACAGTGCTATGAAATAAAAAGGGCATAAAAGTGAAATAGTTACTTTACCACACATCTCCTGGATGTGGCTCTATAGTCCAACACTCACACATGGCATGTGGAGATCACCAGTGGAGGCAGCGGCATTAACTCCTAGCATGTGGCATCAATACAATAATCCAGCCTGCATGCTCTTCACAGTGGTCTGTCTGTAATAGCCTGTAGTCTGTCTCTAAAACTCCTCATAGTGTTCTCTTGTAGTCCCAGCACAATCTCCCCCCACTGACCTCTTATCTCATCTTATATACCCTTTATGACACCACCCAGAATGAGGTCACCGGCGACAGCAAGTCTGATTGACTAACACACTCAAGTCCAGATTCATTGTATTGAGCGGAGACCAAGTGAAATGATACAATGTTATCAGCCATATCTGATCTACCAGTGCAGACTGATCAATGCATGTTTGTTTGATCACTCAGGGCTATGTAGGAATTCAATGGAGCCCTGCTGGGATAGATACAAAGCCCTATTGTTCCAGTCCGGCCACTATTGGCAATATACCTATGATTATGGCTGCGCACCTTATGAGTAAAGAGATACGCTGCCCAGAGACCAAAATACAGCTTTGAGTTATAGCCATATTTAAGCAGAATCATCACAGGGGGCCTTTCAGGAGTTGAAGTCAGTTCTCTGCAAACAGCCGGTGTTGGTTACACCTGACTTTACAAAAGAGTTTGTGTTTCAGACTGACGCCTCTGATGTGGGGTTAGACGCAGTGCTGTCCCAAAGGGTGGGTGGTAAAGAACACCCAGTCACCTACTTGAGCAGGGAGTTGACACCACCAGAAAGAAACTATAGCATTGTGGAGAGGGAGTGTTTATCCATTAAATGGGCCCTGGAATCCCTGAGGTACTATTTGCTGGGCCGACATTTTAAGCTGGTCACTGATCACTCCCCTCTGACATGGATGTGCCGTGCCAAGGAGAGAAATGCCAGAGTCACTAGGTGGTTTCTGACCCTGCAAAATTTTAAATTCACTGTGGAACACAGAGCAGGCAAGCTGTAGGGAAATGATGATGCCCAATCCAGGACCCATTGTATGATGGTCAGAAGTGTCTGCCCCGACAGGTCTGAACAAAGGGGGGTATGTGAGAAGGTGACAGGCAGAGTACTGGAGTCTCGCTATGTTAGCCCGCAGTTTTTAACATATGTCTGGTCCAGGGCGGGTTTTGAGTAGGCCTCAGCCCAGGTGTAAGTTCTAGGCCTCATTACTGGCCCATAAAAGTCTACAGAGCCTGCACTTCAGGGCAGATCCTGGGAGTGAGAGGAGGTGCCTGGAGCTGAGAGTCTGGTGAGACCTGTGCCTTGTTACTATTTTGTTTTGTTCGTGTGGCTAGAGCAAGCCACACGTATAGCTAGGATTATTTCTGTTCAGTTAGAGGCTCAGATGAGCAGGATTTTGTTTTCTTATTTTGCCCAAATTTAAGGCTATGTTTTACTTTGCCTGTTTTACCTGACGTAAGGTTTATTTATTTTTGCCATTTTTTTAAATAAACCTGTTGCGCCTGAGCTTTGTCGCTGTCTCTGACTGTTTGGGTCCGTACCTGTGCTGCTACCAAGCTACCTCCCCCACAATATATATATATATATATATATATATATATATATATATATGTGTGTGTATCCCAGGGATATGCAACCTTTTTTGTTCGGCGTGCCGATTTCGATTAAAAAAGTCAAAGTTGAGGTACTCAGAGTGCCGGTCAATAATTGTAAGTCTGACGACCCCTGCACGCAGTATTATGTCCCATAGCGGTCCCTGCACATGGTATTATGTCCCATAGTGGCCCCTGCACACGGTATTATGTCCCATAGCGGCCCCTGCACATGGTATTATGTCCCATAGCGGCCCCTGCATATGGTATTATGTCTCATAGCGGCCCCTGCACACGGTATATGTCCCATAGTGGCCCCTGCACACAGTATTGTGTCTCTTAGTTGCCACTGCACATGGTATTATGTCTCATAGCAGCCCCTGCACACGGTATATGTCCCATAGCGGCCCCTGCACACGGTATTATCCTCCATAGTGGCCCCTGCAAATGGTATTATCCTCCATAGTGGCCCCTGCAAACGGTATTATCCTCCATAGTGGCCCCTGCACACGGTGTTATGCTCTATAGTGGCCCCTGCACACAGTATAATATTCTAACTTTTATAATATTACAATTGTCACCACTCTCTAGCTATTATTATCCTGTGGGGTCTCTTCAGAGTATAATAAGTGGATGGCCAAGAAAGGTGACAAACATAAAAAACAATGTTACTCACCTCTCTGGGCGCTTCTGCCTGTAGTCAGCGACCGCCAATTGGGTCTCAGGGGTCATGTCGTGTCATTATGTGTAATGACGTCGGACGTGACCCCTGAGGCCCTGTCAGCGGTCTCTTACGTCAGGCAGAATCTCCCGAGGAGCACACAGCCGCCGCGTATCCAGGTAAGGTGAGTTAACATTATTTTTTATGTTTGATAACCTCCCAGGGGCTCCGCTTATTATACTCGGGGGTCTGAAGAGACCCCACAGTATAATAATAGCCGTTTCATTTTCACTGTGTTTGGTCCGATCGAAACTGCTGGGTGAGGAGTCCGCTACCGTGCCAGGTAAGTAATCCAGAGTGGCACGCGTGCTGGGGGTTGCCGACCTATAGTGTATGAATAGTATGTGTATCCTGTGTACTGTATGTATTGTGTGTATGTATTGTTTATGAATAGTGCATGTATGTGTATTGTGTGTATGGATAGTATGTGTATTCTGTGTGTATGCAGTGAGTTATATATATATATATATATATATATATATATATGTGTGTGTGTGTGTATAAGCGTCCAAAACTTAGTCCATGAGTACTGTGAGAAGGTGACAGGTTCTGGAAGGTCGCTGTCTCCCCAGATTCCTCACTTATGAATGGTAAGTGGGGTTACAATACACATAACTGTAACAAAACCTCAGCTGTGAGAAGTGTTTTTTTTCTGTTCTTGTTCTACTAAGGAGGGGTCCTCAGGCACTGGTGGGGGTCTGGCCTTGTTAAAGGCCTAGAAAAGGCTGTGCAGCCCTCAGTCCCGGGGAGAGAGGCGGCGCCAGGTTCTGTCCCAGCCTGGTGAAGACCGGTGACATCCTGATCCAGTGGGATCTGCTGCCGCTGTGCCGATGTTTTTCCCCTCTGTGTTGACTGTGTGGCTGAAGCTCAGGCCCGTACAGTCAGCGGATCTCCTGTGTGACTTATAAGCCCGGGCGAGCAGGAGATCTCTGACTGCTTCACCTGAAAGACAAGGCTTTTATTGTTTCTGACACATTTATAAAATAAACGTAATGGAACCTGATTATATACTGTTCGTGTCTGACTGTCCGTGTCTGACTGACTGTCCGTGTCTGACTGTCCGTGTCTGTGTCTGACTGTCTGTCTCTGTTTCTGATTGTCCGTGTGTCCACTGCCACTCAGCCCATCCTCCCACAGTATATTCATGAGTACATAAAACAGCAGTATATACCACATATGGCAGTAAGTACATTATCCCGGGTACACCAGTGTCATACATGTACCCAAACAGCAGTATATACCACATATGGCAGTAAGTACATTATCCCGGGTACACCAGTGTCATACATGTACCCAAACAGCAGTATATACCACATATGGCAGTAAGTACATTATCCCGGGTACACCGGTGTCATACATGTACCCAAACAGCAGTATATACCACATATGGCAGTAAGTACATTATCCCGGGTACACCGGTGTCATACATGTACCCAAACAGCAGTATATACCACATATGGCAGTAAGGACATTATCCCGGGTACACCGGTGTCATACATGTACCCAAACAGCAGTATATACCACATATGGCAGTAAGTACATTATCCCGGGTACACCAGTGTCATACATGTACCCAAACAGCAGTATATACCACATATAGCAGTAAGTACATTATCCCGGGTACACCAGTGTCATACATGTGCCCAAACAGCAGTATATACCACATATGGCAGTAAGTACATTATCCCGGGTACACCAGTGTCATACATGTGCCCAAACAGCAGTATATACCACATATGGCAGTAAGTACATTATCCTGGGTACACCAGTGTCATACATGTACCCAAACAGCAGTATATACCACATATGGCAGTAAGTACATTATCCCGGGTACACCAGTGTCATACATGTACCCAAACAGCAGTATATACCACATATGGCAGTAAGTACATTATCCCAGGTACACCGGTGTCATACATGTACCCAAACAGCAGTATATACCACATATGGCAGTAAGTACATTATCCCGGGTACACCGGTGTCATACATGTACCCAAACAGCAGTATATACCACATATGGCAGTAAGTACATTATCCCGGGTACACCGGTGTCATACATGTACCCAAACAGCAGTATATACCACATATGGCAGTAAGTACATTATCCCGGGTACACCAGTGTCATACATGTACCCAAACAGCAGTATATACCACATATGGCAGTAAGTACATTATCCCGGGTACACCAGTGTCATACATGTACCCAAACAGCAGTATATACCACATATGGCAGTAAGTACATTATCCCGGGTACACCGGTGTCATACATGTACCCAAACAGCAGTATATACCACATATGGCAGTAAGGACATTATCCCGGGTACACCGGTGTCATACATGTACCCAAACAGCAGTATATACCACATATGGCAGTAAGTACATTATCCTGGGTACACCGGTGTCATACATGTACCCAAACAGCAGTATATACCACATATGGCAGTAAGTACATTATCCCGGGTACACCAGTGTCATACATGTACCCAAACAGCAGTATATACCACATATGACAGTAAGTACATTATCCCAGGTACACCAGTGTCATACATGTACCCAAACAGCGGTATATACCACATATGGCAGTAAGTACATTATCCCGAGTACACCGGTGTCATACATGTACCCAAACAGCAGTATATACCAAATATGACAGTAAGTACATTATTCCTGGTACACCAGTGTCATACATGTACCCAAACAGCAGTATATACCACATATGGCAGTAATTACATTATCCCGGGTACACCAGTGTCATACATGTACCCAAACAGCAGTATATACCACATATGGCAGTAAGTACATTATCCCGGGTACACCGGTGTCATACATGTACCCAAACAGCAGTATATACCACATATGGCAGTAAGTACATTATCCTGGGTACACCAGTGTCATACATGTACCCAAACAGCAGTATATACCACATATGGCAGTAAGTACATTATCCTGGGTACACCAGTGTCATACATGTACCCAAACAGCAGTATATACCACATATGGCAGTAAGTACATTATCCCGGGTACACCAGTGTCATACATGTACCCAAACAGCAGTATATACCACATATGGCAGTAAGTACATTATCCCGGGTACACCAGTGTCATACATGTACCCAAACAGCAGTATATACCACATATGGCAGTAAGTACATTATCCCGGGTACACCAGTGTCATACATGTACCCAAACAGCAGTATATACCACATATGGCAGTAAGTACATTATCCCGGGTACACCAGTGTCATACATGTGCCCAAACAGCAGTATATACCGCATATGGCAGTAAGTACATTATCCCGGGTACACCGGTGTCATACATGTACCCAAACAGCAGTATATACCACATATGGCAGTAAGTACATTATCCTGGGTACACCAGTGTCATACATGTACCCAAACAGCAGTATATACCACATATGGCAGTAAGTACATTATCCTGGGTACACCAGTGTCATACATGTACCCAAACAGCAGTATATACCACATATGGCAGTAAGTACATTATCCCCAATACAGCAGTGTCATACATGTACCCAAACAGCAGTATATACCACATATGGCAGTAAGTACATTATCCCGGGTACACCGGTGTCATACATGTACCCAAACAGCAGTATATACCACATATGGCAGTAAGTACATTATCCTGGGTACACCAGTGTCATACATGTACCCAAACAGCAGTATATACCACATATGACAGTAAGTACATTATCCCGGGTACACCAGTGTCATACATGTACCCAAACAGCTGTATATACCACATATGGCAGTAAGTACATTATCCTGGGTACACCAGTGTCATACATGTACCCAAACAGCTGTATATACCACATATGGCAGTAAGTACATTATCCAAGGTACACCAGTGTCATACAGTACAGACCAAAAGTTTGGACACCTTCTCATTCCAAGAGTTTTCTGTATTTTCATGACTATAAAAATTGTAGATTCGCACTGAAGGCATCAAAACTATGAATTACCACATGTGGAATTATATACTTAACATAAAAGTGTGAAACAACTGAAAATATGTCTTATATTCTAGGTTCTTCAAAGTAGCCACCCTTTGCTTTGATTACTGCTTTGCACACTCTTGGCATTCTCTTGATGAGCTTCAAGAGGTAGTCACCTGAAATGGTTTTCACTTCACAGGTGTGCCCTGTCAGGTTTAATAAGTGGGATTTCTTGCCTTATAAATGGGGTTGGGACCATCAGTTGTGTTGTTCAGAAGTCAGGTGGATACACAGCTGATAGTCCTACTGAATGGAGTGTTAGAATTTGTATTATGGCAAGAAAAAAGTTGCTAAGTAAAGAAAAACGAGTGGCCATCATTACTTTAAGAAATGAAGGTCAGTCAGTCCGAAAAATTGGGAAAACTTTGAAAGTGTCCACAAGTGCAGTGGCCAAAACCATCAAGCGCTACAAAGAAACTGGCTCACATGAGGACCGCCCCAGGAAAGGAAGACCAAGAGTCACCTCTGCTGCGGAGGATAAGTTCATCCGAGTCACCAGCCTCAGAAATCGCAGGTTACCAGCAGCTCAGATTAGAAACCAGGTCAATGCCACACAGAGTTCTAGCAGCAGACACATCTCTACAACAACTGTTAAGAGGAGACTGTGTGCAGCAGGCCTTCATGGTAAAATAGCTGCTAGGAAACCACTGCTAAGGACAGGCAACAAGCACAAGAAGAACACAAGGAATGGACATTAGACCTGTGGAAATCTGGGCTTTGGTCTGATGAGTCCAAATTTGAGATCTTTGGTTCCAACCACCGTGTCTTTGTGCGACGCAGAAAAGGTGAAGGAATGGACTGTACATGCCTGGTTCCCACCGTGACGCATGGAGGAGGAGGTGTGATGGTGTGGGGGGGCTTTGCTGGGGACACTGTTGGGGATTTATACTGAACCAGCATGGTTACCACAGCATCTTGCAGCGGCATGCTATTCCATCCGGTTTGCATTTAGTTAGACCATCATTTATTTTTCAACAGACTGTGTAGGGGCTATTTGACCAAGAAGGAGAGTGATGGGGTGCTACGCCAGATGACCTGGCCTCCACAGTCACCAGACCTGAACCCAATCCAGATGGTTTGGGGTGAGCTGGACCGCAGAGTGAAGGCAAAAGGGCCAACAAGTGCTAAGCATCTCTGGGAACTCCTTCAAGACTGTTGGAAGACCATTTCAGGTGACTACCTCTTGAAGCTCATCAAGAGAATGCCAAGAGTGTGCAAAGCTGTAATCAAAGCAAAAGGTGGCTACTTTGAAGAACCTAGAATATAAGACATATTTTCAGTTGTGTCACACTTTTTTGTTAAGTATATAATTTCACATGTGGTAATTCATAGTTTTGATGCTTTCAGTGTGAATCTACAATTTTTATAGTCAGGAAAATACAGAAAACTCGTGGAATGAGAAGGTGTGTCCAAACACTTGGTCTGTACTGTAAATTATTAAATACTCTGTGTATATTATATATACACAGAGTATATATACATCATGTTTTACATTACTATATTTTATATACTCTGTACATTATATATCCATCATGTATTACATTACCATATTTATTATATACTCTGTGAATATTATATATACATCATGTATTACATAGCTATTTATTATATACTTTGTGTACATTATATATACATCCTTTATTACATTGCTATATTTATTATATACTCTGTGTATATTATATACATCATGTTTTACATTGCAATATTTATTATATACTCTGGGTTTATTATATATACATCATGCATTACATTACTATATTTATTATATACTCTGTGTATGTTATATATACATCCTTTATTAGATTACTATATTACATATACATCACATATTACATCTGTATATTTATTAAATACTCTGTTTATATTATATATACTTCATGTATTACATTACTATATTTATTATATACTCTGTGTATATTATACAGTATATACATCCTTTATTACATTGCAATATTTATTATATACTCTGTGTATATTAAATATACATCATGTATTACATTACTATATTTATTATATACTCTGTACATTATATATCCATCATGTAATACATTACAATATTTATTATATACTTTGTGAATATTATATATACTTCATGTATTACATTACTATATTTATTATATACTATGTGTATATTATATATACATCATATATTACATTATTATACTTTAATATACTCTGTTTACATTATATATACATACTTTATTACATTGCAATATTTATTATATATTCTGTGAATATTATATATACATAATTTATTACATTACTATATTTATTATATACTCTGGGTTTATTATATATATATCATGTATTACATTACTATGTTTATTATATACTCTGTGTATATTATATATACATCTTTATTACATTACTATATTATATATACATCACATATTACATCAGTATAATTATTAAATACACTATTATATATACATCATGTATTACTTTATTATATATTATATACTCTGTGTACACATACATCCTTTATTGCATTAATATATTTATTTTATACTCTGTGTATATTATATATACATCATGTATTTCATTACTATAATTATTATACACTCTTAGTACATTATATAAACATCCTTTATGACATTGCTATATTATATACTCAGTGTATATTATATATACATCACATATTACATCAGTATATTTATTAAATACTCTGTGTATATTATATATGCATCATGTATTACATTACCATATTAATTATATTATCTACATATATTATATATATATCATGTATTATATTAATATATTTTTATATATTATGCATACATTATATATACATTCATTATAACATTGCTATATTTATTTTATACTCAGTGTATATTATATATAAATCATTTATTCAATTACTATATTTATTATATAATCTGTGTATAGTATATATGTATTATGTATTACATTAACATAATTATTATATACTTTGTGTATATTATGTATACATCATGATTTACATTGCTATATTTATTATATACTGTACTCTGTGTATATTATATACGCATCATGTATTACATTAGCATATTTATTATATAGTCTGTGTATATTATATATACATCATGTATTACTTTATTATATATTATATACTATGTGTACACTACATATACATCCTTTATTGCATTACTATATTTATTATCTACTATGTTTATATTATATATACATCATGTGTTACATTACTATAATTATTATATACTCTGTACATTTTATATACGTCCTTTATGACATTGCTATATTTATTATATACTCTGTGTTTATTATATATACATCACATATTACATAAGTATATTTCTTAAATACTCTGTGTATATTATATATGCATCATGTATTACATTACCATATTTATTATATTATCTGCATATATTATATATACATCATGTATTACAGAAATATATTTTTATATATTATGTATAAATTATCTATACATTCATTATAACATTGCTATATTTATTTTATACTCGGTGTATATTATATATAAATGATTTATACAATTACTATATTTATTATATAATCTGTGTATATTACACATGTATCATGTATTACATTAACATATTTATTATATACTCTGTGTATATTATATATACATCATGATTTACATTACTATATTTATTATATACTGTACTCTGTGTATATTATATATACATCATGTATTTCAGTACTATAATTATTATATACTCTGTGTACATTATATATACATCCTTTATGACATTTCTATATTTATTATATAATCTGTGTATATTATATATACATCACATATTACATCAGTATATTTATTAAATACTCTGTGTATATTATATATGCATAATGTATTACATTACCATATTTATTATATTATCTGCATATATTATATATACATCATGTATTACAATAAAATTTGTTTTTATATTATGTATACATTATATATACATTCTTTATTACATTGCTATATTTATTTTATACTCAGTGTATATTATATATAAATCATTTATTCAATTACTATATTTATTATATAATCTGTGTATAGTAAATATGTATCATGGATTACATTAACATATTTATTATATACTCTGTGTATATTATATTAACATGATTTTCATTACTATATATATTATATACTGTACTCTGTGTATATTATATATGCATCATGTATTACATTAGCATATTTATTATATGCTCTGTGTATATTATATATGCATCATGTATTACTTTATTATATATTATATTCTCTGTGTACACTACATATATATCCTTTATTGCATTACTATATTTATTATATTCTGTGGGTTTATTATATATACATCTTGTATTACATTACTATATTTATTGTATACTCTGTGTATATTATATGTACATCATGATTTACATTACTATATTTATTATATACTGTACTCTGTGTATATTATATATGCATCATGTATTACATTAGCATTTTTATTATAGTCTGTGTATATTATATATACATTATGTATTACTTTATTATATATTATATACTATGTGTACATTACATATACATCCTTTATTGCATTAATATATTTATTATATATTCTGTGTATATTATATATACATCATGTATTACACTACTATATTTTTATATACTTTGTGTACATTATATATATATATCCTTTATTACATTGCCATATTTATTATATACTCTGTGTATATTATATATACATCCTTTATTACAATGCAATATTTATTATATACTTTGGGTTTTAATATATATACATCATGTATTACATTACTATATTTATTATATACTCTGTGGATATTATATATACATCCTTTATTAGATTACTATATTATATATATACATCACATATTACATCAGTATATTTATTAAATACTCTGTGTATATTATATATATATATCATGTATTACTTTATTATATATTATATACTCTGTGTACACTACATATAAATCCTTTATTGTATTAATATATTTATTATATACTCTGTGTATATTATATATACATCATATATTACATTATTATACTTTAATATACTCTTTTTTACATTATATATACATCCTTTATTACATTGCAATATTTATAATGTATTCTGTGTGTATTTTCTATACATCCTTTATTACATTACTATATTATATATACATCACATATTATATCAGTATATTTATTAAATACACTCTGTATATTATATATACATCATGTATTACTTTATTATATATTATATACTCTGTGTACACTACATATACATCCTTTATTGCATTAATATATTTATTTTATACTCTGTGTATATTATATATACATCATGTATTACATTACTATAATTATTATATACTCTGTGTACATTATATATACATCCTTTATGACATTGCTATATTTATTATATACTCTGTGTATATTATATATACATCACATATTACATCAGTATATTTTATAAATACTCTATGTATATTATATATGCATCATGTATTACATTACCATATTTGTGATATTATCTGCATATATTATATATACATCATGCATTACATTAATATATTTTTATATATTATACATACATTATATATATATTCATTATAACATTGCAATATTTATTTTATATTCAATGTATATTATATATAAATCATTAATTCAATTACTATATTTATTATATAGTCTGTGTATAGTATACATGTATCATATATTTCATTAACATATTTATTATATACTCTGTGTATATTATATGTACATCATGATTTACATTACTATATTTATTATATACTGTACTCTGTGTATATTATATGTACATCATGTACTACTTTATTATATGTTATATACTCTATGTACACTACATATACATCCTTTATTGCATTAATATATTTATTATATATCCTGTGTATATTATATATACATCATGTATTACATTACTATATTTTATATACTTTGTGTACATTATATATACATCCTTTATTATATTGCTATATTTATTATATACTCTGTGTATATTATATATACATCCTTTTTACATTTCAATATTTATGATATACTCTGGGTTTATTATATATACGTCATGTATTACATTGCTATATTTATTATATACTCTGTGTATATTAAATATACATCATGATTTACATTACTATATTTATTATATACTCTGTGTATATTATATATACATCATGTTTTACATTACCATATTTATTATATACTTGGCGAATATTATATATACATCATGAATTAAATTACTATATTTATTATATATTCTGTGTATATTATATATACATCATATATTACATTATTATACTTTAATATACTCTGTTTACAGTATATATACATCCTTTATTACATTGCAATACTTATTATACACTCTGTGTATATTAAATATACATCATGTATTACATTACTATATTTATTTTATACTCTGTATATATTATATATAGATCATGTTGTACATTACTATATTTTATATACTCTATGTACATTATATATCCTTCATGTAATACATTACCATATTTATTATATACTTTGTGAATATTATATATACATCCTGTATAACATTACTATATTTATTACATACTCTGTGTATATTATAATTACTTCATGTATTACATTACTATATTTATTATATACTCTGTGTATATTATATATACATCCTTTATTACATTACTATATTATATTTACATCACATATTACATCAGTTTATTTATTAAATACTCTGTTTATATTATATATACATCATGTATTACATTACTATATTTATTATGTACTCTGTATATTATATATACATCATATATTACATTATTATGCTTTAATATACTCTGTTTACATTATATATACATCCTTTATTACATTGCAATATTTATTATATATTCTTTGTATATTATATATACATCCTTTATTACATTACAATATTTATTATATACACTGGGTTTATGATATATACATCATGTATTACATTACTATATTTATTATATACTCTGTGTATATTATATATACATCATGTATTACTTTATTATATATTATATAGTCTGTACACTACATATACATCCTTTATTGCATTAATATATTTATTATATATTCTGTGAATATTATATATACATCCTTTATTACATTGCAATATTTATTATATACTCTGGTTTTATTATATATACATCATGTATTACATTACTATATTTATTATATACTCTGTGTATGTTATATAAACATCCTTTATTAGGTTACTATTTTACATATGCATCACATATTACATCAGTATATTTATTAAATACTCTGTATATTATATATACATCCTTTATTACATTGCAATATGTATTATATATTCTGTGTATATTATATATACATCCTTTATTGCATTACTTTATTTATTATATTCTTTGGGTTGATTATATATACATCATGTATTACATTACTATATTTATTATATGCTCTGTGTATATTATATATACATCCTTTATTACATTGCAATATTTATTATATACTCTGTGTATATTAAATATACATCATGTATTACATTACTATATTTATTATATACTCTGTGTACATTACATATCCATCATGTAATACATTACAATATTTATTATATACTTTGTGAATATTATATATACATCTTGTATTACATTACTATATTAATTATATACTCTGTGTATATTATATATACATCATATATTACATTATTATACTTTAATATACTCTGTTTACATTATATATACATCCTTTATTACATTGCAATATTTATTTTATACCTTTATATTATATATACATCCTTTATTACATTACTAAATTAATTATATACTCTGGGTTTATTATATATACATCTTTTATTACATTACTATATTATATGTACATCACATATTACATCTGTATATTTATTAAATACTCTGTTTATATTATATATACATCATGTATTACATTACTATATTTAATATATACTCTGTGTATATTATATATACATCATATATTACATTATTATACTTTAATATACTCTGTTTACATTATATATACATGCTTTATTACATTGCAATATTTATTATATATTCCGTGAATATTATATATACATCTTTTATAACATTATTATATTTATTATATACTCTGGGTTTATTATATATACATCATGAACTACATTACTATATTTATTATATACTCTGTGTATATTATATATACATCCTTTATTACAATACTATATTAAATATACATCACATATTACAACAGTATAATTATTAAATACTCTGTGTCTATTATATATACATCATGTATTACTTTATTATATATTATATACTCTGTGTACACTACATATACATCCTTTATTGCAATAATATATTTATTATCTACTATGTGTATATTATATATACATCATGTATTACATTACTATAATTATTATATACTCTGTACATTGTATATAAATCCTTTACGACATTGCTATATTTTTTATATACTCTGTGTTTATTATATATACATCACATATTACATCAGTATATTTATTAAATACTCTGTGTATATTATATATTAATCATGTATTACTTTATTATATATTATATGCTCTGTGTACACTATATATACATCCTTTATTGCATTAAGATATTTATTATATACTCTGTGTATATTATATATACATCATGTATTACTTTATTATATATTATATACTCTGTTTACATTATATATACATCCATTATTATATTGCAATATTTATTATATACTCTGTGTATATTATACAGACATCCTTTATTACATTACTATATTTATTATATACTCCGTGTTTATTATATATACATCACATATTACATCAGTATATTTATTAAATACTCTGTGTATATTATATATGCATCATGTATTACATCACCATATTTATTATATTATCTGCATATATTATATATACATCATGTATTACAGTAATATATTTTTATAAATTATGTATACATGATCTATACATTCATTATAACATTGCTATATTTATTTTATTCTCGGTGTATATTATATATGATTTATACAATTACTATATTTATTATATAATCTGTGTATAGTATACATGTATCATGTATTACATTAACATATTTATTATATACTCTGTGTATATAATATGTACATCATGATTTACATTACTATATTTATTATATACTGTACTCTATGTATATTATGTATGCATCATGCATTACATTAGCATATTTATTATATACTCTGTGTATATTATATATACATCATGTATTTCATCACTATAATTATTATATACTCTGCGTACATTATATATACATAATTTATGACATTGCAATATTTATTATATAATCTGTGTATATTATATATACATCACATATTACATCAGTATATTTATTAAATACTCTGTGTATATTATATATGCATCATGTATTACATTACCATATTTATTATATTATCTGCATATATTATATATACATCATGTATTACAGTAATATATTTTTATATATTATGTATACATGATCTATACATTCATTATAACATTGCTATATTTATTTTATACTCGGTGTATATTATATATGATTTATACAATTACTATATTTATTATATAATCTGTATATAGTATACATGTATCATGTATTACATTAACATATTTATTATATACTCTGTGTATATTATATGTACATCATGACTTACATTACTATATTTATTATATACTGTACTCTGTGTATATTATATATGCATCATTATATTACAATAGCATATTTATTATATACTCTGTGTATATTATATACACATCATGTATTTCATTACTATAATTATTATATACTCTGTGTACATTATATATACATCCTTTATTTCATTGATATATTTATTATATATTCTGTGTATATTATATATAAATCACATATTACATGAGTATATTTATTAAATACTCTATGTAAATTATATATGCATCGTGTATTACATTACCATATTTATTATATTATCTGCATATATTATATATACATCATGTATTACATTAATATATTTTTATATATTATACATACATTATATATACATATATTATAACATTGCAATATTTTTTTATACTCAATGTATAATATATATAAATCATTAATTTAATTACTATATTTATTATGTAATCTGTGTATAGTATATATGTATCATGTATTACATTAAGACATTTTTATTTACTCTGTGTATATTATATATACATCATGATTTATATTACTATATTTATTATATACTGTACTCTGTGTACATTATATATGCATCATGTATTACATTAGCATATTTATTATACACTCTGTGTATATTATATATACATAATGTATAACTTTATTATATATTATATACTCTATGTACACTACCTATACATCCTTTATTGCATTAATATATTTATTATATATTCTGTGTATATTATATATACGCCATGTATTACATTACTTTATTTTATATACTTTGTGTAAATTATATATATACATCCTTTATTACATTACAATATTTATTATATACTTTGGGTTTATTATATATACATCATGTATTACATCACTATAATTATTAAATACTCTGTGTACATTAATATGTACATCCTTTATGACATTGCTATATTTATTATATACTCTGTGTATATTATATATACATTACATATTACATCAGTATATTTATTAAATACTCTGTATATTATATATGCATCATGTATTACATTACCATATTTATTATATTATCTGCATATGTTATATATACATCATGTATTACATTAAAAAACTTTTATATATTATTTATACATTATGTATACATTCTTTATAACATTGCTATATTTATTTTATAATCAGTGTATATTATATATAAATCATTTATTCAATTACTATATTTATTATATAATCTGAATAGAATATATGTATGATGTATTACATTAACATATTTATTATATACTCTCTGTATATTATATATACATCCTTTATAGCAATACTATATTTATTATATACTCTGTGTTTATTATATATATATCATATATTACATTATTATAGTTTAATATACTCTATATATACATCCCATATTACATTAAAATATTTATTATATATTCTGTGTATATTATATTTACATGATGTATTATATTACTATATTTTTATATACTTTGTGTACATTATATATATATATATATATATATATATACATCCTTTATTACTTTGCTATATTTATTATATACTCTGTGTATATTATATATACATCCTTTATTACATTGCAATATTTATTATATACTCTGTGTATATTAAATATACATTATGTATTACATTACTATATTTATTATATACTCTGTGTATATTATATATACATCATGTTTTACATTACTATATTTATTATATACTTTGGGTTTAATATATATACATCATGTATTACATTACTATAATTATTATATACTCTGTGTACATTATATGTACATCCTTTATGACATTGCTATATTTATTATATACTCTGTGTGTATTATATATACATTACATATTACATCAGTATATTTATTAAATACTCTGTGTATGTTATATATGCATCATGTATTACATTACCATATTTATTATATTATCTGCATATGTTATATATACATCATGTATTACATTAATATATTTTTATATAATATGAATACATTATATATACATTCTTTATAACATTGCTATATTTATTTTATACTCAGTGTATATTATATATAAATCATTTATTCAATTAGTATTTTTATTATATAGACTGTGTATAGTATATTTGTATTACATTAACATATTTATTATATACTCTGTGTATATTATATATACATCATATATTACATTATTATACTTTAGTATACCTTTTTAGATTATATATACATCCTTTATTACATTGCAATATTTATTATATATTCTGTGTATATTATATATTCATCATTTATTACATTACTATATTTATTATATACTTTGGGTTTATTATATATACATCATGTATTACATTACTATATTTATTATATACTCTGTGTATATTATATATACATCCTTTATTACATGAATATATTATATTTAAATCACATATTACATCAGTATATTTATTGAATCCACTGTGTATATTATATATACATCATGTATTACTTTATTATATATTATATACTCTGTGTACACTACATATACATCCTTTACTGCATTAATATATTTATTATATACTCTGTGTAGATTATATATACATCATTTATTACATTACTGTATATATTATATACTCTGTGTATATTATATATGCATCATGTATTACATTACTATAATTATTATATACTCTGTGTATATTATATATACATCCTTTATTACATTACTATATTATATATAAATCACATAATACATCAGTATATTTATTGAATACACTGTGTATATTATATATACATCATGTATTACTTTATTATATATTATATACTCTGTGTACACTACATATACATCCTTTATTGCATTAATACATTTATTATACACTCTGTGTATATTATATATACATCATATATTACATTACTATAATTATTATATACTCTGTATACATTATATGTACAGCCGTTATGACATTGTTATATTTATTATATACTCTGTGTATATTATATATAAATCATTTATTAAGTTAGTATTTTTATTATATAGTCTGTGTATAGTATATTTGTATCATGTATTACATTAACATATTTATTATATACTCTGTGTATATTATATAAACATCATGATTTTCATTACTATATTTATTATATACTATACTCTGTGTATATTATATATGCATCATGTATTACATTAGCATATTTATTATTTACTCAGTGTATATTATATATGCATCATGTATTACATTAGCATATTAATTATATACTCTTTGTATATTATATATACATCCTGTATTACATTACTATATTATATATATAAATCACATATTACATCAGTATATTTATTGAATACACTGTGTATATTATATATAGATCATGTATTACTTTGTTATATATTATATACTCTGTGTACACTACATATACATCCTTTATTGCATTAATATATTTATTTTATACTCTGTGTATATTGTATATACATCATGTATTACATTACTATATTTTTATATACTTTGTGTACATTATATAAATACATCCTTTATTACATTGCAATATTTATTATATACTCTGTGTTTATTATATATACTTCATGTATTACTTTATTATATATTATATACTCTGTGTACACCATATATACATCCTTTATTGCATTAAGATATTTATTATATACTCTGTGTATATTATATATACATCATGTATTACTTTATTATATATTATATACTCTGTTTACATTATATATACATCCTTTATTAAATTGCTATATTTATTATATACTCTGTGTTTATTATATATGCATCCTTTATTGCATTGCAATATTTATTATATATTCTGTGTGTATTAAATATACATGATGTATTACTTAATTATATATTATATACTCTGTGTACACTACATATACATCCTTTATTACATTAATATATTTATTATATATTCTGTGTAACTTATATTTACATCATGTATTACATTACTATATTTTTATATAATTTGTGTACCTTATATATATACATCCTTTATTGCATTACTATATTTATTATATACTCTGTGTACATTATATATACATCATATATTACATTACTATAATTATTATATACTCTGTGTACATTATATGTACATCCTTTATGACATTGCTATACTTATTATATACTCTGTGTATATTATATATGCGTCCTTTATTGCATTGCAATATTTATTATATATTCTGTGTGTATTAAATATACATCATGTATTACTTTATTATATATTATATACTCTGTGTACACTACATATACATCCTTTATTACATTAATATATTTATTATATATTCTGTGTATCTTATATTTACATCATGTATTACTTTAATATATGTTTATATACTTTGTGTACATTATATGCACATCTTTTATGACATTGCTATATTTATTATATACTCTGTGTATATTATATATACATCATGATTTACATTACTATATTTCTTATATACTGTACTCTGTGTATATTATATATGCATCATGTATTACATTAGCATATTTATTATATACTCTGTGTATATTATATATACATCATGTATTTCTTTATTATATATTATATACTCTATGTACACTACATATACATCTTTTATTGCATTAATTCATTTATTATATATTCTGTGTATCTTATATTTACATCATGTATTACATTACTATATTTTTATATAATTTGTGTACCTTATATATATACATCCTTTATTGCATTACTATATTTATTATATACTCTGTGTACATTATATATACATCATATATTACATTACTATAATTATTATATACTCTGTGTACATTATCTGACAATCCTTTATGACATTGCTATATTTATTATATACTCTGTGTATATTATATATACATCACATATTACTTCAGTATATTTATTAAATACTCTGTGTATATTATATATACATCATGTACTACATTACCATATTTATTATATTATCTGCATATGTTATATATACATCATGTATTACATTAATATATTTTTATATAATATGAATACAATATATATACATTCTTTATAACATTGCGATATTTATTTTATACTCAGTGTATATTGTATATAAATAATTTATTCAATTACTATATTTATTATGTAGTCTGTGTATATTATATATATATCATGTATTACATTACTATATTTATTATATACTGTACTCTGTGTATATTTTATATGCATCATGTATTACATTACTATAATTATTATATACTCTGTGTACATTATATATAGATATTTTATGACATTGCTATATTTATTATATACTCTATGTATATTGTATATAAATCATGATTTACATTACTATATTTATTATATACTATACTCTGTGTATATTATATGTGCATCATGTATTACTACATCACTACATATACATCCTTTATTGCATTAATATATTTATTATATACTCTGTGTATATTATAAATACATCATGTATTACATTACTATATTTTTATATACTTTGTGTACATTATATATATATATATACATCCTTTATTACATTGCTATATTTATTATATACTCTGTGTATATTATATATACATCCTTTATTACATTGCAATATTTATTATATACTCTGTGTATATTAAATATACATCATGTATTACATTACTATATTTATTATATACTCTGTGTATATTATACATACATCATGTTTTACATTACTATATTTTATATATTCTGTGGACATTATATATACATCATGTATTTCATTACCATGTTTATTATATACTTTGTGAATATTATATATACATCATGTATTATATTACTATGTTTATTATATACTCTGTGTATATTATATGTACATCATATATGACATTATTATACTTTAGTATACCCTTTTTAGATTATATTTACATCCTGTATTACATTGCAATATTTATTATATATTCTGTGCATATTATATATAAATCCTTTAATACATTACTATATTTATTATATACCTTTGGTTTATTATATATAGATCCTTTATTACATTGCAATATTTATTATATACTCTGTGTATATTATATTGACATCCTATATTCCATTCCTATATTATATATAAATCACATATTACATCAGTATATTTATTGAATACACTGTGTATATTATATATACATCATGTATTACTTTATTATATATTATATACTCTGTGTACACTACATATACATCCCTTATTGCATATATATATATATTTATTATATACTCTGTGTATATTATGTATACTTAATGTATTACTTTACTATAATTATTATACACTCTGTGTACATTATATGTACATCCTTTATGACATTGCTATATTTATTTTATACTCTGTGTATATTATATATACATCACATATTACATCAGTATATTTATTAAATACACTGTGTATATTATATATGCATCATGCATTACACTACCATATTTATTATATTATCTGAATATATTATATATACATCATGTATTACATTAATATATTTTTATATACTATGAATACATTATATGTACATTCTTTATAACATTGCTATATTTATTTTATACTCAGTGTATATTATATATAAATCATTTATTCAATTACTATATTGATTATATAGTCTGTGTATAGTATATATGTATCATGTATTACATTAACATATTTATTATATACTCTGTATATATTATATAAACATCATGATTTACATTACTATATTTATTATATACTGTACTCTGTGTATATTATATATGCATCATGTATTACATTAGCATATTTATTATATACTCTGTGTATAATATATATACATCATGTATTACTTTATTATATATTATATACTCTATGTACACTACATATAGATCCTTTATTACATTGCAATATTTATTATATATTCTGTGTATCTTATATTTACATCATGTATTACATTACTATATTTTATATACTTTGTGTACATTATATATATATATATATATATATATATACATCCTTTATTACATTGCTATATTTATTAATTACTCTGTGTATATTATATATACATAATGTTTTACATTACTATATTTTATATACTCTGTGTACATTATATATCCATCATGTATTACATAACCATATTTATTATATACTTTGTGCATATTATATATATATCATGTATTACATTACTATATTTATTATATACTCTGTGTATATTATATATACATCATATATTACATTATTATACTTTAGTATACTCTTTTTACATTATATATACATCCTTTATTACATTGCAATATTTATTATATACTTTGGGTTTATTATATATACATCATGTATTACATTACTATAATTATTATATACTCTGTGTACATTATAAGTACATCCTTTATGACATTGCTATATTTATTATATACTCTGTGTATATTATATATACATCATGTATTACATTACCATATTTATTATATTATCTGCATATGTTATATATACATCATGTATTACATTAATATATTTTTATATAATATGAATACAATATATATACATTCTTTATAACATTGCTATATTTATTTTATTCTCAGTGTATATTATATATAAATCATTTATTCAATTAGTATTTTTATTATTTAATCTGTGTATAGTATATGTATCATGTATTACATTAACATATTTATTATATATTCTGTGTATATTATATAAACATTATGATTTACATTACTATATTTATTATATACTGTACTCTGTGTATATTATATATGCATCATGTATTAGATTAGCATATTTATTATTTACTCTGTGTATATTATATATACATCATGTTTTAATTTATTATATATTATATACTCTGTGTACACTACATATACATCCTTTATTGCATTAAAATATTTATTATATACTCTGTGAATATTATATATACATCATGTATTACATTACTATATTTTATATGCTTTGTGTACATTATATATATACATCCTTTATGACATTGCTATATTTATTATATACTCTGTGTATATTATATATGAATAATGTATTACATTACTATATTTTTTATATACTCTGTGTACATTATATATACATCTTTTATGACATTGCTATATTTATTATATACTCTGTGTATATTATATATACATCATGATTTACATTACTATATTTATTATATGCTGTACTCTGTGTATATTATATATGCATCATGTATTACTACATCACTAAATATACATCCTTTATTGCATTAATATATTTATTATATACTCTGTGTATATTATAAATACATCATGTATTACATTACTATATTTTTATATACTTTGTGTACATTATATATATATATATATATATACATCCTTTATTACATTGCTATATTTATTATATACTCTGTGTATATTATATATACATCCTTTATTACATTGCAATATTTATTATATACTCTGTGTATATTAAATATACATCATGTATTACATTCATATATTTATTATATACTCTGTGTATATTATATATACATCATGTTTTACATTACTGTATTTTATATACTCTGTGTACATTATATATCCATCATGTATTACATTACCATATTTATTATATACTCTGTGTATATTAGATATACATCATATATTACATTATTATACTTTAGTATACCCTTTTTAGATTATATATACAGCCTTTATTACATTGCAATATTTATTATATATTCTGTGTATATTATATATACATCCTTTATTACATTACTATATTTATTATATACCTTGGGTTTATTATATATACATCCTTTATTACATTACAATATTTATTATATATTCTGTGTATATTATATAGACATCCTTTATTTATACTCTGTGTATATTATATATACATCATGATTTACATTACTATATTTATTATATACCATACTATGTGTATATAATATATGCATCATGTATTACATTAGCATATTTATTATTTACTCTGTGTACACTACATATGCATCCTTTATTGCATTAATATATTTATTATATACTCTGTGTATATAATATAAACATCATGATTTACATTACTATATTTATTATATACTGTACTCTGTGTTTATTATATATGCATAATGTATTACATTAGCATATTTATTATGTACTCTGTGTATATTATATATACATCATGTATTACTTTATTATATATTATATACTCTGTGTACACTACATATACATCCTTTATTGCATTAATATATTTATTATATACTCTGTGTATATTATATATATATCAGGTATTACATTACTATATTTTTTATACTTTGTGCACATTATATATATACATCCTTTATTACATTGCTATATTTATTATATACTTTGTGTATATTATATATACATCCTTTATTACATTTCAATAATTATTATGTACTCTGTGTATATTATATATATATATCATGTATTACAGTTACTCTTAACAGTTGTTGTAGAGATGTGTCTGCTGCTAGAACTCTGTGTGGCATTGACCTGGTCTCTAATCTGAGCTGCTGTTAACCTGCGATTTCTGAGGCTGGTGACTCGGATGAACTTATCCTCCGCAGCAGAGGTGACTCTTGGTCTTCCTTTCCTGGGGCGCTTCTCATGTGAGCCAGTTTCCTTGTAGCGCTTGATGGTTTTGGCCACTGCACTTGGGGACACTTTCAAAGTTTTCCCAATTTTTCGGACTGACTGACCTTCATTTCTTAAAGTAATGATGGCCACTCGTTTTTCTTTACTTAGCTGCTTTTTTCTTGCCATAATACAAATTCTAACACTCCATTCAGTAGGACTATCAGCTGTGTATCCACCTGACTTCTGAACAACACAACTGATGGTGCCAACCCCATTTATAAGGCAAGAAATCCCACTTATTAAACCTGACAGGGCACACCTGTGAAGTGAAAACCATTTCAGGTGACTACCTCTTGAAGCTCATCAAGAGAATGCCAAGAGTGTGCAAAGCAGTAATCAAAGCAAAAGGTGGCTACTTTGAAGAACCTAGAATAGAAGACATATTTTCAGTTGTTTCACACTTTTTTGTTAAGTATATAATTCCACATGTGTTAATTCATAGTTTTGATGCCTTCAGTGTGAATCTACAATTGTTATAGTCATGAAAATACCGAAAACTCTTGGAATGAGAAGGTGTGGCCAAACTTTTGGTCTGTACTGTATATATATTTGATTTTATATAGGAAATGGGCAGTTTTTGAGCTTCATTCATTTATTAATTTTTTTTTAACATTTGATGTCCCAATAGAGGACCTGACCCAGCGATGCTCTGATCACTGGTTCAGTACTATACACTGCAATACACGTATACACATATATTGCAGTGTATATAGGAAGTCAGCCTATGCAGACACATAGGCTGACTTCCTCCTATCGGCGGCATGATCAAACAGGTACAGGAGCTCCTGGAAGCCCGGGGTCACCGGCCAGACCCCAGACTAGAGAAAATGCATATCAGCACCTCCCAATCTCACTGCAGGGAGGCTGTTAGGGGGTAAATAGATGAGCAAAACCCCTTAAATGCCGTTGTCATATTTGACTGCGGCATCTAAGGGGTTAAAACCCCAGATCGGAGCTGAGCTGTGACAGGGGGTTATGGAGATGGGTGTTAGTTGTCAGTTACGGTGGCTGTCCTTTAGAACCAGGCGGCAGAGCTGTAATAGTACGACTCTCGTCGCCTAGGGGTTAAAATTTGGTTATAAATATATAAATGTGTATAAAAAGGAGAACATGAGTTAATAAATGTGATTATATTGTATACATGAGTACTAGATTTTATGAATATGAGAATATAATTGTGTGCAGGAGTTTAATGGTGTTTGTAGCAGCACGAAAATGATGATATGAGCTAATAAATCTGTTTGTGAGTCTATAAATAACAATTTTCTATATATTATTGAGTTTCTGAATGCTTACATGAGTTTATAATATATCTATATCTATATATATATATATATAGAGAGAGAGAGAGAGAGAGAGGATTTTTGAACTATGATTATGAGTATGTAAATGTATACATGTGTTTAATTATATAAATGAGTACAGCATTTTCTAAATATTGTGAGTATATAAATGTGTACATGACATCATAAATGTGTTTTTGAGTATAAAAATCAGTATATTCGTTAATTCTTTTTAGTATATAAATCAGTACAAGATTTTATAACTATGGATATGAATATATAAATGTGTTTTTAGTATATACATGAGAAAAAGATTTTAAAAATAATTTTGTACATAAGTTTATTAGTGTGTACTGAAATGACTGAGTATATACTGTACATGAGAACATCATTTTATATATATGATACTGAGTTGATAAATGAGTACATGAGGTTGTAAATGTGTTTATAAGTAGGTAAAAAAGTACATGGGTTAATAAATGTGTTTACAATTATAATACATACAGTCATATGAAAAAGTTTGGGCACCCCTATTAATCTTAATCATTTTTAGTTCTAAATATTTGGGTGTTTGCAACAGCCATTTCAATTTGATATATCTAATAACTGATGGACACAGTAATATTTCAGGATTGAAATGAGGTTTATTGTACTAACAGAAAATGTGCAATATGCATTAAACCAAAATTTGACCGGTGCAAAAATTTGGGTACCCTTATCATTTTATTGATTTGAATACTCCTAACTACTTTTTACTGACTTACTGAAGCACAAAATTGGTTTTGTAACCTCACTGAGCTTTGAACTTCATTGCCAGGTGTATCCAATCATGAGAAAAGGTATTTAAGGTGGCCAATTGCAAGTTGTTTTCCTATTTGAATCTCCTCTGAAGAGTGGCATCATGGGCTCCTCAAAACAACTCTCAAATGATCTGAAAACAAAGATTGTTCAACATAGTTGTTCAGGGGAAGGATACAAAAAGTTGTCTCAGAGATTTAACCTGTCAGTTTCCACTGTGAGGAACATAGTAAGGAAATGGAAGACCACAGGGACAGTTCTTGTTAAGCCCAGAAGTGGCAGGCCAAGAAAAATATCAGAAAGGCAGAGAAGAAGAATGGTGAGAACAGTCAAGGACAATCCATAGACCACCTCCAAAGAGCTGCAGCATCATCTTGCTGCAGATGGTGTCACTGTGCATCGGTCAACAATACAGCACACTTTGCACAAGGAGAAGCTGTATGGGAGAGTGATGCGAAAGAAGCCGTTTCTGAAAGCACGCCACAAACAGAGTCGCCTGAGGTATGCAAAAGCACATTTGGACAAGCCAGCTTCATTTTGGAAGAAGGTCCTGTGGACCGATGAAACAAAGATTGAGTTGTTTGGTCATACAAAAAGGCGTTATGCATGGCGTCCAAAAAAACACAGCATTCCAAGAAAAACACTTGCTACCCACTGTAAAATTTGGTGGAGGTTCCATCATGCTTTGGGGCTGTGTGGCCAATGCCGGCACCGGGAATCTTGTTAAAGTTGAGGGTCGCATGGATTCAACTCAGTATCAGCAGATTCTTGAGAATAATGTACAAGAATCAGTGACGAATTTGAAGTTACGCCGGGGATGGATATTTCAGCAAGACAATGATCCAAAACACAGCTCCAAATCTACTCAGGCATTCATGCAGAGGAACAATTACAATGTTCTGGAATGGCCATCCCAGTCCCCAGACCTGAATATCATTGAACATCTGTGGGATAATTTGAAGCGGGCTGTCCATGCTCGGCGACCATCAAACTTAACTGAACTGGAATTGTTTTGTAAAGAGGAATGGTCAAAAATACCTTCATCCAGGATCCAGGAACTGATTAAAAGCTACAGGAAGCGACTAGAGGCAAAAGGAGGATCTACTAAATATTAATGTCACTTTTCTGTTGAGGTTCCCATACTTTTGCACCGGTCAAATTTTGGTTTAATGCATATTGCACATTTTCTGTTAGTACAGTCATGGCCAAAAGTTTTGAGAATGACACAAATATTCTATTTTCACATGATCTGCTGCCCTCTGGTTTTTATGTGTGTTTGTCAGATGTTTTTATCACATACAGAAATAGAATTGCATTCATATTATGAGTAACAGAAGCTTATATTGACAGTTAGAATGAGTTAATGCAGCAAGTCAATATTTGCAGTGTTGACCCTTCTTCTTCAGGACCTCTGCAATTCTCCCTGGCATGCTCTCAATCAACTTCTGGACCAAATCCTGACTGATAGCAGTCCATTCTTGCAGAATCAATGCTTTCATTTTGTCTGAATTTGTTGGTTTTTGTTTGTCCACCCGTCTCTTGATGATTGACCACAAGTTCTCAATGGGATTAAGATCTGGGGGAGTTTCCAGGCCATGGACCCAAAATCTCTATGTTTTGCTCCCTGAGCCATTTAGTTATCACCTTTGCTTTATGGCAAGGTGCTCCATCATGCTGGAAAAGGCATTGTTGAGCGCCAAACTGCTCTTGGACGGTTGGGAGAAGTTGCTCTTGGAGGACATTCTGGTACCATTCTTTATTCATGGCTGTGTTTATAGGCAAGACTGTGAGAGAGCCGATTCCCTTGGCTGAGAAGCAACCCCACACATGAATGGTTTCAGGATGCTTTACAGTTGGCATGAGACAAGACTGGTGGTAGCGCTCACCTCTTCTTCTCCGAATAAGCTGTTTTCCAGATGTTCCAAACAATCGAAAAGGGGATTCATCAGAGAAAATGACTTTACCCCAGTCCTCAGCAGTCCACTCCCTGTACCTTTTTGCAGAATATCAGTCTGTCCCTGATGTTTTTTCTGGAGAGAAGTGGCTTCTTTGCTGCCCTCCTTGAGACCAGGCCTTGCTCCAAGAGTCTCCGCCTAACAGTGCGTGCAGATGCACTCACACCTGCCTGCTGCCATTCCTCAGCAAGCTCTGCACTGCTGGTAGCCCGATCCCGCAGCTGAAACACTTTTAAGAGACGGTCCTGCCGCTTGCTGGTCTTTCTTGGGCGCCCTGGAGCCTTTTTGGCACCAATGGAACCTCTCTCCTTGAAGTTCTTGATGATGCGATAGATTTTTGACTGAGGTGCAATCTTTCTAGCTGCAATACTCTTCCCAGTTAGGCCATTTTTGTGCAGTGCAATGATGACTGCACGTGTTTCTTTAGAGATAACCATGGTTAACAGAAGAGAAACAATGATGGCAAGCACCAGCCTCCTTTTAAAGTGTCCAGTGGTGTCATTCTTACTTAATCATGACAGATTGATCTCCAGCCCTGTCCTCATCAACACCCACACCTGTGTTAATGGAGCAATCACTGAAACGATGTTAGGTGGCCCTTTTAAGGTAGGGCTGCAATGATGTTGAAATGTGTTTCGGGGGATAAAGTTCATTTTCTAGGCAAATATTGACTTTGCAAGTAATTGCTGTTAAGCTGATCACTCTTTATAACATTCTGGAGTATATGCAAATTGCCATTAGAAAAACTGAAGCAGTAGACTTTGTAAAAATTAATATTTGTATCATTCTCAAAACTTTTGGCCATGACTGTACAATAAACCTCATTTCAATCCTGAAATATTACTGTGTCCATCAGTTATTAGATATATCAAATTGAAATGGCTGTTGCAAACACCCAAATATTTAGAACTAAAAATGATTAAGATTAATAGGGGTGCCCAAACTTTTTCATATGACTGTATAAGATTGTATACAAATAGATATAAGATTTTATATATTTATAAGATTATAATATACTGAGTATATATATATATATATATATATATATATATATATATATATATATATGTTTAATAATGTGTGTAACTGGACATAAAGGACATTGTTAGCTAATAAATGTATTTGTGAGTAGACAGAGGAGTAGATGACTCTATAAGGCAGGGTTCACACTACCGTTGATGTCCGTCCTAATAGTGTCTGTTAAAAAAAGAAAAACAAAAAAACCGGACACCTATCATAACAGACATTAACAGACACTAACTGATGTTAATGTGTCCGTTTTTTTAACTGAACCAATTAATGGATTAGTTAAAAAAAACGGACACATTAGCATCAGTTAGCATCAGTTAGTGTCCGTTTTTTAACACTGTCCGTTTTTTTTGTTTTTTCCTGCTTTCTGAGCATGTTCAGGAAAAAAACGGACATAAAATAATGGGCAATAACTGATGGCTATCAGTTATTGTCCGTTATAAGTCCGTTAGCCATAGACTTCAATGTTAAAAAAATAACAGACACTTGCTGTCTGTCAAGAATCCGTTATTTCAAACGGACAAAAAAGTCCTACATGTAGGATTTTTTGTCCGTGAAAAAAAAACGGACTTCTGACGGATTGGGTGTAAACGGACACAATATAAAACCCATTGAAATGAATGGAAATGTTAACGGATTTCTGACGGTTCAGCTAGCGTCCGATGCTAAAATCTTGTAACGGACAATAGCAACGGACACTACTGACGGTCACCAACGGTAGTGTGAACGCCCCCTAAATATGATTGTAAGTGTATACATATGTACATGAGGCTGTAAGTTTGTTTGAGTATTTGAATGAGAACATGACTTAATGTATTTGTGATTATAAAAATGAGAATATGATTTTGCAGTTACAATTATCAGTATATAAAAAAGTACATGAGTTTATTGTAAGAGCACATACATGACTATATAGGTGAATAAATGTGTTTCTGAGTATATACATGAGCAGATGCATTTTATAAGTAGGATTTTGAGCATATAAATCTGTGCATGAGATGATTATTGCACATAACAGTACACGATAGGAGTTAAAAATGTGTTTAGGGGTCTATCAAGGAGTAGATAATATTATATATATGATCTGAGTATAGAACTATGTACATGAGTATGTTAATGTGTGCATGACTGAATGGAAACCTGATTTTTATCCATCTGGGCTTATGAGTAAATACATAAAGTATTTTATTACTATGGATGACTATATAACTGTGTACATGAGGTTATACATGTGCTTAGAAATAGGAAAATGACTTGTGAAATGGGAAGGATTCTATGACCATGAGAACAAGCCTTGGAAGGCAGAAGAGAATCTGGCTGATCCTGCCGCTTATGGTAACAAATGTCACATCAACTTTGTGTTGGCAGAGTGAAAACTGACAGAATTTTAAGAAGATTTGAGGCATTCTATCAGCACATGCCGGGCTGCCAGCCGGATAAGCTTTACTATCTACCACAACTGATCATCATATTCACCATGACTGAGGTAGCAGAAAGCCAGAAACCAATCTTGTTCTTATGATTCTCCTTCTCCCCTCCATTGTCCCTGTGGTTTGCTGCTTGCAGTCATCATTCACCATAGTCTGCTGCTCAAACTGACTCTCCAGCATGTGCAGCACTGACACTAATGTGCACTGCACCTTACAGCCATGGAACGATGGAGGGGCAGTGTAAGCAATGGCTTGTCCTGGTAAAGTTTGGGGTGGAAAATGATCCAGTGTGGAGGAACCAGAGGAGGTGGATGGCCTCTGGCTTTGCTGTGTTTCTAAATTGTAGCCTCTGATGCTAAAAACATTGATCCAGTGGGTCATGACAGCCAATCTATTGTCCCTGTCTATAATTTATGCTCCACATATTGAGGGTGGTGTGCACCTTTCCACACATGAACATTTACAAGGAGAGGCTCTCCTGGTGATATCAAGCAAGGACAACTTTCCGCCAAAAATAATAATGGTGGCTAGTTATCCTCCATGGCGACTGTGCGCTAAAAGCCAGTGGTATGGCAGTAACTGCACCGCCAGTAACTTGGCCAGATGAGAGTTGAAGTTACAGACTACTGGAGGTAGATGGCGTGGAGAAGCAGATGGAGATGATAATAATGAATGGTAATATGATGATGGCCACCATGTGCTAGGTGTGGAATGGAAGTGGCCTGCCTACAAAGATGATCATGGGGAGAAGGAATAGGATGGTTTTACTTACTTGGTGCCCCTTCTACTTCACCTTTGCCAAATATTCTGGTGACGCCATTTCATGTGAGTACAGAGAGACCTAGTTCCTACACATGTACCTGCTTGACCATGGATAATGATGTTTGCAGATCTTGTTCCTTGTCATAGATTTGTCATTTGGTAATGTACAGAAAAAAATTCCCATACAGGAGATGATTGCACCTAGCTGCTGCCACCAAAACCAGAGATGTGTCTGTCAATGCCACCATCACCTGAGCTTGCCTTAGATCTACCCCAGGCAGATCTTCTGGCTATTGGGGCTGCAGGTTGGGAGGAACTATTGCAACTGCAACTGATGTGATAGAAAAATCAGATTCTGTAGTGTCATCACCTTCCCTACTTTTTTGTGACTCCTCATGGCAATGGGATTCCTGTATTCTCTCACTATTCCTAACAGATTTCCCTCTAGTGCCCCTACTAGCACTACCACCAGTAGCACATCCCCTGACACTGCTACCTTCACCATCACTCATGTCTTCTACCTCTACCTCTTCTACATCCAAAAAGCACTGGCAGTTCTCTTCCAACTCATCAAAAATAGGAGGAAGAAGAGGAACTTTTGGGCTATGAGGAATATCTCTCAGCAGATGCCACATGAATACTGCAAAAAGGGATCTGTGGTTCACAGTACAAGGACAGAATGATAAATTATATGTTGAGGAGGAACAAACAGAACCCTCACTCAATATTTGTGGTTCACTGCTTTAAAAAATATCTTTATTCTCAGGAAGTATGACAACTCTGCGGCTACGGACTGGGCTGTCAAAACCAGAAGTAATGTTACTGGTGCCATACACATATTGTTGGTAGTAGTACTTGCACAATTGTTTTCTCCTCCCCCTTCTTTTGCCTGTCCTCTACCTTGTTTTTTTCCAGCCATTTTACTACACACTGCTTAGTGATTTGACAACAATTCTGAAACTGTGGGATTTATATTTTTTTTTCTTTTTTTTTTTTTTACTAAAAAATCACTAAAAGGGTTACCTGGTCAGTGAGTATTAGACTAGAACTAAATTAGTTAGCTTATATTAAATAAGGTTTTTTTTTTAGATTAGCGCAGGATAATCTATGTAGGGTGAATACACACAAAAAAAACCACTTGAATAACAGATTTTTTTTTTAGATTAGCGGAGGCTGCACTACTGTGTATATATGCCCAGCTGCGTATGCAAAAAAACATTTACGCAAATAATATTTTTTTCCAGATTAACAACACTCTGTCACACTGTGTATTTGGCAACCAGAGAATAGAAAAAAATCCCATGAAATGAAAAGATTTTTTTTTTCAGACTAGCGCAGGCTAGACTGTATATTGGGTAAACAAAGGAAAGGAAAAAACGATAAGCTTGTTGCGAAAATCATTTATTACAATTATTTACAGTCAGTACACAACAGAGTAAGAACCAGTCAGTCGGGGATTGGTCGCATAGGTATCAACGCTTGGAGAAGTCTCCACCTGTAAAAACATTGAGAATCAGTCCCTTTGTTCTGGTGGTGGGATCCAGATATCAGTGACTATTAGTGAGCACATGTGGGGGCGGAGTCTAAGGGAGTGCTACTTAAAATTATTATTAATCAATAAAGACCTAATCACTCCAGAACTGATGAAAACATAAAAATGGAAAATAATAGAGGTTAAAGGGGTGCTCACACAAAACGTATATTCTCTGTTATAGAAGTCCATGATGTAGATAACCTGCACCACAATCTTCTTACTGAGGGCTGTATCTGTGAAGGATCTGCTCCCTTCTGGTCCTCATCTGTGTCATGTGATCAACAAGCTGACTCTCCAGCTAACACAGTGTGTTCTGTGCTGATAGAAAGTCAGAGGCTCATAGGAATGACTGACTGACACATGAGGCATTGTATCAGCTGATGGGCCAGAGTGTTCGTCACATGACACAGATGAGGACCTGAATGGGTACAGAAGATTACCCTTACCACAATGGCCATTTATAACAGGGCAGAGAATACAGTAAAGATCATTTCCTGTGCCCAGACGCGTCTCTTCCTGCTTGCTGCTACCAGACATGTCAGCTCATCTGGCTTTTCTGGGAGTCTCCCGATGAGCGTTCTTTTTCCCTCAGCATAGTAATTAATATTCAGTGCTCTGAATATTAATGAGGAGTTTATTGGGGAATCCCCCTATCTGGCTAAGGTTTATTCTATTCACTTATCTCATTAGGTGTGTTTTGAACCCAACGATGGATCACACCTAATAATAGATCACATCTAATAATAGATCACACCTAATAATAGATCACACCTGATAATAGATCACACCTAATAATAGATCACACCTGATAATAGATCACACCTAATAATAGATCACATCTGATAATAGATCACACCTAATAATAGATCACATCTAATGATGGATCACACCTAATAATAGATCACATCTAATGTTGGATCACACCTAATAATAGATCACATCTAATGATGGATCACACCTAATAATAGATCACATCTAATGATGGATCACACCTAATAATAGATCACATCTAATGATGTATCACACCTAATAATAGATCACACCTAATAATAGATCACATCTAATGATGGATCACACCTAATAATAGATCACACCTGATAATGGATCACATCTAATTATGGGTCACACATAATAGATCACACCTAATAATAGATCTCACCTAATGATGGATCACAACTAATAATAGATCACAACTAATGATGTATCACACCTAATAATAGATCACACCTAATAATAGATCACATCTAATGATGGATCACACCTAATAATAGATCACACCTGATAATGGATCACATCTAATTATGGGTCACACATAATAGATCACACCTAATAATAGATCTCACCTAATGATGGATCACAACTAATAATAGATCACAACTAATGATGGATCACACCTAATAATAGATCACACCTAATGATGGATCACATCTTATATTAGATCACACCTTATAATGGATCACACCTAATGATGGATCACATCTTATATTAGATCACACCTTATAATAGATCACACCTAATGATGGATCACACCTAATAATAAATCACATGTAATGGATCACACCTAATGATGGATCACACCTAATAATAGATCACACCTAATAATGGATCACACCTAATAATGGATCACATCTAATGATGGATCACAACTAATGATGGATCATATCTTATATTAGATCACACCTTATAATAGATCACACCTGATGATGGATCACACCTAATAATAAATCACATGTAATGGATCACACCTAATGATGGATCACACCTAATAATAGATCACACCTAATAATGGATCACACCTAATAATAAATCACATGTAATAATAGATCACATGTAACAATGGATCACACCTAATAACAGATCACACCTAATAACAGATCACACCTTATAATAGATCACACCTAAGTCACTCACTAATTGAGCCATTATTCTCAATGAGAGGTTTGTCATTTACTAAATTTCCTATTAGTTCTAGACAAACCTGCCATAGAGAGTTTTGTATAATTATTGGCTGGAAAAGCCAAAATGAGATTATAGGATAGGAAACTAAACTACAAAAAACCCATTTAATAATACACTTATGATGCTATTGAATAACAGTCACAAAACCCAGGAATAACACAGACATAATAATAATGCTAATAATAATAATAATAATAATAATAATAATAATCAACGTAATAATAAATTAACATCATATTTAATGTGATCACTAAATGGCCTAAATAAAAATGGTGCAGTTGTTTATTTAACCATTAACAATCTGGGCTCCAATATTGTTATATGGGGTCTGAATATACAAAGCCACACCCCTTGAAAAGGCCATTCCTATTTTTTTGCTGTGAAATGCCATTTATGAATCACCCTTTCCCGGGCTGACATTTCTGTTCTACAGGAAAACATTGATACTCACCCTGACAGCCGGTGCACTCACAGCCATGAATCACCGGGAGCACCACCGGCTCCTCCTCACCGTCCTCACACTGGAGGTTCAGGATCTTCACCGGACTCTCAGGGTCTAGTCTGTAGCTGCAGCAGTCACACACAGTCTGGAGATAAGGCTCCTACAGAGACAACGAGGCGTGCGTAGTGTGGGCCATATATTCCCCCACACCGGCCCAGAAACCCTGACTAGCCCCTTATTATCCTGCCTGGAAACTCTGACCAGTCCTTTATAATCCTGCCTAGAATCCCTGACCAACCCTTTATAATTCTGCCTAGAAACCCTGACCAGCCCCTTAAAATCCTGCCTGGAAACTCTGATCTTTCCTCTATTATATTGCCTCTAATGCACTATCCTGCCTGTAATTCCCAAATTGCTCTCTATTATGCTGCATGTAAGCCCTCATGTTCTCTCCACTATCCTCCTGTAATTCCTGACCTTTCCTCTATTATCCTGCCTGTAATCCCTGATCTTCTCTCCCCGTCTTTGACCTTTTACCTCTGCAAGGACATTGGTCCAGGACGAGCACTGGCCACGACAGAAGCTGACCTCCACATTCTCCAGGTAGCAGCCACCCTTGGTGATGTTCCTGACCTCTTTGTGGAGTTTGCAGAGCAGGGAGCCATCTGTAGACAGAAGAGGCCATCAGTATAGTATAAATAGCCACCCCATAAAGGGAGGGGCTGTGACCCATCCCACCCATAAATGTCATGGTACTGAATCTCCACCAGTGATCATCTAATAGGAGATTACCAGATCAGCCACTAACAGAGCGGAATGTGGTTTCAAGTTTATTTTCCAAGTATTCAAATCTTGGAGAAAATAATCAGTAGAACGAAGTAGCAGAGAGACGTGTATATAGAGTAAGGGAGGACGGAGGACGTGTATAAGGAGTACAGGAGTCTGGGGGACGTGTAGAAGGAGTACAGGAGTCTGGGGGACGTGTATAAGGAGTACAGGAGTCGGGGGACGTGTATAAGGAGTACAGGAGTCTGGGGGACGTGTATAAGGAGTACAGGAGTCTGGGGGACGTGTATAAGGAGTACAGGAGTCTGGGGGACGTGTATAAGGAGTACAGGAGTCTGGGGGACGTGTATAAGGAGTACAGGAGTCTGGGGGACGTGTATAAGGAGTACAGGAGTCTGGGGGACGTGTATAAGGAGTACAGGAGTCTGGGGGACGTGTATAAGGAGTACAGGAGTCTGGGGGACGTGTATAAGAAGTACAGGAGTCTGGGGGACGTGTATAAGGAGTACAGGAGTCTGGGGGACGTGTATAAGGAGTACAGGAGTCTGGGGGACGTGTATAAGGAGTACAGGAGTCTGGGGGACGTGTATAAGGAGTACAGGAGTCTGGGGGACGTGTATAAGGAGTACAGGAGTCTGGGGGACGTGTATAAGGAGTACAGGAGTCGGGGGACGTGTATAAGGAGTACAGGAGTCTGGGGGACGTGTATAAGGAGTACAGGAGTCTGGGGGACGTGTATAAGGAGTACAGGAGTCTGGGGGACGTGTATAAGGAGTACAGGAGTCTGGGGGACGTGTACATGGAGTACAGGAGTCTGGGGGACGTGTACATGGAGTACTAGGAGAGGCCAGAGGACATGTATATGAAGTACTGGGGTGTGCTAAGGGATGCCTTTTTACAAAACTATAAATAGGAGTCTGGAGACCACTACTCCCAGAGCTGACACAATTTCTTTGTGAATTATTGCTCTCTCTGGCGCTATGTAGAGTAGATCGCGCTGTGCTAACACCACGGCTAATGATTGTGACAATTCAGTGAAGACATGAAGGGGAAGTTTTGTCTTGGAAAGACAAGATTTACCCTAATAATACCCTCATAATACTGCACTGTAGAGGATCATATATTTACCTGTCATTTGTCGCCGACACACAGGGCAGCATTCTCCGGGCTCCTGCACCTGAACCTCACCCTGTGCATAGAGGACATGAGACATTACCAGAGCACAGGCACAATAATCCCATCATTACCCCGGTATCAGTGTGATATAATAATCCAATCATTACCCCGGTATCAGTGTGATATAATAATCTCATCATTACCTCGGTATCAGTGTGATATAATAATCCCATCATTACCCCGGTATCAGTGTGATATAATAATCCCATCATTACCCCGGTATCAGTGAGATATAACAATCCCATCATTACCCCGGTATCAGTGTGATATAACAATCCCATCATTACCCCGGTATCAGTGAGATATAACAATCCCATCATTACCCCGGTATCAGTGTGATATAACAATCCCATCATTACCTCAGTATTAGTATTAATAATGCAGTATCAGTGTGATATAATAATCCCATCATTACCCCGGTATCAGTGTGATATAATAACCCCATCATTAGCCCGGTATCAGTGTGATATAATAATCCCATCATTACCCCGGTATCAGTGTGATATAATAATCCCATCATTACCCCGGTATCAGTGAGATATAATAATCCCATCATTACCCCGGTATCAGTGTGATATAATAATCCCATCATTACCGCAGTATCAGTGTGATATAATAATCCCATCATTGCCCCGGTATCACTGTGATATAATAATCCCATCATTACCCCGGTATCAGTGTGATATAATAATCCCATCATTACCCCGGTATCAGTGTGATATAATAATCCCATCATTACCCCGGTATCAGTGTGATATAATAATCCCATCATTAGACCGGTATCAGTGTGAAATAATAATCCCATCATTACCTCAGTATTAGTATTAATAATGCAGTATCAGTGTGATATAATAATCCCATCATTACCCTGGTATCAGTGTGATATAATAATCCCATCATTACCCCGGTATCAGTGTGATATAAAAATCCCACCATTACCCCGGTATCAGTGTGATATAATAATTCCATCATTACCCTGGTATCAGTGTGATATAATAATCCCATCATTACCCCGGTATCAGTGTGATATAATAATCCCATCATTACCCCGGTATCAGTGTGATATAATAATCCCATCATTAGCCCGGTATCAGTGTGATATAATAATCCCATCATTACCTCAGTATTAGTATTAATAATGCAGTATCAGTGTGATATAATAATCCCATCATTACCCCGGTATCAGTGTGATATAATAATCCCATCATTAGCCCGGTATCAGTGTGATATAATAATCCCATCATTAGCCCGGTATCAGTGTAATATAATAATCCCATCATTACCCCGGTATCAGTGAGATATAATAATCCCATCATTACCCCGGTATCAGTGTGATATAATAATCCCATCATTACCCTGGTATCAGTGTGATATAATAATCCCATCATTACCCCGGTATCAGTGTGATATAATAATCCCATCATTACCTCAGTATTAGCATTAATAAGGCAGTATCAGTGTGATATAATAATCCCATCATTACCCCGGTATCAGTGTGATATAATAATCCCATCATTAGCCCGGTATCAGTGTGATATAATAATCCCATCATTACCCCGGTATCAGTGTGATATAATAATCCCATCATTACCCCGGTATCAGTGTGATATAATAATCTCATCATTACCCCGGTATCAGTGTGATATAATAATCCCATCATTACCCCGGTATCAGTGTGATATAATAATCCCATCATTACCCCGGTATCAGTGTGATATAATAATCCCATCATTACCCCGGTATCAGTGTGATATAATAATCCCATCATTACCCCGGTATCAGTGTGATATAATAATCCCATCATTAGCCCGGTATCAGTGTGATATAATAATCCCATCATTACCTCAGTATTAGTATTAATAATGCAGTATCAGTGTGATATAATAATCCCATCATTACCCCGGTATCAGTGTGATATAATAATCCCATCATTAGCCCGGTATCAGTGTGATATAATAATCCCATCATTAGCCCGGTATCAGTGTAATATAATAATCCCATCATTACCCCGGTATCAGTGAGATATAATAATCCCATCATTACCCCGGTATCAGTGTGATATAATAATCCCATCATTACCCTGGTATCAGTGTGATATAATAATCCCATCATTACCCCGGTATCAGTGTGATATAATAATCCCATCATTACCTCAGTATTAGCATTAATAAGGCAGTATCAGTGTGATATAATAATCCCATCATTACCCCGGTATCAGTGTGATATAATAATCCCATCATTAGCCCGGTATCAGTGTGATATAATAATCCCATCATTACCCCGGTATCAGTGTGATATAATAATCCCATCATTACCCCGGTATCAGTGTGATATAATAATCTCATCATTACCCCGGTATCAGTGTGATATAATAATCCCATCATTACCCCGGTATCAGTGTGATATAATAATCCCATCATTACCCCGGTATCAGTGTGATATAATAATCCCATCATTACCCCGGTATCAGTGTGATATAATAATCCCATCATTACCCCGGTATCAGTGTGATATAATAATCCCATCATTACCCCGGTATCAGTGTGATATAATAATCCCATCATTACCCCGGTATCAGTGTGATATAATAATCCCATCATTACCCCGGTATCAGTGAGATATAATAATCCCATCATTACCCCGGTATCAGTGTGATATAATAATCCCATCATTACCGCAGTATCAGTGTGATATAATAATCCCATAATTACCCCGGTATAAGTGTGATATAATAATCCCATCATTACCCCGGTATCAGTGTGATATAATAATCCCATCATTACCCCGGTATCAGTGTGATATAATAATCCCATCATTACCCCGGTATCAGTGAGATATAATAATCCCATCATTACCCCGGTATCAGTGTGATATAATAATCCCATCATTACCCCGGTATCAGTGTGATATAATAATCCCATCATTACCCCGGTATCAGTGTGATATAATAATCCCATCATTACCCCGGTATCAGTGTGATATAATAATCCCATCATTACCCCGGTATCAGTGTGATACAATAATCCCATCATTACCCCGGTATCAGTGTGATATAATAATCCCATCATTACCCCGGTATCAGTGAGATATAATAATCCCATCATTACCCCGGTATCAGTGTGATATAATAATCCCATCATTACCCCGGTATCAGTGTGATATAATAATCCCATCATTACCCCGGTATCAGTGAGATATAATAATAATCCCATCATTACCCCGGTATCAGTGTGATATAATAATCCCATCATTACCCCGGTATCAGTGTGATATAATAATCCCATCATTACCCCGGTATCAGTGTGATATAATAATCCCATCATTACCGCGGTATCAGTGTGATATAATAATCCCATCATTACCGCAGTATCAGTGTGATATAATAATCCCATCATTACCGCAGTATCAGTGTGATATAATAATCCTATCATTACCCCGGTATCAGTGTGATATAATAATCCCATCATTACCCCGGTATCAGTGTGATATAATAATCCCATCATTACCCCGGTATCAGTGTGATATAATAATCCCATCATTACCTCAGTATTAGCATTAATAATGCAGTATCAGTGTGATATAATAATCCCATCATTACCCCGGTATCAGTGTGATATAATAATCCCATCATTACCCCGGTATCAGTGAGATATAATAATCCCATCATTACCCCGGTATCAGTGTGATATAATAATCCCATCATTACCCCGGTATCAGTGTGATATAATAATCCCATCATTACCCCGGTATCAGTGTGATATAATAATCCCATCATTACCCCGGTATCAGTGTGATATAATAATCCCATCATTACCCCGGTATCAGTGTGATATAATAATCCCATCATTACCCCGGTATCAGTGTGATATAATAATCCCATCATTACCCCGGTATCAGTGTGATACAATAATCCCATCATTACCCCGGTATCAGTGTGATATAATAATCCCATCATTACCCCGGTATCAGTGTGATATAATAATCCCATCATTACCCCGGTATCAGTGTCATATAATAATCCCATCATTACCCCGGTATCAGTGTGAGATAATAATCCCATCATTACCCCGGTATCAGTGAGATATAATAATCCCATCATTACCCCGGTATCAGTGTGATATAATAATCCCATCATTACCCCGGTATTAGTGTCATATAATAATCCCATCATTACCCCGGTATCAGTGTGATATAATAATCCCATCATTAGCCCGGTATCAGTGAGATATAATAATCCCATCATTACCCCGGTATCAGTGTGATATAATAATCCCATCATTACTCTGGTATCAGTGTGATATAATAATCCCATCATTACCCCGGTATCAGTGTGATATAATAATCCCATCATTACCTCAGTATTAGCATTAATAATGCAGTATCAGTGTGATATAATAATCCCATCATTACCCCGGTATCAGTGTGATATAATAATCCCATCATTAGCCCGGTATCAGTGTGATATAATAATCCCATCATTACCCCGGTATCAGTGTGATATAATAATCCCATCATTACCCCGGTATCAGTGAGATATAATAATCCCATCATTACCCCGGTATCAGTGTGATATAATAATCCCATCATTACCCCGGTATCAGTGTGATATAATAATCTCATCATTACCCCAGTATCAGTGTGATATAATAATCCAATCATTACCCCGGTATCAGTGTGATATAATAATCCCATCATTACCGCAGTATCAGTGTGATATAATAATCCCATCATTACCCCGGTATCAGTGTGATATAATAATCCCATCATTACCCCGGTATCAGTGTGATATAATAATCCCATCATTACCCCGGTATCAGTGTGATATAATAATCCCATCATTAGCCCGGTATCAGTGTGATATAATAATCCCATCATTACCCCGGTATCAGTGTGATATAATAATCCCATCATTACCTCAGTATTAGTATTAATAATGCAGTATCAGTGAGATATAATAATCCCATCATTACCCCGGTATCAGTGTGATATAATAATCCCATCATTAGCCCGGTATCAGTGTGATATAATAATCGCACCATTACCCCGGTATCAGTGTGATATAATAATTCCATCATTACCCCGGTATCAGTGTGATATAATAATCCCATCATTACCCCGGTATCAGTGTGATATAATAATCCCATCATTAGCCCGGTATCAGTGTGATATAATAATCCCATCATTACCTCAGTATTAGTATTAATAATGCGGTATCAGTGTGATATAATAATCCCATCATTACCCCGGTATCAGTGTGATATAATAATCCCATCATTAGCCCGATATCAGTGTGATATAATAATCCCATCATTAGCCCGGTATCAGTGTGATGTAATAATCCCATAATTACCCCGGTATCAGTGAGATATAATAATCCCATCATTACCCCGGTATCAGTGAGATATAATAATCCCATCATTACCCCGGTATCAGTGTGATATAATAATCCCATCATTACCCCGGTATCAGTGTGATATAATAATCCCATCATTACTCCGGTATCAGTGTGATATAATAATCCCATCATTACCCCGGTATCAGTGTGATATAATAATCCCATCATTACCGCAGTATCAGTGTGATATAATAATCCCATCATTACCGCAGTATCTGTGTGATATAATAATCCCATCATTACCGCAGTATCAGTGTGATATAATAATCCCATCATTACCCCGGTATCAGTGTGATATAATAATCCCATCATTACCCTGGTATCAGTGTGATATAATAATCCCATCATTACCTCAGTATTAGTATTAATAATGCAGTATCAGTGAGATATAATAATCCCATCATTACCCCGGTATCAGTGTGATATAATAATCCCATCATTACCGCAGTATCAGTGTGATATAATAATCCCATCATTACCGCAGTATCAGTGTGATATCATAATCCCATCATTACTCCGGTATCAGTGTGATATAATAATCCCATCATTACCCCGGTATCAGTGTGATATAATAATCCCATCATTACTCCGGTATCAGTGTGATATAATAATCCCATCATTAGCCCGGTATCAGTGTGATATAATAATCCCATCATTACCTCAGTATTAGTATTAATAATGCAGTATCAGTGAGATATAATAATCCCATCATTGCCCCGGTATCAGTGTGATATAATAATCCCATCATTACCCCGGTATCAGTGTGATATAATAATCCCATCATTACTCCGGTATCAGTGTGATATAATAATCCCATCATTAGCCCGGTATCAGTGTGATATAATAATCCCATCATTACCTCAGTATTAGTATTAATAATGCAGTATCAGTGAGATATAATAATCCCATCATTACCCCGGTATCAGTGAGATATAATAATCCCATCATTACCCCGGTATCATTGTGATATAATAATCCCATCATTACCCTGGTATCAGTGTGATATAATAATCCCATCATTACCTCAGTATTAGTATTAATAATGCAGTATCGGTGTGATATAATAATCCCATCATTACCCCGGTATCAGTGTGATATAATAATCCCATCATTACCCCGGTATCAGTGTGATATAATAATCCCATCATTACCCCGGTATCAGTGAGATATAATAATCCCATCATTACCCCGGTATCAGTGTGATATAATAATCCCATCATTAGCCCGGTATCAGTGTGATATAATAATCCCATCATTACCCCAGTATCAGTGTGATATAATAATCCCATCATTACCCCGGTATCAGTGTGATATAATAATCCCATCATTACCCCGGTATCAGTGTGATATAATAATCCCATCATTACCCCGGTATCAGTGTGATATAATAATCCCATCATTACCCCGGTATCAGTGTGATATAATAATCCCATCATTACCCCGGTATCAGTGAGATATAATAATCCCATCATTACCCCGGTATCAGTGTGATATAATAATCCCATCATTACCCCGGTATCAGTGTGATATAATAATCCCATCATTAACCCGGTATCAGTGAGATATAATAATAATCCCATCATTACCCCGGTATCAGTGTGATATAATAATCCCATCATTACCCCGGTATCAGTGTGATATAATAATCCCATCATTACCCCGGTATCAGTGTGATATAATAATCCCATCATTACCGCGGTATCAGTGTGATATAATAATCCCATCATTACCCCGGTATCAGTGAGATATAATAATCCCATCATTACCCCGGTATCAGTGTGATATAATAATCCCATCATTACCCCGGTATCAGTGTGATATAATAATCCCATCATTACCCCGGTATCAGTGTGATATAATAATCCCATCATTACCCCGGTATCAGTGTCATATAATAATCCCATCATTACACCGGTATCAGTGTGATATAATAATCCCATCATTAGCCCGGTATCAGTGAGATATAATAATCCCATCATTACCCCGGTATCAGTGTGATATAATAATCCCATCATTACCCCGGTATCAGTGTCATATAATAATCCCATCATTACCCCGGTATCAGTGTGATATAATAATCCCATCATTAGCCCGGTATCAGTGAGATATAATAATCCCATCATTACCCCGGTATCAGTGTGATATAATAATCCCATCATTACTCTGGTATCAGTGTGATATAATAATCCCATCATTACCCCGGTATCAGTGTGATATAATAATCCCATCATTACCTCAGTATTAGCATTAATAATGCAGTATCAGTGTGATATAATAATCCCATCATTACCCCGGTATCAGTGTGATATAATAATCCCATCATTAGCCCGGTATCAGTGTGATATAATAATCCCATCATTACCCCGGTATCAGTGTGATATAATAATCCCATCATTACCCCGGTATCAGTGAGATATAATAATCCCATCATTACCCCGGTATCAGTGTGATATAATAATCCCATCATTACCCCGGTATCAGTGTGATATAATAATCCCATCATTACCCCAGTATCAGTGTGATATAATAATCCCATCATTACCCCGGTATCAGTGTGATATAATAATCCCATCATTACCCCGGTATCAGTGAGATATAATAATCCCATCATTACCCCGGTATCAGTGTGATATAATAATCCCATCATTACCCCGGTATCAGTGTGATATAATAATCCCATCATTACTCCGGTATCAGTGTGATATAATAATCCCATCATTAGCCCGGTATCAGTGTGATATAATAATCCCATCATTACCTCAGTATTAGTATTAATAATGCAGTATCTATGAGATATAATAATCCCATCATTACCCCGGTATCAGTGTGATATAATAATCCCATCATTACCCCGGTATTAGTGTGATATAATAATCCCATCATTACCTCAGTATTAGTATTAATAATGCAGTATCAGTGAGATATAATAATCCCATCATTAGCCCGGAATCAGTGTGATATAATAATCCCATCATTACCGCAGTATCAGTGTGATATAAATATCCCATCATTAGCCCGGTATCAGTGTGATATAATAATCCCATCATTACCTCAGTATTAGTATTAATAATGCAGTATCAGTGAGATATAATAATCCCATCATTACCCCGGTATCAGTGTGATATAATAATCCCATCATTAGCCCGGTATCAGTGTGATATAATAATCCCACCATTACCCTGGTATCAGTGTGATATAATAATTCCATCATTACCCCGGTATCAGTGTGATATAATAATCCCATCATTACCCCGGTATCAGTGTGATATAATAATCCCATCATTAGCCCGGTATCAGTGTGATATAATAATCCCATCATTACCTCAGTATTAGTATTAATAATGCAGTATCAGTGTGATATAATAATCCCATCATTACCCCGGTATCAGTGTGATATAATAATCCCATCATTAGCCCGATATCAGTGTGATATAATAATCCCATCATTAGCCCGGTATCAGTGTGATGTAATAATCCCATAATTACCCCGGTATCAGTGAGATATAATAATCCCATCATTACCCCGGTATCAGTGAGATATAATAATCCCATCATTACCCCGGTATCAGTGTGATATAATAATCCCATCATTACCCCGGTATCAGTGTGATATAATAATCCCATCATTACCCCGGTATCAGTGTGATATAATAATCCCATCATTACCCCGGTATCAGTGTGATATAATAATCCCATCATTACCGCCAGTATCAGTGTGATATAATAATCCCATCATTACCGCAGTATCAGTGTGATATAATAATCCCATCATTACCTCAGTATTAGTATTAATAATGCAGTATCAGTGTGATATAATAATCCCATCATTACCCCAGTATCAGTGAGATATAATAATCCCATCATTACCCCGGTATCAGTGTGATATAATAATCCCATCATTAGCCCGGTATCAGTGTGATATAATAATCCCATCATTACCCCGGTATCAGTGTGATATAATAATCCCATCATTACCCCGGTATCAGTGTGATATAATAATCCCATCATTAGCCCGGTATCAGTGTGATATAATAATCCCATCATTACTCCGGTATCAGTGTGATATAATAATCCCATCATTAGCCCGGTATCAGTGAGATATAATAATCCCATCATTACCCCGGTATCAGTGTGATATAATAATCCCATCATTACTCTGGTATCAGTGTGATATAATAATCCCATCATTACCCCGGTATCAGTGTGATATAATAATCCCATCATTACCCCGGTATCAGTGAGATATAATAATCCCATCATTACCCCGGTATCAGTGTGATATAATAATCCCATCATTACCCCGGTATCAGTGTGATATAATAATCCCATCATTACCCCTGTATCAGTGTGATATAATAATCCCATCATTACCCCGGTATCAGTGTGATATAATAATCCCATCATTACCGCAGTATCAGTGTGATATAATAATCCCATCATTACCGCAGTATCAGTGTGATATAATAATCCCATCATTACCCCGGTATCAGTGTGATATAATAATCCCATCATTACTCCGGTATCAGTGTGATATAATAATCCCATCATTAGCCCGGTATCAGTGTGATATAATAATCCCATCATTACCTCAGTATTAGTATTAATAATGCAGTATCTATGAGATATAATAATCCCATCATTACCCCGGTATCAGTGTGATATAATAATCCCATCATTACCCCGGTATTAGTGTGATATAATAATCCCATCATTACCTCAGTATTAGTATTAATAATGCAGTATCAGTGAGATATAATAATCCCATCATTAGCCCGGAATCAGTGTGATATAATCATCCCATCATTACCGCAATATCAGTGTGATATAATAATCCCATCATTAGCCCGGTATCAGTGTGATATAATAATCCCATCATTACCTCAGTATTAGTATTAATAATGCAGTATCAGTGAGATATAATAATCCCATCATTACCCCGGTATCAGTGTGATATAATAATCCCATCATTAGCCCGGTATCAGTGTGATATAATAATCGCACCATTACCCCGGTATCAGTGTGATATAATAATTCCATCATTACCCCGGTATCAGTGTGATATAATAATCCCATCATTACCCCGGTATCAGTGTGATATAATAATCCCATCACTAGCCCGGTATCAGTGTGATATAATAATCCCATCATTAGCCCGATATCAGTGTGATGTAATAATCCCATAATTACCCCGGTATCAGTGAGATATAATAATCCCATCATTACCCCGGTATCAGTGAGATATAATAATCCCATCATTACCCCGGTATCAGTGTGATATAATAATCCCATCATTACCCCGGTATCAGTGTGATATAATAATCCCATCATTACCCCGGTATCAGTGTGATATAATAATCCCATCATTACTCCGGTATCAGTGTGATATAATAATCCCATCATTAGCCCGGTATCAGTGTGATATAATAATCCCATCATTACCTCAGTATTAGTATTAATAATGCAGTATCAGTGAGATATAATAATCCCATCATTACCCCGGTATCAGTGTGATATAATAATCCCATCATTACCCCGGTATCAGTGTGATATAATAATCCCATCATTACTCCGGTATCAGTGTGATATAATAATCCCATCATTAGCCCGGTATCAGTGTGATATAATAATCCCATCATTACCTCAGTATTAGTATTAATAATGCAGTATCAGTGAGATATAATAATCCCATCATTACCCCGGTATCAGTGTGATATAATAATCCCATCATTACCCCGGTATCATTGTGATATAATAATCCCATCATTACCCTGGTATCAGTGTGATATAATAATCCCATCATTACCTCAGTATTAGTATTAATAATGCAGTATCGGTGTGATATAATAATCCCATCATTACCCCGGTATCAGTGTGATATAATAATCCCATCATTACCCCGGTATCAGTGTGATATAATAATCCCATCATTACCCCGGTATCAGTGAGATATAATAATCCCATCATTACCCCGGTATCAGTGTGATATAATAATCCCATCATTAGCCCGGTATCAGTGTGATATAATAATCCCATCATTACCCCAGTATCAGTGTGATATAATAATCCCATCATTACCCCGGTATCAGTGTGATATAATAATCCCATCATTACCCCGGTATCAGTGTGATATAATAATCCCATCATTACCCCGGTATCAGTGTGATATAATAATCCCATCATTACCCCGGTATCAGTGTGATATAATAATCCCATCATTACCCCGGTATCAGTGAGATATAATAATCCCATCATTACCCCGGTATCAGTGTGATATAATAATCCCATCATTACCCCGGTATCAGTGTGATATAATAATCCCATCATTAACCCGGTATCAGTGAGATATAATAATAATCCCATCATTACCCCGGTATCAGTGTGATATAATAATCCCATCATTACCCCGGTATCAGTGTGATATAATAATCCCATCATTACCCCGGTATCAGTGTGATATAATAATCCCATCATTACCGCGGTATCAGTGTGATATAATAATCCCATCATTACCCCGGTATCAGTGAGATATAATAATCCCATCATTACCCCGGTATCAGTGTGATATAATAATCCCATCATTACCCCGGTATCAGTGTGATATAATAATCCCATCATTACCCCGGTATCAGTGTGATATAATAATCCCATCATTACCCCGGTATCAGTGTCATATAATAATCCCATCATTACACCGGTATCAGTGTGATATAATAATCCCATCATTAGCCCGGTATCAGTGAGATATAATAATCCCATCATTACCCCCGGTATCAGTGTGATATAATAATCCCATCATTAGCCCGGTATCAGTGAGATATAATAATCCCATCATTACCCCGGTATCAGTGTGATATAATAATCCCATCATTACTCTGGTATCAGTGTGATATAATAATCCCATCATTACCCCGGTATCAGTGTGATATAATAATCCCATCATTACCTCAGTATTAGCATTAATAATGCAGTATCAGTGTGATATAATAATCCCATCATTACCCCGGTATCAGTGTGATATAATAATCCCATCATTAGCCCGGTATCAGTGTGATATAATAATCCCATCATTACCCCGGTATCAGTGTGATATAATAATCCCATCATTACCCCGGTATCAGTGAGATATAATAATCCCATCATTACCCCGGTATCAGTGTGATATAATAATCCCATCATTACCCCGGTATCAGTGTGATATAATAATCCCATCATTACCCCAGTATCAGTGTGATATAATAATCCCATCATTACCCCGGTATCAGTGTGATATAATAATCCCATCATTACCCCGGTATCAGTGAGATATAATAATCCCATCATTACCCCGGTATCAGTGTGATATAATAATCCCATCATTACCCCGGTATCAGTGTGATATAATAATCCCATCATTACTCCGGTATCAGTGTGATATAATAATCCCATCATTAGCCCGGTATCAGTGTGATATAATAATCCCATCATTACCTCAGTATTAGTATTAATAATGCAGTATCTATGAGATATAATAATCCCATCATTACCCCGGTATCAGTGTGATATAATAATCCCATCATTACCCCGGTATTAGTGTGATATAATAATCCCATCATTACCTCAGTATTAGTATTAATAATGCAGTATCAGTGAGATATAATAATCCCATCATTAGCCCGGAATCAGTGTGATATAATAATCCCATCATTACCGCAGTATCAGTGTGATATAAATATCCCATCATTAGCCCGGTATCAGTGTGATATAATAATCCCATCATTACCTCAGTATTAGTATTAATAATGCAGTATCAGTGAGATATAATAATCCCATCATTACCCCGGTATCAGTGTGATATAATAATCCCATCATTAGCCCGGTATCAGTGTGATATAATAATCCCACCATTACCCTGGTATCAGTGTGATATAATAATTCCATCATTACCCCGGTATCAGTGTGATATAATAATCCCATCATTACCCCGGTATCAGTGTGATATAATAATCCCATCATTAGCCCGGTATCAGTGTGATATAATAATCCCATCATTACCTCAGTATTAGTATTAATAATGCAGTATCAGTGTGATATAATAATCCCATCATTACCCCGGTATCAGTGTGATATAATAATCCCATCATTAGCCCGATATCAGTGTGATATAATAATCCCATCATTAGCCCGGTATCAGTGTGATGTAATAATCCCATAATTACCCCGGTATCAGTGAGATATAATAATCCCATCATTACCCCGGTATCAGTGAGATATAATAATCCCATCATTACCCCGGTATCAGTGTGATATAATAATCCCATCATTACCCCGGTATCAGTGTGATATAATAATCCCATCATTACCCCGGTATCAGTGTGATATAATAATCCCATCATTACCCCGGTATCAGTGTGATATAATAATCCCATCATTACCGCAGTATCAGTGTGATATAATAATCCCATCATTACCGCAGTATCAGTGTGATATAATAATCCCATCATTACCTCAGTATTAGTATTAATAATGCAGTATCAGTGTGATATAATAATCCCATCATTACCCCAGTATCAGTGAGATATAATAATCCCATCATTACCCCGGTATCAGTGTGATATAATAATCCCATCATTAGCCCGGTATCAGTGTGATATAATAATCCCATCATTACCCCGGTATCAGTGTGATATAATAATCCCATCATTACCCCGGTATCAGTGTGATATAATAATCCCATCATTAGCCCGGTATCAGTGTGATATAATAATCCCATCATTACTCCGGTATCAGTGTGATATAATAATCCCATCATTAGCCCGGTATCAGTGAGATATAATAATCCCATCATTACCCCGGTATCAGTGTGATATAATAATCCCATCATTACTCTGGTATCAGTGTGATATAATAATCCCATCATTACCCCGGTATCAGTGTGATATAATAATCCCATCATTACCCCGGTATCAGTGAGATATAATAATCCCATCATTACCCCGGTATCAGTGTGATATAATAATCCCATCATTACCCCGGTATCAGTGTGATATAATAATCCCATCATTACCCCTGTATCAGTGTGATATAATAATCCCATCATTACCCCGGTATCAGTGTGATATAATAATCCCATCATTACCGCAGTATCAGTGTGATATAATAATCCCATCATTACCGCAGTATCAGTGTGATATAATAATCCCATCATTACCCCGGTATCAGTGTGATATAATAATCCCATCATTACTCCGGTATCAGTGTGATATAATAATCCCATCATTAGCCCGGTATCAGTGTGATATAATAATCCCATCATTACCTCAGTATTAGTATTAATAATGCAGTATCTATGAGATATAATAATCCCATCATTACCCCGGTATCAGTGTGATATAATAATCCCATCATTACCCCGGTATTAGTGTGATATAATAATCCCATCATTACCTCAGTATTAGTATTAATAATGCAGTATCAGTGAGATATAATAATCCCATCATTAGCCCGGAATCAGTGTGATATAATCATCCCATCATTAGCCCGGTATCAGTGTGATATAATAATCCCATCATTACCTCAGTATTAGTATTAATAATGCAGTATCAGTGAGATATAATAATCCCATCATTACCCCGGTATCAGTGTGATATAATAATCCCATCATTAGCCCGGTATCAGTGTGATATAATAATCGCACCATTACCCCGATATCAGTGTGATATAATAATTCCATCATTACCCCGGTATCAGTGTGATATAATAATCCCATCATTACCCCGGTATCAGTGTGATATAATAATCCCATCACTAGCCCGGTATCAGTGTGATATAATAATCCCATCATTAGCCCGATATCAGTGTGATGTAATAATCCCATAATTACCCCGGTATCAGTGAGATATAATAATCCCATCATTACCCCGGTATCAGTGAGATATAATAATCCCATCATTACCCCGGTATCAGTGTGATATAATAATCCCATCATTACCCCGGTATCAGTGTGATATAATAATCCCATCATTACCCCGGTATCAGTGTGATATAATAATCCCATCATTACCCCGGTATCAGTGTGATATAATAATCCCATCATTACCGCAGTATCAGTGTGATATAATAATCCCATCATTACCGCAGTATCAGTGTGATATAATAATCCCATCATTACCGCAGTATCAGTGTGATATAATAATCCCATCATTACCCCGGTATCAGTGTGATATAATAATCCCATCATTACCCTGGTATCAGTGTGATATAATAATCCCATCATTACCTCAATATTAGTATTAATAATGCAGTATCAGTGAGATATAATAATCCCATCATTACCCCGGTATCAGTGTGATATAATAATCCCATCATTACCGCCAGTATCAGTGTGATATAATAATCCCATCATTACCGCAGTATCAGTGTGATATAATAATCCCATCATTACTCCGGTATCAGTGTGATATAATAATCCCATCATTACCCCGGTATCAGTGTGATATAATAATCCCATCATTACTCCGGTATCAGTGTGATATAATAATCCCATCATTAGCCCGGTATCAGTGTGATATAATAATCCCATCATTACCTCAGTATTAGTATTAATAATGCAGTATCAGTGAGATATAATAATCCCATCATTACCCCGGTATCAGTGTGATATAATAATCCCATCATTACCCCGGTATCAGTGTGATATAATAATCCCATCATTACTCCGGTATCAGTGTGATATAATAATCCCATCATTAGCCCGGTATCAGTGTGATATAATAATCCCATCATTACCTCAGTATTAGTATTAATAATGCAGTATCAGTGAGATATAATAATCCCATCATTACCCCGGTATCAGTGTGATATAATAATCCCATCATTACCCCGGTATCATTGTGATATAATAATCCATTCATTACCCCGGTATCAGTGTGATATAATAATCCCATCATTACCTCAGTATTAGTATTAATAATGCAGTATCGGTGTGATATAATAATCCCATCATTACCCCGGCATCAGTGTGATATAATAATCCCATCATTACCCCGGTATCAGTGTGATATAATAATCCCATCATTACCCCGGTATCAGTGAGATATAATAATCCCATCATTACCCCGGTATCAGTGTGATATAATAATCCCATCATTAGCCCGGTATCAGTGTGATATAATAATCCCATCATTACCCCAGTATCAGTGTGATATAATAATCCCATCATTACCCCGGTATCAGTGTGATATAATAATCCCATCATTACCGCAGTATCAGTGTGATATAATAATCCCATCATTACCGCAGTATCAGTGTGATATAATAATCCCATCATTACCTCAGTATTAGTATTAATAATGCAGTATCAGTGTGATATAATAATCCCATCATTACCCCAGTATCAGTGAGATATAATAATCCCATCATTACCCCGGTATCAGTGTGATATAATAATCCCATCATTAGCCCGGTATCAGTGTGATATAATAATCCCATCATTACCCCGGTATCAGTGTGATATAATAATCCCATCATTAGCCCGGTATCAGTGTGATATAATAATCCCATCATTACCCCGGTATCAGTGAGATATAATAATCCCATCATTACCCCGGTATCAGTGAAATATAATAATCCCATCATTACCCCGGTATCAGTGTGATATAATAATCCCATCATTACCCCGGTATCAGTGTGATATAATAATCCCATCATTACCCCAGTATCAGTGAGATATTATAATCCCATCATTACCCCGGTATCAGTGAGATATAATAATCCCATCATTACCCCGGTATCAGTGTGATATAATAATCCCATCATTACCCCGGTATCAGTGTGATATAAAAATCCCATCATTACCCCGGTATCAGTGTGATATAATAATCCCATCATTACCCCGGTATCAGTGTGATATAATAATCCCATCATTACCTCAGTATCAGTGTGATATAATAATCCCATCATTACCTCAGTATTAGTATTAATAATGCAGTATCAGTGTGATATAGTAATCCCATCATTACCCCGGTATCAGTGTGATATAATAATCCCATCATTACCCCAGTATCAGTGAGATATAATAATCCCATCATTACCCCAGTATCAGTGAGATATAATAATCCCATCATTACCCCGGTATCAGTGTGATATAATAATCCCATCATTACCGCAGTATAAGTGTGATATAATAATCCCATCATTACCCCGGTATCAGTGTGATATAATAATCCCATCATTACCCCGGTATCAGTGTGATATAATAATCCCATCATTACCTCAGTATTAGTATTAATAATGCAGTATCAGTGTGATATAATAATCCCATCATTACCCCAGTATCAGTGTGATATAATAATCCCATCATTACCCCGGTATCAGTGTGATATAATAATCCCATCATTACTTCGGTATCAGTGTGATATAATAATCCCATCATTAGCCCGGTATCAGTGTGATATAATAATCCCATCATTACCTCAGTATTAGTATTAATAATGCAGTATCAGTGAGATATAATAATCCCATCATTACCCCGGTATCAGTGTGATATAATAATCCCATCATTACCCCGGTATCAGTGTGATATAATAATCCCATCATTACTCCGGTATCAGTGTGATATAATAATCCCATCATTACCTCAGTATTAGTATTAATAATGCAGTATCAGTGAGATATAATAATCCCATCATTACCCCGGTATCAGTGTGATATAATAATCCCATCATTAGCCCGGTATCAGTGTGATATAATATTCCCACCATTACCCTGGTATCAATGTGATATAATAATTCCATCATTACCCCGGTATCAGTGTGATATAATAATCCCATCATTACCCCGGTATCAGTGTGATATAATAATCCCATCATTAGCCCGGTATCAGTGTGATATAATAATCCCATCATTACCTCAGTATTAGTATTAATAATGCAGTATCAGTGTGATATAATAATCCCATCATTAGCCCGGTATCAGTGTGATATAATAATCCCATCATTAGCCCGGTATCAGTGTGATATAATAATCCCATCATTACCCCGGTATCAGTGAGATATAATAATTTCATCATTACCCCGGTATCAGTGTGATATAATAATCCCATCATTACCCCGGTATCAGTGTGATATAATAATCCCATCATTACCTCAGTATCAGTGTGATATAATAATCCCATCATTACCTCAGTATTAGTATTAATAATGCAGTATCAGTGTGATATAGTAATCCCATCATTACCCCGGTATCAGTGTGATATAATAATCCCATCATTACCCCAGTATCAGTGAGATATAATAATCCCATCATTACCCCAGTATCAGTGAGATATAATAATCCCATCATTACCCCGGTATCAGTGTGATATAATAATCCCATCATTACCGCAGTATCAGTGTGATATAATAATCCCATCATTACCGCAGTATCAGTGTGATATAATAATCCCATCATTACCCCGGTATCAGTGTGATATAATAATCCCATCATTACCCCGGTATCAGTGTGATATAATAATCCCATCATTACCCCGGTATCAGTGTGATATAATAATCCCATCATTAGCCCGGTATCAGTGTGATATAATAATCCCATCATTACCTCAGTATTAGTATTAATAATGCAGTATCAGTGTGATATAATAATCCCATCATTACCCCGGTATCAGTGTGATATAATAATCCCATCATTACCTCAGTATTAGTATTAATAATGCAGTATCAGTGTGATATAATAATCCCATCATTACCCCGGTATCAGTGTGATATAATAATCCCATCATTACCCCGGTATCAGTGTGATATAATAATCCCATCATTACTCCGGTATCAGTGTGATATAATAATCCCATCATTAGCCCGGTATCAGTGTGATATAATAATCCCATCATTACCTCAGTATTAGTATTAATAATGCAGTATCAGTGAGATATAATAATCCCATCATTACCCCGGTATCAGTGTGATATAATAATCCCATCATTACCCCGGTATCAGTGTGATATAATAATCCCATCATTACCCCGGTATCAGTGTGATATAATAATCCCATCATTACTCCGGTATCAGTGTGATATAATAATCCCATCATTACCTCAGTATTAGTATTAATAATGCAGTATCAGTGAGATATAATAATCCCATCATTACCCCGGTATCAGTGTGATATAATAATCCCATCATTAGCCCGGTATCAGTGTGATATAATAATCCCACCATTACCCTGGTATCAATGTGATATAATAATTCCATCATTACCCCGGTATCAGTGTGATATAATAATCCCATCATTACCCCGGTATCAGTGTGATATAATAATCCCATCATTAGCCCGGTATCAGTGTGATATAATAATCCCATCATTACCTCAGTATTAGTATTAATAATGCAGTATCAGTGTGATATAATAATCCCATCATTACCCCGGTATCAGTGTGATATAATAATCCCATCATTAGCCCGGTATCAGTGTGATATAATAATCCCATCATTAGCCCGGTATCAGTGTGATATAATAATCCCATCATTACCCCGGTATCAGTGAGATATAATAATCCCATCATTATCCCGGTATCAGTGAGATATAATAATCCCATCATTACCCCGGTATCAGTGTGATATAATAATCCCATCATTACCCCGGTATCAGTGTGATATAATAATCCCATCATTACCCCGGTATCAGTGTGATATAATAATCCCATCATTACCCCGGTATCAGTGTGATATAATAATCCCATCATTACCGCCAGTATCAGTGTGATATAATAATCCCATCATTACCCCGGTATCAGTGTGATATAATAATCCCATCATTAGCCCGGTATCAGTGTGATATAATAATCCCATCATTACCGCAGTATCAGTGTGATATAATAATCCCATCATTAACGCAGTATTAGTATTAATAATGCAGTATCAGTGAGATATATTAATCCCATCATTACCCCGGTATCAGTGTGATATAATAATCCCATCATTACCCTGGTATCAGTGTGATATAATAATCCCATCATTACCCCGGTATCAGTGTGATATAATTATCCCATCATTACCCCGGTATCAGTGTGATATAATAATCCCATCATTACCGCAGTATCAGTGTGATATAATAATCCCATCATTACCGCAGTATCAGTGTGATATAATAATCCCATCATTACCCCGGTATCATTGTGATATAATAATCCCATCATTACCCTGGTATCAGTGTGATATAATAATCCCATCATTACCACAGTATTAGTATTAATAATGCAGTATCAGTGAGATATAATAATCCCATCATTACCCCGGTATCAGTGTGATATAATAATCCCATCATTACCCCGGTATCAGTGTGATATAATAATCCCATCATTACCCCGGTATCAGTGTGATATAATAATCCCATCATTACCGCAGTATCAGTGTGATATAATAATCCCATCATTACCCCGGTATCAGTGTGATATAATAATCCCATCATTAGCCCGGTATCAGTGTGATATAATAATCCCATCATTACCTCAGTATTAGTATTAATAATGCAGTATCAGTGAGATATAATAATCCCATCATTACCCCGGTATCAGTGTGATATAATAATCCCATCATTACCCTGGTATCAGTGTGATATAATAATCCCATCATTACCCCGGTATCAGTGTGATATAATAATCCCATCATTACCCCGGTATCAGTGAGATATAATAATCCCATCATTACCCCGGTATCAGTGTGATATAATAATCAAATCATTACCCCGGTATCAGTGTGATATAATAATCCCATCATTACCCCGGTATCAGTGTGATATAATAATCCCATCATTACCCCGGTATCAGTGTGATATAATTATCCCATCATTACCCCGGTATCAGTGTGATATAATAATCCCATCATTACCGCAGTATCAGTGTGATATAATAATCCCATCATTACCGCAGTATCAGTGTGATATAATAATCCCATCATTACCCCGGTATCATTGTGATATAATAATCCCATCATTACCCTGGTATCAGTGTGATATAATTAATCCCATCATTACCACAGTATTAGTATTAATAATGCAGTATCAGTGAGATATAATAATCCCATCATTACCCCGGTATCAGTGTGATATAATAATCCCATCATTACCCCGGTATCAGTGTGATATAATAATCCCATCATTACCCCGGTATCAGTGTGATATAATAATCCCATCATTACCGCAGTATCAGTGTGATATAATAATCCCATCATTACCCCGGTATCAGTGAGATATAATAATCCCATCATTACCGCAGTATCAGTGTGATATAATAATCCCATCATTACCCCGGTATCAGTGTGATATAATAATCCCATCATTACCCCGGTATCAGTGTGATATAATAATCCCATCATTACCGCAGTATCAGTGTGATATAATAATCCCATCATTACCCCGGTATCAGTGTGATATAATAATCCCATCATTACCCCAGTATCAGTGAGATATAATAATCCCATCATTACCCCAGTATCAGTGAGATATAATAATCCCATCATTACCCCGGTATCAATGTGATATAATAATCCCATCATTACCATGGTATCAGTTTGATATAATAATCCCATCATTACCCCGGTATCAGTTTGATATAATAATCCCATCATTACCTCAGTATTAGTATTAATAATGCAGTATCAGTGAGATCTAATAATCCCAGTTTCATGTCCTTACCTCGGCACAGTGGATCGGTGGGCACCGTGTGGCACAAACTCCTATCCCATTGACACAGCGACATATATGGCACTCGTCCTCCCAGTCTGCTCCGGGCTGTACAGAATATAATCCATAATCTGTGTCAGGTAATGATCAGTAGTAATAATGATGGGGGAGGGGCTAGTGGGGTAGTGTTCCCTGTACCGATCTGCAGGGGTAGATGACTGGTGACTGCACCCAATATCAGGATCCTTGTAATGATCATTGGGGTGTCAGACGCCCTCCATTATTAGTACAGCACTGTGCATATGACTACTTATAGAGATGGTGGTCACTTACCTGATAGACCTGTCCTTCATACAGACACTCGCAGTGCTCCACGCTGACACACATCCTGCTGCTGCTGCGGTACCTCCCTGCCTCGCACACACAGCTGCCCGTTGTCCCTGCACTGCAGTTCCTGCCCCGCTCTTCATAAACCTCCTGACATGTCCGTTCACAGAAGTCTTCATCAGGGCGCGGCCGCCTCCACCTCTCCCCAGCAGGGCAACCTGTGGACAGGGGCATCAAAATGACTGGGATCAGGTACACCAGGTGAAAGGGCGTCAGGTACACACATTAAAGAATGTCAGGTATAGTTGCTGCAGTGTGTCAGGTACACTCGGTGCTGTGTGCCAGGTGTACTGGGTGCTCTGTTTCAGGTGTACTTGGTGCTCTGTTTCAGGTACACTCGGTGCTGTGTGCCAGGTGTACTTGGTGCTCTGTTTCAGGTACACTCGGTGCTGTGTGCCAGGTGTACTTGGTGCACTGTTTCAGGTGTACTTGGTGCTCTGTTTCAGGTACACTCGGTGCTGTGTGCCAGGTGTACTTGGTGCACTGTTTCAGGTGTACTTGGTGCTCTGTTTCAGGTACACTCGGTGCTGTGTGCCAGGTGTACTTGGTGCACTGTTTCAGGTGTACTTGGTGCGGTGTTTCAGGTACACTCGGTGCACTGTTTCAGGTATACTCGACACACTGTTCAGGTACACTTGGTGCTCTGTTTCAGGTACACTCGGTGCTGTGTGCCAGGTGTACTTGGTGCACTGTTTCAGGTGTACTTGGTGCTCTGTTTCAGGTACACTCGGTGCTGTGTGCCAGGTGTACTTGGTGCACTGTTTCAGGTGTACTTGGTGCGGTGTTTCAGGTGTACTCGGTGCTCTGTTTCAGGTACACTCGGTGCACTGTTTCAGGTATACTCGACACACTGTTCAGGTACACTTGGTGCACTGTTTCAGGTACACTTGGTGCTGTGTTTTAGGTGTACTTGGTGCACTGTTTAAGGTACACTCGGTGCTCTGCTCTGTTTCAGGTAGACTCAGTGCTGTGTGTCAGTTGTACTTGGTGCACTGTTTCAGGTACACTCTGTGCTGTGTTTCAGGTGTACTCGGTGCACTGTTTCAAGTGTACTTGGTGCAGTGTTTCAGGTTTACTTGGTGCGGTGTTTCAGGTACACTCGGCGCAATGTTTCAAGTGTACTCGGTGCACTGTTTCAAGAGTACTTGGTGCGATGCTTCAGGTGCACTTGGTGCAGTGTTTCAGGTGTACTTTGTGCGGTTTTCAGGTGTACTTGGTGCTGAGTTTCAGGTGCACTTGGTGCACTGTTTCAGGTACACTCGGTGCGGTGTTGTACATGGACCCCAGCACTTTGAGGTTACTCACTGCAGTCAGGGAGCTCACACATCCTTTGGCGTGTCGGTGTTCCGGTACATTCTTCCCCATCATACAGCCGCTGTTGCATCTGCTGTCGCTGTGAGGTTTGGACTCCACTGCCACAGGAGACAGAACATGAAGACCAGGCAGACCACGGTGACCAATGACAGTCCACTGCAAAAAACAGACACACTTTAGACAGGGCAGCGCAGAGAGCAATGAGCACAATATCAGGGCTGTGCAGAGTATCTCACCATCACAGTCCTGAGAGGAACAGACGAAACTTCCCATGTGACAGGAGCTGCAGAAGGGAAGACACGCGTCAGTGGGACACTAACCCCCAAGCACCCCCACCTCACCTCCCCTCTCTGCCCTGCCTCTTCTCCTCCACTTACCTCTCTCTGTCCCTCTTCTTCCCACCTCTGTTCCCCCCTCTATCTCCCTCCCTCCTCCCCCCTCTCTGCCCCTCCTATCCCTCCCTCTTCTCCCCCTCTGCCCCTCTTCCCCCCTCTATCCCTCCTCTTCCCCCCTCTATCCCTTCTCTTCCCCCTCTCTGCCCCTCCTCTCCCCACCTCTGCCCCTCCTCTCCCCACCTCTGCCCCTCCTCTCCCCACCTCTATCCCTCCTCTCCCCACCTCTATCCCTCCTCTTCCCCCCTCTCTGCCCCTCCTCTTCCCTCTCTCCGCCCCTCCCTCTATCTCCCTCCTGTTCCCCCTCTCTGAACCCTCCTGTTCCCCCTCTCTGCCCCTCCTGTTCCCCGTCTCTGCCCCTCCTGTTCCCCCCCCCTCTCCCCCCTCTCTTCCTCCTCTTCCCCCTCCTCTTCCCCCCCTCTCTCTCCCTCCTCTTCCCCCTCTCTGCCCCTCCTCTCCCCCTCTCTGCCCCTCCTTTTCCCCCTCTCTGCCCCTCCTCTTCCCCCTCTCTGCCCCTCCTCTCCCCCCCTCTACCCCTCCTCTCCCCCTCTCTCTCCCCCTCTCTCTCCCTCCCTCTACCCTCTCTCTCTCTCCCTCCTCTCCCCCTCTCTCTCTCTCCCTCCTCTCTCCCCCTCTCTGCCCCTCCTCTTCCCCCCTCTCTGCCCCTCCTCTCCCCCCCTCTCTGCCCCTCCTCTCCCCCCTCTCTGCCCCTCCTCTTCCCCCTCTCTCTCCCCCCCCTCTCTGCCCCTCCCTTTTCCCCTTCTCTCTCCCTCCTTTCCCCCCTCTCTGCCCCTCCTCTCCCCCTTTTTCTCCCTCCTCTTCCCCCTCTCTGCCCCTCTTCCCCTTCTCTCTCCCCCTCTCTCCCTCCTCTTCCCCCTCTCTGCCCCTCTTCCCTCTCTCTCTCTCCCCCTCTCTCCCTCCTCTTCCCCCTCTCTCTCCCTCCTCTCCCCCCTCTCTCTCCCCCTCTCTCTCCCTCCTCTTCCCCCTCTCTCTCCCTCCTCTCCCCCTCTCTGCCCCTCCTCTCCCCCCTCTCTCTCCCTCCTCTCCCCCACTCTCTCTCCTTCCTCTTCCCCCCTCTCTCCCTCTCTCCCCTCTCTGCCCCTCCTCTTCCCCCCTCTCTCTCCCTCCTCTCCCCACTCTCTCTCCCCCCTCTCCCCACTCTCTCTCCCTCCTCTCCCTACTCTCTCTCCTTCCTCTTCCCCCTCTCTCTCCCTCCTCTCCCCCTCTCTCTCCCTCCTCTCCCCCCCTCTCTCTCCCTCCTCTCCCCCCTCTCTGCCCCTCCTCTTCCACCTCTCTCCCTCCTCTCTCCCCCTCTCTCTCCCTCCTCTCCCCCCTCTCTCCCCCTCCCCTCCCCCCCTCTCTCTCCCTCCTCTCCCCCTCTCTGCCCCTCCTCTCCCCCCTCTCTCTCCCTCCTCTCCCCCTCTCTGCCCCTCCTCTCCCCCCCTCTCTCTCCCTCCTCTCCCCCTCTCTGCCCCTACTCTTCCCCCTCTCTCTCCCTCCTCTCCCCACTCTCTCTCCCTCCTCTCCCCCTTCTCTCTCCCTCCTCTCCCCCCTCTCTCTTCCTCCTCTCTCTCCCCCCTCTCTCTCCCTCCTCTCCCCCTCTCTGCCCCTCCTCTTTCCCCTCTCTCTCCCTCCTCCCCCCTCCCCCTCTCTCTCCCTTCTCTCCCCCCTCTCTGCCCCTCCTCTTCCCCCTCTCTCTCCCTCCTCTCCCCCCTCTCTGCAACCTCCCTCTCCCCCCTCTCTCTCCCCCTCCTCTCCCCACTCTCTGCCCCTCCTCTCCCCCTTCTCTCTCCCTCCCTCTCTCTCCCCCTCTCTCTCCCTCCCTCTCCCCCTCTCTCTCCCTCCTCTCCCCCTTCTCTCTCCCTCCCTCTCCCCCCCTCTCTCCCCCCCTCTCTCCCCCTCCTCTCTCTCCCTCCTCTCCCCACTCTCTCTCCCTCCTCTCCCCCTCTCTCTCTCTCTCCTCTCCCCCTCTCTGCCCCTCCTCTTCCCCCCTCTCTCTCCCTCCTCTCCCCCACTCTCTCTCCCTCCTCTCCCCTTCTCTCTCCCTCCCTCCCCCTCTCTCTCTCCCTCCCTCTCTCTCCCCCTCTCTCTCCCTCCTCTCCCCCCTCTCTGCCCCTCCTCTTCCCCCTCTCTCTCCCTCCTCTTTCCCCTCTCTCTCCCTCCTCTTCCCCCTCTCTCTCCCTCCCTCTCTCTCCCTCCCTCTCCCCACTCTCTGCCCCTCCTCTTCCCCCCCTCTCTCTCCCTCCTCTTCCCCCTCTCTCTCCCTCCTCTCCCCCCTCTCTCTTCCTCCTCTTCCCCCTCTCTCTCCCTCCTCTCCCCCCTCTCTGCCCCTCCTCTTCCCCCTCTCTCTCCCTCCTCTTCCCCCTCTCTCTCCCTCCTGTCCCCCCTCTCTGCCCCTCCTCTTCCCCCTCTCTCTCCCTCCTCTCCCTCCTCTCTCTCCCCCTCTCTCTCCCTCCCTCTCCCCCCCTCTCTCTCCCTCCTCTCCCCCCTCTCTCTCCCTCCTCTCCCCCTCCTCTCCCCCCTCTCTGCCCCTCCTCTTCCCCCTCTCTCTCCCTCCTCTTTCCCCTCTCTCTCCCTCCTCTCCCCCTCTCTCTCCCCCCTCTCTCTCCCTCCCTCTCCCCCCTCTCTGCCCCTCCTCTCCCCCCTCTCTCTCCCTCCTCTCTCTCCCTCCCTCTCCCCACTCTCTGCCCCTCCTCTTCCCCCTCTCTCTCCCTTCTCTTCCCCCTCTCTCTCCCTCCTCTCCCCCTCTCTGCCCCTCCTCTTCCCCCTCTCTCTCCCTCCTCTTCCCCCCTCTCTCTCCCCCCTCTCTCTCCCTCCCTCTCCCCCCTCTCTGCCCCTCCTCTTCCCCCTATCTCTCCCTCCCTCTCCCCCCTCTCTGCCCCTCCTCTCCCCCCCTCTCTCTCCCTCCTCTTCCCCCTCTCTCTCCCTCCTCTTCCCCCTCTCTGCCCCTCCCTCCCCCCCCCCTCTCTGCCCCTCCTCTCCCCCTATCTCTCCCTCCTCTCCCCCCTCTCTCTCCCTCCTCTCCCCACTCTCTGCCCCTCCTCTTCCCCCTCTCTGCCCCTCCTCTCCCCCCTCTCTGCCCCTCCTCTCCCCCTATCTCTCCCTCCCTCTCCCCACTCTCTGCCCCTCCTCTTCCCCCCTATCTCTCCCTCCTCTCCCCCCTCTCTGCCCCTCCTCTCCCCCCTCTCTCTCCCTCCTCTTCCCCCTCTCTCTCCCTCCTCTTCCCCCTCTCTGCCCCTCCTCTCCCCCCTCTCTGCCCCTCCTCTCCCCCTATCTCTCCCTCCCTCTCCCCCCTCTCTGCCCCTCCTCTCCCCCTATCTCTCCCTCCTCTCCCCCCTCTCTCCCCACTCTCTGCCCCTCCTCTCCCCCCTCTCTGCCCCTCCTCTCCCCACTCTCTGCCCCTCCTCTTACCCCTCTCTGCCCCTCCTCTCCCCCCTCTCTGCCCCTCCTCTCCCCCTATCTCTCCCTCCTCTCCCAACTCTCTGCCCCTCCTCTTCCCCCTCTCTCTCCCTCCTCTTCCCCCTCTCTGCCCCTCCTCTTACCAGTTATTACACTGATGATATATGGTGGTACCCGCTGGGTATTCTCTTGTTCTTTCCTCCATAGTTAGATTTGTTGCCCAGAGGAGGGCGGGTACAGGGGGCAGGACACAGGGGCAATCCTCTGGGGTCACACAGCTGTCACCCTGCACAACCTAGAGACAAGGAACAAAGAGTGGTGAGGGGGGAACTACTGCCCCATCATCCACCATCAGCTGGGAGTAGGTACTGGAATCTGTGGTCAGGGGTCACACGTATCTGCTGTGTATAGATATCCCCCAGCTGTGGGAAACTACAAGTCCCAGCATGTTCTGTTTGCAGTTTTTCCTTTTATTTCCATACAGAGGTGGAGAGTGCTGCCCTCTGCTGCTCCAGGAGGCTCAGAGCACCTCCTACCTCTCATATCGGGGGTCCTGATATGTCCGCCACGCTGGGATGACATGATCTATGGACCTCCCAGACTCCAATGTACCAGGGTCTCCACAGTCACTCACCTTCCCTGGGGGGCAAGAGCAGCCCGGCTCACAGGTCTCACTGACACACGGGGTCACAGGTCGGAGGTCGGCACAGGTGCGGGGACAGGAGCTGGCACAACTGCTGAAGACCTGATCCCCGGGACAAGCTGCGGGGAGACCATAGAGATGTGATGAATGCTATATACAGGAGACTCCATCTATATACTGTCTATATCATACATGCTATATACAGGAGGCTCCATCTATATACTGTCTATATCATACATGCTATATACAGGAGGCTCCATATATATACTGTCTATATCATACATGCTATATACAGGAGACTCCATATATATACTGTCTATATCATACATGCTATATACAGCAGACTCCATATATATACTGCCCATATCATACATGCTATATACAGGAGACCCCATATATATACTGTCTATATCATACATGCTATATACAGGAGGCTCCATATATATACTGTCCATATCATACATGGTATATACAGGAGACCCCATATATATACTGTCCATATCATACATGCTATATACAGAAGACCCCATATATATACTGTCTATATCATACATGCTATATACAGCAGACTCCATATATATACTGCCCATATCATACATGCTATATACAGGAGACCCCATATATATACTGTCTATATCATACACGCTATATACAGGAGACTCCATCTATATACTGCCCATATCATACATGCTATATACAGGAGACCCCATATATATACTGTCTATATCATACATGCTATATACAGGAGACCCCATATATATACTGTCTATATACAGGAGGCTCCATCTATATACTGTCTATATCATACATGCTATATACAGGAGGCTCCATATATATACTGTCTATATCATACATGCTATATACAGGAGACTCCATATATATACTGTCTATATCATACATGCTATATACAGCAGACTCCATATATATACTGCCCATATCATACATGCTATATACAGGAGACCCCATATATATACTGTCTATATCATACATGCTATATACAGGAGGCTCCATATATATACTGTCCATATCATACATGGTATATACAGGAGACCCCATATATATACTGTCCATATCATACATGCTATATACAGAAGACCCCATATATATACTGTCTATATCATACATGCTATATACAGGAGACCCCATATATATACTGTCCATATCATACATGCTATATACAGAAGACCCCATATATATACTGTCTATATCATACATGCTATATACAGCAGACCCCATATATATACTGTCCATATCATACATGCTATACACAGGAGACCCCATATATATACTGTCTATATCATACATGCTATATACAGGAGGCTCCATATATATACTGTCCATATCATACATGCTATATACAGGAGACCCCATCTATATACTGTCTATATCATACATGCTATATACAGGAGGCTCCATATATATACTGTCCATATCATACATGCTATATACAGGAGGCTCCATATATATACTGTCTATATCATACATGCTATATACAGGAGACTCCATATATATACTGTCTATATCATACATGCTATATACAGCAGACTCCATATATATACTGCCCATATCATACATGCTATATACAGGAGACCCCATATATATACTGTCTATATCATACATGCTATATACAGCAGGCTCCATATATATACTGTCCATATCATACATGCTATATACAGGAGACTCCATATATATACTGTCTATATCATACATGCTATATACAGGAGGCTCCATATATATACTGTCCATATCATACATGCTATATACAGGAGACTCCATCTATATACTGTCTATATCATACATGCTATATACAGGAGGCTCCATATATATACTGTCCATATCATACACGCTATATACAGGAGACCTCATATATATACTGTCTATATCATACATGCCTATATACAGCAGACTCCATATATATACTGCCCATATCATACATGCTATATACAGGAGACCCCATATATATACTGTCTATATCATACATGCTATATACAGGAGACCCCATATATATACTGTCTATATCATACATGCTATATACAGGAGGCTCCATATATATACTGCCCATATCATACATGCTATATACAGGAGGCCCCATATATATACTGTCTATATCATACATGCTATATACAGGAGACCCCATATATATACTGTCTATATCATACATGCTATATACAGGAGGCTCCATATATATACTGCCCATATCATACATGCTATATACAGGAGACCCCATATATATACTGTCTATATCATACATGCTATATACAGCAGACTCCATATATATACCGCCCATATCATACATGCTATATACAGGAGACCCCATATATATACTGTCTATATCATACATGCTATATACAGGAGACCCCATATATATACTGTCTATATCATACACGCTATATACAGGAGGCTCCATATATATACTGTCTATATCATACATGCTATATACAGGAAACCCCATATATATAATGTCTATATCATACACGCTATATACAGGAGACTCCGTATATATACTGTCTATATCATACATGCTATATACAGGAGACCCCATATATATACTGTCTATATCATACACGCTATATACAGGAGACTCCATCTATATACTGTCTATATCATACATGCTATATACAGGAGGCTCCATATATATACTGCCCATATCATACATGCTATATACAGGAGACCCCATATATATACTGTCCATATCATACATGCTATATACAGGAGACCCCATATATATACTGTCTATATCATACACGCTATATACAGGAGACTCCGTATATATACTGTCTATATCATACATGCTATATACAGGAGACCCCATATATATACTGTCTATATCATATATGATATATACAGGAGACCCCATATATATACTGTCTATATCATACATGCTATATACAGGAGACCCCATATATATACTGTCTATATCATACATGCTATATACAGGAGGCTCCATATATATACTGTCCATATCATACATGGTATATACAGGAGACCCCATATATATACTGTCCATATCATACATGGTATATACAGGAGACCCCATATATATACTGTCTATATCATACACGCTATATACAGGAGACTCCGTATATATACTGTCTATATCATACATGCTATATACAGGAGACTCCATATATATACTGTCTATATCATACATGCTATATACAGGAGGCTCCATATATATACTGTCCATATCATACACACTATATACAGGAGACTCCATATATATACTGTCTATATCATACATGCTATATACAGGAGGCTCCATCTATATACTGTCTATATCATACACGCTATATAGAGGATACTCCATATATATACTGTCTATATCATACATGCTATATACAGCAGACTCCATATATATACTGCCCATATCATACATGCTATATACAGCAGACCCCATATATATACTGTCCATATCATAAATGGTATATACAGGAGACCCCATATATATACTGTCCATATCATACATGCTATATACAGGAGACCCCGTATATATACTGTCTATATCATACATGCTATATACAGGAGACTCCGTATATATACTGTCTATATCATACATGCTATATACAGGAGACTCCGTATATATACTGTCTATATCATACATGCTATATACAGGAGACCCCATATATATACTGTCTATATCATACATGCTATATACAGGAGACCCCATATATATACTGTCTATATCATACATGCTATATACAGGAGGCTCCATCTATATACTGTCTATATCATACATGCTATATACAGGAGACTCCGTATATATACTGTCTATATCATACATGCTATATACAGGAGACCCCATATATATACTGTCTATATCATACATGCTATATACAGGAGACCCCATATATATACTGTCTATATCAACCTTCATGCTATATACAGGAGACCCCATATATATACTGTCTATATCATACATGCTATATACAGGAGACTCCGTATATATACTGTCTATATCATACATGCTATATACAGGAGACCCCATATATATTCTGTCTATATCATACATGCTATATACAGGAGACCCCTTTTATATACTGTCTATATCATATATGCTATATACAGGAGACTCCGTATATATACTGTCTTTATCATACATGCTATATACAGGAGACCCCATATATATACTGTCCATATCATATATGCTATATACAGGAGACTCCATATATATATACTGTCTATATCATACATGATATATACAGGAGGCTCCATATATATACTGTCTATATCATACATGCTATATACAGAAGAACCCATATATATACTGTCTATATCATACATGCTATATACAGGAGGCTCCATATATATACTGTCTATATCATACATGCTATATACAGGAGGCTCCATCTATATACTGTCTATATCATACACGCTATATACAGGAGACTGCATATATATACTGTCTATATCATACATGCTATATACAGGAGAACCCATATATATACTGTCTATATCATACATGCTATATACAGGAGACCCCATATATATACTGTCTATATCATACATGCTATATACAGGAGGCTCCATCTATATACTGTCTATATCATACATGCTATATACAGGAGACTCCATATATATACTGCCTATATCATACATGCTATATACAGGAGACCCCATATATATACTGTCTATATCATACACGCTATATACAGGAGACTCCATATATATACTGTCTATATCATACATGCTATATACAGGAGACTTCATCTATATACTGTCTATATCATACACGCTATATACAGGAGACTCCATCTATATACTGTCCATATCATACATGCTATATACAGGAGACTCCATCTATATACTGTCCATATCATACACGCTATATACAGGAGGCTCCATCTATATACTGTCTATATCATACATGCTATATACAGGAGACTCCATCTATATACTGTCCATATCATACATTCTATATACAGGAGGCTCCATCTATATACTGTATATATCATACACGCTACATACAGGAGACTCCATCTATATACTGTCCATATCATACATGCTATATACAGGAGGCTCCATCTATATACTGTCTATATCATACATGCTATATATAGGAGACTTCATCTATATACTGTCTATATCATACACGCTATATACAGGAGACTCCATCTATATACTGTCCATATCATACATGCTATATACAGGAGTCTCCATCTATATACTGTCCATATCATACACGCTATATACAGGAGGCTCCATCTATATACTGTCCATATCATACACGCTATATACAGGAGGCTCCATCTATATACTGTCTATATCATACATGCTATATACAGGAGACCCCATATATATACTGTCTATATCATACATGCTATATACAGGAGACCCCATATATATACTGTCTATATCATACATGCTATATACAGGAGACTTCATCTATATACTGTCTATATCATACATGCTATATACATGAGGCTCCATCTATATACTGTCTATATCATACACGCTATATACAGGAGACTCCATCTATATACTGTCCATATCATACATGCTATATACAGGAGACTCCATCTATATACTGTCCATATCACACACGCTATATACAGGAGGCTCCATCTATATACTGTCCATATCATACACGCTATGTACAGGAGGCTCCATCTATATACTGTCCATATCATACATGCTATATACAGGAGGCTCCATCTATATACTGTCCATATCATACACGCTATATACAGGAGACTCCATCTATATACTGTCCATATCTTACACGCTATATAAAGGAGGCTCCATCTATATACTGTCTATATCATACATGCTATATACCGGAGGCTCCATCTATATACTGCCCATAGCTTACATGCTATATACAGGAGGCTCTATCTATATACTGTCTATATCATACATGCTATGTACAGGAGACTGCATCTATATACTGTCCATATCATACACACTACATACAGGAGGCTCCATATATATACTGTCTATATCATACACGCTATATACAGGAGGCTCCATCTATATACTGTCCATATCATACACACTACATACAGGAGGCTCCATATATATACTGTCTATATCATACAAGCTATATACAGGAGGCTCCATCTATATACTGCCCATAGCTTACACGCTATATACAGGAGACGCTTTCTATATACTGCCCATATCATACACGCTATATACAGGAGGCTCCATCTATATACTGTCTATATCATACATGCTATATACAGGAGACTCCATCTCTATACTGTCTATATCATACACGCTATATACAGGAGGCTCCATCTATATACTGTCCATATCATACACGCTATATACAGGAGGCTCCATCTATATACTGTCCATATCATACACGCTATATACAGGAGGCTCCATCTATATACTGTCCATATCATACACGCTATATACAGGAGGCTCCATCTATATACTGTCCATATCATACACACTATATACAGGAGGCTCCATCTATATACTGTCCATATCATACACGCTATATACAGGAGGCTCCATATATATACTGTCCATATCATACACACTATATACCGGAGGCTCCATCTATATACTGTCCATATCATACATGCTATATACAGCAGACTCCATATATATACTGCCCATATCATACATGCTATATACAGGAGACCCCATATATATATACTGTCTATATCATACATGCTATATACAGGAGACCCCATATATACTGTCTATATCATACATGCTATATACAGGAGGCTCCATATATATACTGTCTATATCATACATGCTATATACAGGAGACCCCATATATATACTGTCTATATCATACATACTATATACAGGATGCTCCATCTATATACTGTCTATATCATACATGCTATATACAGGAGACTCTATATATATACTGTCTATATCATACATGCTATATACAGGAGAACCCATATATATACTGTCTATATCATACATGCTATATACAGGAGGCTCCATATATATACTGTCTATATCATACATGCTATATACAGGAGACCCCATATATATACTGTCTATATCATACATGCTATATACAGGAGACCCCATATATATACTGTCTATATCATACATGCTATATACCGGAGGCTCCATCTATATACTGCCCATAGCTTACATGCTATATACAGGAGGCTCTATCTATATACTGTCTATATCATACATGCTATGTACAGGAGACTCCATCTATATACTGTCTATATCATACACGCTATGTACAGGAGACTCCATCTATATACTGTCCATATCATACACACTACATACAGGAGGCTCCATATATATACTGTCTATATCATACACGCTATATACAGGAGGCTCCATCTATATACTGTCCATATCATACACACTACATACAGGAGGCTCCATATATATACTGTCTATATCATACAAGCTATATACAGGAGGCTCCATCTATATACTGCCCATAGCTTACACGCTATATACAGGAGACGCTTTCTATATACTGCCCATATCATACACGCTATATACAGGAGGCTCCATCTATATACTGTCTATATCATACACGCTATATACAGGAGGCTCCATCTATATACTGTCCATATCATACACGCTATATACAGGAGGCTCCATCTATATACTGTCCATATCATACATGCTATATACAGGAGACTCCATCTCTATACTGTCCATATCATACACGCTATATACAGGAGGCTCCATCTATATACTGTCCATATCATACACGCTATATACAGGAGGCTCCATCTATATACTGTCTATATCATACATGCTATATACAGGAGACTCCATCTCTATACTGTCCATATCATACACGCTATATACAGGAGGCTCCATCTATATACTGTCCATATCATACACACTACATACAGGAGGCTCCATATATATACTGTCTATATCATACACGCTATATACAGGAGGCTCCATCTATATACTGCCCATAGCTTACACGCTATATACAGGAGACGCTTTCTATATACTGCCCATATCATACACGCTATATACAGGAGGCTCCATCTATATACTGTCTATATCATACATGCTATATACAGGAGACTCCATCTCTATACTGTCTATATCATACATGCTATGTACAGGAGACTCCATCTATATACTGTCTATATCATACACGCTATGTACAGGAGACTCCATCTATATACTGTCCATATCATACACACTACATACAGGAGGCTCCATATATATACTGTCTATATCATACACGCTATATACAGGAGGCTCCATATATATACTGTCTATATCATACACGCTATATACAGGAGGCTCCATCTATATACTGTCTATATCATACATGCTATATACCGGAGACTCCATCTATATACTGTCTATATCATACATGCTATATACAGGAGACTCCATCTCTATACTGTCTATATCATACACGCTATATACAGGAGGCTCCATCTATATACTGTCCATATCATACACGCTATATACAGGAGGCTCCATCTATATACTGTCCATATCATACACACTATATACAGGAGGCTCCATCTATATACTGTCCATATCATACACGCTATATACAGGAGGCTCCATCTATATACTGTCCATATCATACATGCTATATACAGGAGGCTCCATCTATATACTGTCCATATCTTACACGCTATATACAGGAGGTTCCATCTATATACTGTCTATATCATACATGCTATATACAGGAGACTCCATCTCTATACTGTCTATATCATACACGCTATATACAGGAGGCTCCATATATATACTGTCCATATCATACACGCTATTTACAGGAGGCTCCGTCTATATACTGTCCATATCATACACGCTATATACAGGAGGCTCCGTCTATATACTGTCCATATCATACACACTTGTAGGGAACTGCCATTTCTACTAGTATATAATGTATCTGGCTTCTTTGCCCCTGCAGTTTGGCTTCAGAGACCCCAGGCATTCAGTGCAGGGTTTGTTTTGTAAATACAGTGAGTCAGACACATGTGAGGCAGAGCTGCTGGGGGGAGAGATGTGAGCAGAGCTGCTGAGACAGACATGTTATGTCTGGGGGAGTCTAAGAGCCACTTGTTCCTCTTTACTTCACAGTATATAGTTAGGTATGTGTTACCCCCTATATACTCACAGGACCTAGCTAGTAACCGTAGTTAGGGATCAATATATATATAGTTCAGGGCAGTGATAGGTTAGGCTTCCGAAGGCCAACTAGCTAGTTAGAGGCCCGGTGGCACTAGTAGTTTAGCTGGCAGGTTAAGGACTCAGTGTTAGGGTAGTCAGGCCTGCATCTACTGCCGTCACCGTCGCCCTGTTTGCTGCCTGTGAAGAATCTCACCATCATCATCATCATCTCCTGGAAGAATCCGAGGATCCACAGTCATCCACAGGGGCCCCTGCATCTCTTCTGTTGCCTGGAGGTATTGTGCACTGGACTCTTGCTATATATCTATATATATACCCGGGTATATAACCTAAGACGGTTGAGGACTTGCTGGTTGTTGTAGTATTGCTGTGTTCTGAGTATATTGTATGTATGTATTATTACCCTGTTGATTCTTATAAAGCTACTGTTATAACCTTATGTGGTATCTGTATGTATTCTTCAGACTGTGAGATTAGTACAGTAATCCTTGTTAAGGCTACTAACTGTACTTCATGGGTAAGTCCCAGGAAGAGATCCTCCCTGTAATACAGAGGCTCTATCCTGGGTGGAGGCCCCGATATATTTCATATATGTTCCCACTCTTCCCTTCAGCGAAGGCTTCAGGTCCCATTATACACACAGGTCAGCGCCAGAGTCTGTTGCGGGAGGGATAATACTCATACCCCCCCCCAAATAGGGCTACATTTGGAGGCACTGTTGAGATTTAGAAGTGGGAATAGTCATTGATATGGAGAAGCGATATAGCTCAGAGGGGAACCTCCCACTAGCTACTACATGGGATTACCGACCTCCTGTTCCTCCCCTGGTTCAGGTAAAGGAAGAACCCCGCTCAGCCAGTTACCCCCCAGTAGTATGGCCGTCGCTAGCAGTTCCTCTAGTGACAGTGCTATTAGCACTTTAGCCAGGCTGACTGAAATGTTAGCTCAGGGCCTGCAGGCCACTCACTACAAGAAACTAAAAGTATTCTCTGGTAATGTCCCAGTACCACAAGGGGAGGAAAACTTTGAGATATGGAAAGAACATACTCTCCAATGCCTGAAGGAATGGTCTTGCTCTGAAGAAGGCAAGCGGCAGCGTATCAGTGAAAGTTTGCGGTCTCCTGCTGCAGAATTGATCCGCTTGTACAGAGACTCTCATGAAGGAGTGAGTGCATTGGACTATATACAAGTACTGTCTGATCACTTTGAGCCATACTATGACCTTGCCCAGATGGTTGCTGATTACCGAATGGTTCGTCAAAAAGAAGGGGAAAATGTCTCTACTTTTATTAACCGTTTACAGCTACTTCTTTCACGTCTGGTGTACCACGCAGCTATATCTACTTCAGAGGTAGACGCTATGAGAACCAGTCAGTTGGTGAGAGGGTTACAACCTCATCATCCTCTTGCTCAAGTACTCAAGGTCTTACTATCTGATAGAGTCCTTCCATTTCCTGACTTAATGAAGTTAGTGAAGAAACAAGAAGCTGACATTAGTTTTAGTACCCCTAAGAAAGCGAAAAGCATCTCTAAAGAAGATGTTGTTCCTAATTCAAACAAGGACAAACCAGCGGAGCGGTCAGAACTTAGACAGTCCGCCACTCCACCCACTGCCACTCAATGGAGGAAGGATGCTAGAACCTGTTATAAATGTGGTCAGACGGGCCATACTGCCAGACAGTGTACGGAGGACAGTGAGGGATTGAGACACAGTGCTGTCTTCTCTATTCAGAATCAAAGACACCAAAGGAAGGCGGTCCGAGTAAAGACCAGACGCGCTATCGCGGGCTCCAGGTCCGTTGTCAAAGTCACTGTCAATGGTCATGCCGCTCCTGCCCTGTTTGATACAGGATCTCAAGTGACCCTGATTTATCGCTCGTTCTACCAAAAGTATCTGAGGGATATACCTCTTCAGTCTACAGGACAAATGAAATTGTGGGGGCTTAATTCAGGATCATATCCTGTAGATGGCAGACTACAAGTAGTTATAGCTGTCCCTGAATTAGAAGATCAGAGTGTCGCTCCCATGAAGATTACGGCTCTTGTCTGCCCTGATACAGGGGATTCTTGTGCAGCTCCTGTGATACTTGGCACTAATTGTCCCGCAGTGCATTATGCTTTTCAGAAGTTTCTTGGAAGAGATTGGAACCCTGCAGCTCAGCCGGTGAATATATCTTCTGATCTTAGAGAACTCTGTGATGCCCTGTCTACTGGCTATCGACATGGAATGGTATATCATATCGGTGAGAGAACCGTGGAAGTTCCTGCCGGCGGGGAGAGAGTTCTGAGAGTAGCCTCCAGCATTGCTCCCGATTTGCTTGAAGGGGGGAGTTATGTCCTTATGGAAACCCCTGAAGAAATGATTAACCAGAATGGCTGGATGGTGATCCCAGAGAGAAAGGACTGGAGAAATAAAGTGGAGTTATCTACCTGTGTGACAGTGAGGAACTGTTCACCGCATCCGATCGTAATTGGACCATACCAGAATGTGGCCCACTGCTACCCTGTGCTTGGAGTAAATCCATACGCTGAAGTGTGCAGGATTCAAATCCGAGATGCAATCCCTAATCTCAATCTTGACTTGAGTGATCCACATTTACCAGAGGCCTGGAATCAGCGACTGACACAGAAGTTGTCTGAATTATCGGAAGTGTTCTCCATGGATGATATGGATGTAGGTTGTGCTAAAAGTGCTCAACACACTTTCCGATTGACCGATTCTACTCCCTTCCGGGAGCGACCACGGAGAGTTGCTCCAAAGGATGTTGATGAGTTAAGACAGACTCTACAGCAAATGAAAGGTCAGGGGATCATTGTGGACAGTAAGAGCCCCTATGCCTCACCTATTGTGGTGGTAAGAAAAAAATCTGGAGCAATTCGCCTATGTGTGGATTACAGAACTCTGAACCAGAGAACCTTACCTGATCAGTATACACTGCCAAGAATTGAAGAAGCTCTGGAAGCTCTGAATGGAAACTGTTGGTTCACAGTGCTGGACCTAAGATCGGGATACTATCAAGTCCCAATGGCACCTGAGGATCAGGAAAAGACAGCCTTCATATGCCCCTTGGGTTTCTTTCAGTTCACTCGTATGCCGCAAGGTACAAAAGGTGCGCCAGCAACGTTCCAAAGGTTGATGGAAAGAGTGTTAGGTGATTTAGTGCCCCGGGAATGCCTTGTATATCTTGACGACATTATTGTGTTTGGAAAGACGCTGGAAGAACATGAAGAACGACTCATGAGAGTACTCCAACGCTTAAAAGAAGAGGGGCTGAAGTTGTCGGCTGACAAATGCAAATTTTGTAAATCTTCGGTCACTTATGTAGGTCATATTGTTTCTGCTGAAGGAGTTGCTACCGATCCTGGTAAGATTGAAGCTGTGGTGAATTGGCCCCGACCGCAAAATATTACGGAGTTGCAATCTTTCTTGGGGTTTTGTGGATTCTATCGACGATTTGTGGAAGGATATTCAAAAATTGCTCGAGCCCTCCTCGACCTGTTGAAGAGTGATGCAGGAGATCCGGGAAAGAAGAAAGGGTCTTCCAAAAGCCTTTTTGGCGATAGGTGGACTGCGGATTGTGAAGAAGCATTTAAGTTGTTGAAGAAGAAATTGACAGAAGCTCCCGTTCTGGCTTATGCTGATGCACAGAAGCCATATGTGCTACATGTAGATGCCAGCTTTGAAGGATTAGGTGGCGTGCTGCACCAAGAATACCCGGCCGGGTTACGGCCCATAGCTTTCATAAGTCGAAGTCTTTCTCCCAGCGAGAAAAATTATCCAGTACATAAATTGGAGTTTTTGGCGCTCAAGTGGGCCATTGTTGATAAATTACATGACTATTTATACGGAGCCACGTTTGAAGTAAGAACAGACAACAATCCACTGACATACGTTTTGTCAACCGCTAAACTCGATGCTACAGGACATCGCTGGTTGGCGGCTTTATCCAACTACCAATTCACACTCAAGTATAAATCGGGGCCTAAGAACATTGGGGCAGATGCTCTATCAAGACGGCCTGGATTACCTAGTCCGGAAGTAGTGGATGAATGGGAAGAAGTGCCAAGTCCTGGAGTAGGAGCTTTGTGTGCCATGGCTGCTGTAGTTGAAGACCGAGTAGCCTTTTCTGAAACTCGGCTTATTGACTCTATTGGGGGAGGTCCCGAAGCTGTACCAGACATGTTTGCCTACCCTGCCGCTTTAGGATCCTTTGAGAGTTGTTCTATATCTTCAAAGCGAATGATCTGGAGTCAAAAGACTGATCCTTTAATTGGACCTCTTTATCAAGCAGTGAGTTCTCAAGACAGAGAAATGTTAAAGACATCCCTACCCTCTGAATGCAGTCAACTTCTACGAGATTGGGAGAAGTTTGAAATAGACAATGGCCTACTTTATCGTGTGGTGCTGTATCATGATCACCCTGGAAGGCGCCAACTAGTTATTCCAAGCTGCTTTCAGAAGATGATTTTCCGAAGTCTGCATGATTATCATGGTCATTTGGGACCTGAGAAGACTTATGGCCTAATACAAGACCGATTCTACTGGCCCAAAATGAGAGATACCGTGACTCGTCTGTGTAGGTGCTGTCGCAGATGTTTGCAGAGGAAGACTGTCCCGGTTCGAGCGGCCTTCATGGGACACTTGAAGAGTTCGGGCCCCATGGATCTTGTCTGCATAGACTTCCTTTGTATTGACAACGACTCCAGAGGATTTGGAAATGTATTGGTGGTGACTGATCACTTCACACGATATGCTGAAGCCTTTCCGACTAAGGATCAAAAAGCAGTCACTGTTGCAAGAGTGCTTTGGGAAAAGTATTTTATCCATTATGGCTTACCACACCGGTTGCATTCTGATCAAGGCCGGGATTTTGAGAGTAACCTGATCAAAGAGTTACTTCAGTTGTTGAACATCCGCAAAAGTCGGACGACGCCTTACCATCCAGAGGGAGATGCCCTTCCTGAAAGATTTAACAGGACTTTACTTGATATGCTTGGTACCTTACGAATTGAGGATAAGCGATCCTGGAGTCGAAAAGTGGAGGCTATGGTGCATGCCTATAATAGTACAAGGCATGAGAGCACAGGATATTCACCATACTTTCTGATGTTTGGAAGAGAGCCTAGGCTACCTATTGACATCTTGTTGGGAGTCTCTACCGATGTGGTATCAGTCATCGAGATCATTACCGATACGTGGCACGTTTGAAAGAAACGCTTAAGAGTGCTTATCAGCTGGCTGAGGAAAATGCGGCCAAAGTGAATGAAGGAAATAAAAGGAGATTTGATCTTCGAGTAAGATACCGAGAATTGAACCCTGGGGACCATGTTCTGCTACGGAATTTGGGAGCATCTGCAAAACATAAGCTGGCTGATCGATGGCGGAGTGAACTCTTTACAGTGGTAGATCGGTTGCCTGGAATACCAGTCTACAAGATAAAAGGACGGGACGGGAGGATCAGGACTTGGCATAGAAATCATTTGTTGCCTGTACCTCAGATTGATGGTATGGATATCTCCAATGATGGCTCGGCCTGCGATTCTCCACAGTCCTTAGCCGATATTCCACCTGACCTTCCTGAAACTCCTGAGAGTGATTGGACTGTGGCTCCTGAAGTTCCTAGATCACCAGTATCTTCTCCTTCAGGGAGACCTATGAACCCTCAAACTCCAGAATTCGTACCTAGATCTGTGTCTACAGATGAGCAGGGATCTAGCTCTCCTACGCCACCAGCACCATCCCCTCCCATGGCAGACAACCCTAGTTTAGGGCCTGGACATGCTAGTTTACCTCAGAGAGAGGTACGGAGAGGAGAGAGAATTAGACACCCTCCACCTATGCTGACATATGATAGTTTGGGGGACCCCAGATTTACTACTCAGCCTCATTTATACCATGCTTGGGTGGGTGCAGTGTCCACTTTGGTCAATATGTTACCAATTTTCGCTCCTGCTGGCATGTATACCTATTAACCTGTTGTGACTCTGTAAATGCAAAAGCAACCATATTGATATTGTCATTGGTAATGTTGACTGTATACTATGACTTTGTATGTCTTTGACGTGACGTAAAGATTTCACCAGAGGGAGAGTGTAGGGAACTGCCATTTCTACTAGTATATAATGTATCTGGCTTCTTTGCCCCTGCAGTTTGGCTTCAGAGACCCCAGGCATTCAGTGTAAGTTTTGTTTTGTAAATACAGTGAGTCAGACACATGTGAGGCAGAGCTGCTGGGGGGAGAGATGTGAGCAGAGCTGCTGAGACAGACATGTTATGTCTGGGGGAGTCTAAGAGCCACTTGTTCCTCTTTACTTCACAGTATATAGTTAGGTATGTGTTATCCCCTATATACTCACAGGACCTAGCTAGTAACCGTAGTTAGGGATCCATATATATATATATAGTTCAGGGCAGTGATAGGTTAGGCTTCCGAAGGCCAATTAGCTAGTTAGAGGCCCGGTGGCACTAGTAGTTTAGCTGGCAGGTTAAGGACTCAGTGTTAGGGTAGTCAGGCCTGCATCTACTGCCGTCACCGTCGCCCTGTTTGCGGCCTGTGAAGAATCTCACCACCATCATCATCATCTCCTGATCGGCTGTCTGTCATCTCCTGGAAGAATCCGAGGATCCACAGTCATCCACAGGGGCCCCTGCATCTCTTCTGTTGCCTGGAGGTATTGTGCACTGGACTCTTGCTATATATCTATATATATATACCCGGGTATGTAACCTAAGACGGTTGAGGACTTGCTGGTTGTTGTAGTATTGCTGTGTTCTGAGTATATTTTATGTATGTATTATTACCCTGTTGATTCTTATAAAGCTACTGTTATAACCTTATGTGGTATCTGTATGTATTCTTCAGACTGTGAGATTAGTACAGTGATCCTTGTTAAGGCTACTAACTGTACTTCATGGGTAAGTCCCAGGAAGAGATCCTCCCTGTAATACAGAGGCTCTATCCTGGGTGGAGGCACTGATATATTTCATATATGTTCCCATTATACACACAGGTCAGCGCCAGAGTCTGTTGCGGGAGGGATAATACTCCTACCCCCCCCAAATAGGGCTACACACTATATACAGGAGGCTCCATCTATATACTGTCCATATCATACACGCTATATACAGGAGGCTCCATCTATATACTGTCCATATCATACATGGTATATACAGGAGGCTCCATCTATATACTGTCCATATCATACACGCTATATACCGGAGGCTCCATCTATATACTGTCCATATCATACACGCTATATACAGGAGGCTCCATCTATATACTGTCCATATCATACATGCTATATACAGGAGGCTCCATCTATATACTGTCCATATCTTACACGCTATATACAGGAGGTTCCATCTATATACTGTCCATATCATACACGCTATATACAGGAGGCTCCATCTATATACTGTCCATATCTTACACGCTATATACAGGAGGTTCCATCTATATACTGTCCATATCTTACACGCTATATACAGGTGACTCCATCTATATACTGCCCATATCTTACACGTTATATACAGGAGGTTCCATCTATATACTGCTCATATCTTACACGCTATATACAGGTGACTCCATCTATATACTGCCCATATCATACATGCTATATACAGGAGGCTCCATCTATATACTGTCCATATCATACATGGTATATACAGGAGGCTCCATCTATATACTGTCCATATCATACACGCTATATACCGGAGGCTCCATCTATATACTGTCCATATCATACATGCTATATACAGGAGGCTCCATCTATATACTGTCCATATCATACATGCTATATACAGGAGGCTCCATCTATATACTGTCCATATCTTACACGCTATATACAGGAGGTTCCATCTATATACTGTCCATATCATACACGCTATATACAGGAGGCTCCATCTATATACTGTCCATATCTTACACGCTATATACAGGAGGTTCCATCTATATACTGCCCATATCTTACACGCTATATACAGGTGACTCCATCTATATACTGTCCATATCATACACGCTATATACCGGAGGCTCCATCTATATACTGTCCATATCATACATGCTATATACAGGAGACTCCATATATATACTGCCTATATCATACACGCTATATACAGGAGACGCTTTCTACATACTGCCCATATCTTACACGATATATACAGGAATCAACTTCTATATATACAGGAGACGCTTTCTACATACTGCCCATATCTTACACGATATATACAGGAGATGCCTTCTATATACTGCCCATATGATACATGTTATCTGACGAGCTGCTTTCTATATACTGCCCATATCATACATGCTATATACAGGAGACACTTTCTACATACTGCCCATATCTTACATGATATATACAGGAATCAACTTCTATATATACAGGAGATGCCTTCTATATACTGCCCATATGATACATGTTATCTGACGAGCTGCCCTCTATATAATGCCCATATTATACATGCTGTATCCAGGAGCATCTATATATACCGCCCCTATCATACATGCTATATAAGGAGCTGATCTCTATATACTGCCCATATTATAAATGTTACATACTATATATTGTGCACAACACGGGATCTCTGTAGCTGTATACAGCCCTACAGTATATGTAGCCTATATATAATCATGACCCAAGTACACAGCAAAGCATCCTATATATAAACTGTGCAGGGCCAGAGCTGGCCCCAGTGTGCCCCATCCTACGTGCATCCCCATCACTTGTATCCTATAGTTACTGAATATAGTAGATAAAATATGCTAATAATAATTTAGTACAAACAGGAGGGGCAGTTATACCTGGGGTGCAATTGTGGGAGTTACAGATACGGTGGAGGGTCAGGTGTGCAGGGCACAATCGTCCACCAGGATCCGCAGCTACAAGCACTGTCCGATTCCTCTCAGATGTCCCTCCACCACAGCTGGCGCTGCATTCGCTCCACTCCGACCAGTCACTGAGTACACAATCCACTGGAGGAAAGACCAGAGCATAGTGGGAAGAAGTCAGCAGAATGCACACAGTACAGCCAGAGCAATGCAGAGATATGTACATGGAGGACATGACTGGATATAAGATTACCTGGACATGCTGAGCTGCTGCACTCCTCCATCTCATGGGTCTCACTATCACAGGTGACTCCATCTGGACCCCTTTCTGTACAGGTGCGATTTCTCCACCTGTGGCCACCACCACATGTAACGGAGCAGGAGCTCCAGTCAGACCAGGGTCCATATATAGGGCACAGAAAGTTTGTACAAGAAAAGGTCCCGTTCACACAGGTGCTGGGGAAGGAGGACAGGAATGAGTGGAGACGCCGACAGACCACCTCTGGAGCAGTGACGCATCCACATGACACATGTGACAATGGCAGCCACATGCCTTTTCACCTACCAGTTATTACAGTCGACATGTATCATGTCACCTGGCTCATACTCCACAGTAGCATTAGATGTGGGCACACCGCAGCGACAGTCCATGACAGGGACACACTTCTTATCTTGCAGGAGCCAGCCTTCTGGACAGCGACAACCTGACACACAAGATGGACAGAAGATGAAGGGAGAGGGGATAAGCATAGACCATGTCATGTCCACAGACACAAGAACCCTCTGGATATTGGCTGCTCCACCTTATAACACGCAGGTTGTTGTCTCATACCTGTGCGGCACTGGCCCTGCAGACACTCTACATGATCCCACAGGTCAGCACAGGCGCGGGGACACTGGTTGGCACACGAATTCTTAAAAGCCTTTCCGCGGTCTTCACAATTCTCTCCTGCAGTAAGGTAGATACATAGGTGTCAGTAATGGGGAATCCTGGAGTACCATCATTAGGAGGCATTCTAGAGCATCATCAATAAAGAGTCATCCTGCAGCACTGTCAGTAAAGGGGGAATCCTTCAGCACTGTCAGTAAAGGGGAATCCTGCAGCACTGTCAGTAAGGGGCACCATCCTGGAGCACGTTCATTCTCAACTCCCCATGTACATACCTGGGCAGGCTGCTGTGTTACAGCTCTCAGACTGGAATCTAGGACCCTGGCACATTTTGCTATCGACAGGGTGGTGGACGTGACGCCATCTTGAGCGAAAGCCACCACTGCAGGGCTCCCTGCAGGGACTCCACTCTCCCCACTGACTCCAGATGCACAGATCTATGGTGGAGTTAGAGGTGTCATATTAGTGGGGACCTTCACAGGTGTGGCTCATGTATGTAGGTCATGGACATTGGGGTACATACCATTACAGATGTCTTTCTTGGGGCACAGTCTCTCCTGTGTCATCTCCTTGGAACACTGCGGGGTATCTCTGCTCCATGGAAATCCGGTCCGGACATTGAGACACAACCGGTGTCTCTGCTGAACTGAGAAGAAATCTGGGGCCCCAGTATCATTGTGAGACGAGGGGAGGCAGGGACTGCACTCTGACCACTCCGACCACTCACTGAGGGCTGCTCCATCTGCAGGTCACAGGGCAAGGAAGATGTCAAACACAGATGAGGTGACACATCATGCAAAATTGATGTGGTCTGAGATTCTCCGACCCCTTGGATACATTCGGGGAGATCGATCGGATATATTTCAGCAGTCTCTATTATAAAATCAGCACCTGAGGCAAATTCTATAATAATCCTTAGAGGAAAACTCCAACTAAACTGACCGTGGTGGATACTTATTATATTTACACCCCAGTGGTGACTGCTTCCCCATAAGCATATGTATAAGCCATAGAACATACAGATTCAGTATAGAGCACCACATATAAATGTGGGTGTGGCACAAATTCATCAGGGAGGGGTTGATGGGTGGTGGGTGTGGTTATTTCCAGATATCGTTACACTGCAGTGAATTTTGAAGTTTTTGGGCCCCAGAGTCCGGCACTGAAAATATGGCTGATTGTATTATATGTCTACAGACTTGGTTAGGATAGTCACCTACAGAGAACTTACCCTGACAGTTATGCTGGTTGCACTTCAGCTCCCCCTGCTGGCAGGTACTATAGAAAATACAGATAGTAGATATCAAATGACACATACCCCCTAGGTATTACTCCCAGTTACTTCTACTGTATGATCTGTCACCATTGGAGGACTTACCATTCCCTGCACCCTTCCTGCACAATCTGCTCTGGGCTCAGATATATCATCTTTGTCTGCGAGATGTAGAGACAGCCACAATCTGAGGGGTGGACACATGTCCCGTTCTGCTCCAACAGCCCCTGTGGAGAAGAACATTACATCCACCCTTCAATATTAAGTAATGGACATCATACAACTGCAAACCCCAACATTTTGTGACACCACCACCAAGAAACCTCATCATCTCCACATCTCTAGAAAACCTCATCATCTCCCTCATCACTGAGGAATCGCATCTCCCCCATTATCAAGAAATTTCTTCATCTCTCCCACCATAAGGAATCTCATTTTCTCTCCCTTTGCTGAGGAACCTCATCATCACCACATTACCAAAGAACCTCATTATTCCCTCCATCACTGAGGAATCTCGTCATATCCCCTATGTGAGGAATCACATCATCTTCTCCATCACCAAGTAACTTCAATATCTCTCCTATTACCAAGGGCCCTCATCATCTACCTCATCAGTGAGGAACTTAATCATCCTCAAATCAAAAGGAACCTCATAATCCCCCATCTTTGAGTAATCTCCTCATCCCCCATCACCAAAGGAACCTCATCATGCCCCATTACCAAGGAACCTCCTCATCCCCCATCACCAAAGGAACCTCATCATGCCCCATTACCAAGGAACCTCCTCATTCCTCATCACCAAGGAACCTATCATCCCCCATTACCAAGGAACCTCATCACCCCCCAGTACCGAGCACCCTCATCACCCCCCATCATTAGGGAGCCATGTCTACCCCATCGCCATGTGACATCAGCAACTTCAAGATGACTGTCATCGAATAAAAGACCCTCATCTTCAAGAGACACCATTAGATCTTCACCATTGCTAGTTATCATACCCACTTGCCCAGTCAGTGAGGAACAGTCACGTATTTCTTGCTGATGGTGGAGATGAGTTCCCCCACTACTCACCTGGGGGCAGTAACACCCAGGATGGCATGTGGGTAAATCTTGACAGCCATCTGCCTGGTGTCTGGAGGAACATAGACTATCACAGGGAGATCCGCAGTGGCTGAATATAAATGGAGGAGGACAGCTGGACTCTATAACATAGAAGAGGACGCGGTTACATATAGATTAAAATGACCTTCCAGTTATACACAAATTCTCCTAAATGGACAATACAGGTGAAGTACAGGCAATCTATCTTACTAAGGAGATCTGTTCTACACTTATTCAGCTCTTCTCCTGCTCCTGATCTTCTATCTCACTGCATGTTCACATTATATCCATCTCCGTATTCACTTCCCACACAGAGCTCTATGGAGAAGGGAAGGGTGGAGAAGAGTTCTCTTGCATGCTGGTTAATTAATTTATTGTCTCATTCTGTGCACTCTTATCCTCTTATCTACAACCTAGTGGTTTAAAATCCAAGGAATAGTAGAGAGTAACAGCAGCAATTATTTGAGTGTCTTTTCTGTCCCTCCTCCCCTCCTTATAGACTAAAATGGAGAAAGCAACTGCCTGGAAAGTGGAGAAGAAATCAGGTCTCCCTAATAAGATCTATTACAGAGTTTCTTATATTAACCTATACTGTTCATTTATGGAAAGTTTATAAATGGAGGAACGCAGGACACACGTGGAAGACCCCAGGTCAGATCCTGAGATTCCCGTCAGATCCACCACAGATCACTATAAAATCACTGTATTTATCTGACAGGTCTCACCGGAGCACAGGGACATGTTACATGGCTGAATTTCAGTCCTCAGCTTATCACATGTGTGTCCACCAAAAACAGGGCCCAGGGTCTCCCGATACCGCTGCTGGAGTAACGAGTGACAAGAACAGTCAGACCACGGACTCCACGGCCCCCAGGAGCAGACCCCTGTCATAGAGGAACAGAAAATGATATCAAACATATGAACATGTATGACCAGTGACATCATCACAGAACATATACACATATGACCAGTGACATCACTACAGAATATATACACATATGACCAGTGACATCACTACAGAATACGTACACATATGACCAGTGACATCACTACAGAACATGTACACATATGACCAGTGACATCACTACAGAACATGTACACATGACCAGTGACATCACTACAGAACATGTACACATATGACCCGTGACATCACTACAGAATATGTACACATATGACCAGTGACATCACTACAGAATATGTACACATATGACCAGTGACATCACCACAGAACATGTACACATATGGCCAGTGATATCACTACAGAATATATACACATGACCAGTGACATCACTACAGAACATGTACACATATGGCCAGTGATATCATTACAGAATATATACACATGACCAGTGACATCACTACAGAACATGTACACATATGACCAGCGACATCAATACAGAATATATACACATATGGCCACTGACATCACCACAAAACATGTACACATATGACCAGTGACATCACCTCAGAACATGTACACATATGACCAGTGATATCACCTCAGAACATGTACACATATGACCAGTGACATCACTACAGAATATATACACATATGGCCACTGACATCACCACAAAACATGTACACATATGACCAGTGACATCACTACAGAACATGTACACATATGACCAGTGACATCACCTCAGAACATGTACACATATGACCAGTGACATCACTACAAAACATATACACATATGACCAGTGACATCACCTCAGAACATGTACACACATGACCAGTGACATCACTACAGAATACGTACACATATGACCAGTGACATCACTACAGAACATGTACACATATGACCAGTGACATCACTACAGAACATGTACACATGACCAGTGACATCACTACAGAACATGTACACATATGACCCGTGACATCACTACAGAATATGTACACATATGGCCAGTGATATCACTACAGAATATATACACATGACCAGTGACATCACTACAGAACATGTACACATATGACCAGCGACATCAATACAGAATATATACACATATGGCCACTGACATCACCACAAAACATGTACACATATGACCAGTGACATCACCTCAGAACATGTACACATATGACCAGTGATATCACCTCAGAACATGTACACATATGACCAGTGACATCACTACAGAATATATACACATATGGCCACTGACATCACCACAAAACATGTACACATATGACCAGTGACATCACCTCAGAACATGTACACATATGACCAGTGACATCACTACAGAACATGTACACATATGACCAGTGACATCACCTCAGAACATGTACACATGTGACCAGTGATATCACTACAGAATATACACATATGAGCAGTGACATCACCTCAGAACATGCACACATATGACCAGTGACATCACTACAAAACATATACACATATGAGCAGTGACATCACCTCAGAACATGTACACATATGACCAGTGAGATCACCACAGATCATCATAAGTGTGATCGCTGACTACAGTTGTGTCATCTCCTGTACCTTCACATGGCTGCAGATAACACGCCTCTGTCTGCACTTGCTCTCTGGTGTCGCACTGCCCATCTAGTGTCTCCATGTCCAGGCAATTACAGTGCCATGTCCGACTGCGGAGGCCGGTGCCACAACTGCGGGAGCAGAGGCTCCAGTCTGTCCAGCCACAGAGGCCACTGCCTGCTGACAAGAGATGGGATAGATCAGTGCAACTATCCCCTGATCCCTCCGATCCACCCATTCCCTGATCCCTATGATCTGCCCCATCCTCTGATCCCTATAATCCTTACATCCCCTGATCCCTATTATCCAACAATCGTCTGATCCCTATGATCAGCCTAGTCCCTGTGATTTGTTATGTAGTCCTGGTCACTAATATTCTCCCAATACTCCTGATCCCCCAATCTGCCCAACTCCAAAGATCTTCCCTATTTCCTGATCCCTATAATGTATTCCATCCTCCAATTCCTATAATCTGCCCTATTCCCTGATCTCTAAGATCCACCCTATCCTCTGATCCCTAGGATCTGATCCATCCTCTGATCTCTGTGATCTGCCCTATCCTATGATCTACCCTATCCCCTGGATCTCTATGATATGCCCCATCTCTCAATCCCTACAATTCACCATATCCTCTGATCCCTATAATCCACCCCATTACCTGACCCCTACAATCTTTTACAATCATTACCTACAATATTGTCAGATCCCTATTATCCGCCCCTCATCTGGTCTCGGTGATCTGACCTATAATTCTCCCAATACTCCTGATCCCCCCAATCTGCCCAATCCCAACAATTCACCTAATATCCCTGATCCACTCTGTTCCCCAATCTGTCTGACCTGCTCAATCCCCCAACCCAATCAATGCCCCCAATTCCACCAAACTCCAGATCTCTCTTACCAACCAACCTCCCTGATTCCACCATTTCCCTGGATCTGCCAGTCTTCACAAGATAATGGGAGTTACTGAGAGCAGATCGGAGATACCCCAGACACGACCAATGAATAGGTCGGTCAGAGACCGAATTCCGGCTGGTGATCTATATGTACAGGTGACGTCTCACCCTCACATGGCTTGTTGGTACAGTCATGTCTCTCTGTGTTGGGACCCTCACAGTCTGATCCATTATTTCGGGGGGGAGGGTTGATACAAGCTCGGCTCCGGATACGAGTGCTGGATCCACAGGTGACTGGACATTCTGACCATGGAGACCATGGAGTCCAATTGCCATTAACTGGAAGCAGAAGACACAGAGCAATATCATATGTTAGAACTTCTCTCATATGTTTTGGGGGGCTGTTCTGTTTTTGGGGTGGTTCTAGCCTGATACACAGCTCGATAGTCTGTGAACTTCTGTTATTCTAAAGCTCTTTCTGTAGCCAATTGATGTCAAACCACTGGTCTGGTGTGGCCAGGACCTTAGGGGACCTTTAAGAGGAGATAGGCTCCGCCCCAGAGCTTTCTGGGATCAATAAATGCAGGAGAACTTCAATCTAGGACACCAGATAGGAGATAAGATCTGTACAAGGAGTCCTTACCCCTGCACTCAATGTCCTGGCAGTAATTGCCCTCCGGGGTGCAGATACTGAGTGGAATAAGAGACAAATGGTTAGTAACAGAGTGGGGGCACCTACAGGTACAGACAGCGCAGGGTGGCAGATACTGACCATTGCTGACACTCCCCCACTGGCCACATGTCACCCACACTCCACTCAGAGCCGTTGTGTGGGCACAGTGTGGGGCACAGCTCCAGGTAACATGGGCGAGACTGCTGCTCTAAAGGTGGACACTGACTCCAGCCTGACTCTGCTATGGAGGACCTGAGGACAACACAAGAATGGGGGTATAATGAGTGGGGGTCCTAACAAAAGGGTGTGGCTGCCTGCAGGGTCCCAGACAACGCTGTGTGACACTTCCAGGTCCCTCGCTGTTGCAGTATTTCACCTCTGCCCAGGACTGTGATGGGGACACCAGCGCCTTAATTTCCAACAGTTTCCAGGACTGTCCTGTGAATGGGACTGGAAAGAGGCGGCGCTTATTCAGGTTGGGGTGTTTGTGACTTAACATGTCCCATGATCTGCCCCAACCCCGAGGACACAAAACATATTAAGGTGCAAAGAGCCTCACAGGGGCAGTACTGCACCTAAGAGTCAGACTTTGCATATATGTGCATAAGATGTGAAACAGTCATGTAGTCCAGATTTACCTCTTAGATCCAGGACCTGGGCAAAGTTGGACAGACATCATCCTGTGTACTTGGGTCCCTGTGCATAGAAACCAATTTAACTTATAGTGCACTGCGGTCCTTTTTATAGTTGACAGCGAAGCTCATACTTATGGGGACACTGCGTCAACAGTGTGATGGGGCACTGAGTTAGTAGCATGATTGGGTCACTTGGCCGGCAGTGTGATGGAGACCCTAGCTCAGCAGTATGATGGGGGCACTGGGCTGGCAGCGTAATGGGGTTACTTGGCCAGCATTGTAATGGGGTCACTTGGCCAGCAGTGTGATGGAGGAGTGGGTGGGTTCTAGGTCCACATCAGGATGTCTGATATTTACAGGCAACACAATGAGAGTCACCTGAAGCGTGTCTGATGGCCACTTCCACAGGTGGAGGAGTACTGGGACCAGGCGGACCATTGACTCCACGTACAGTTGTGGCCAGGGCAGGGGTCCTGGCTGCAGTGTAGTCGGCCGTCGGTGCAGGTGCAGTTGTTGCAGTCGTCCTGCAGGGAGCTCTGGGGCGTCCAGCTCTGGCCATGGCTGTCGGTGCACTCACACTGAGTGATGGGAACACAACGGCCGTCCTGCTCCAGTGACCCTGACAACATGATGACAAGGTGAGCATCATCCCAGTGCTATCACACCACCACTACTAGAAGAGGGAGACTGACCTGCGGGGCATCGGCACCCCGGCTCACATGCCTCCCCATCCAGGCACATGATCCCCTGCTGAAGATCCGCGCAACGCCGAGGGCAACGATTAGCACATCCCACCTGCTCCATCCCTGGGGGACAACTGTCCGCTGCATGGAAGAGACCAGTAGAGAGAGAGGAGGGGGGCATCAGAGGGTTTATGATAAACGGTTAATGTGCCGCTGCAGTCCCATGTAAATAAAGCGTCATCACTCTGTATGGTAAATGTTCCGCAACTTTCAAAGACAAAATGTTCCAAGTCTCAGCTGCCTGTCAGTGGATGGAAACACTCTGAGAATGAAAACCCAAGCTGACCTAATATGTCTCACAGCTGAGGGCTTGTTACAGTGCATCAGCGGAGACAGTCCTCCAAGCTGAGCACTGCAACAGCCCAGATGTCTCTATGGTCCTGGACTCCAGGCTTCAATAAGTCTATTAGAAAGTGTCAGAACTCTGAACAGTGGATGGACAACTCTCCATTTTCTCAGCACCAGCCCTTTAAGGTATCGCAGCTCAATTCTCTGCTTCTCTGCTCTTACCACATGGCCTCGGGTTGCAGATCCGCACTTGGTACTTCTCACCAGTGCACTCCTTTCCTCCATTTTTTGGGGGTGGGCTGGTACATGTCCTGCTCCTCACTGACCTCCCTCCACCACATGAGCGGTCACACCAAGACCACGGACTCCACTTGGACCAGCTGCCATTTACTGCAGAGAGAGGGAAAATTATGGCAAATTAATTCATGCACAGAGTCCACAACCACTTCCCATACTGCTTCCACCATCATCACCATCCCCACCTCCACCACTGCCCACACTGCTTCCACCATAATCACCACCTCCACTGCCACTTTCACCCACCACTGCCATCACTGCTCACACTGTTTCCACCATTATCACCACCCCCCAATGCCCCATCACCATCACTGCTATTGTCACCAAGATAACTAGTGTTACCACTACCACCATTGCCAACTGATACCACTTTTGCCACCATTGCCCAATATACTCGCACCACTTATACCACTGGAACCACTGCCACCACAGCCCCATATGCCCAACACTGATACAATTGGCACTACTTTCCCATATACCACTGCCAACACTGCCAGTGTCACCACTTCCCGCACTACTGAAATTGTTCTCACCACTGCCACTGTGACAATACCTGCACTATCACTACTGCCCCTGCTACCAACACTTTTACTATTGCCCCACCAACACTGCCAGTCTGATGATCACTGCCACTACTGCTCACACCACTGCACTGTCACTGATGCCCCCTCACCATCACTGCTGCCACTGTTACTGTCACTGTTACCACCACTACCCCCACCACCATCACTGCCACCACTACCCCTATCATCACCAAAGATGCCTTCATTACCTTTACAGGCCTGCAGGTTACAGAAGCGACGCTCCATGTGTCCAGTCAGGATGTCCTCACACCACAGGCCTCTGTCTCCAGGGGGATTGTATGTCCGGAGACGTCTCTGTTGACCAACACCACAAGACCGAGAGCACTCGTTCCACTCTGACCAGGGGTTCCACGTGCAGTTCCTGCCCCTACAGTCATCAGAGTCACATGGGAGAGAGTCCACACCTGACAAGAGGGACAAAGAAACCAAAGGAAAGAGAAGTTCTGAGTAAACGTGAAAATCACCTTGTTTGTTCCAGAGTTACGTCATGTCTTATGCTCCAGTCACAAGCACAAATATTGCTGCACACACCAAAAATTTTTGCTTGTGAAAAGGTTTTCTTTAATTAAACATATATCCATAACAAGGTAGATATTCCACACATATTTTTAGAACAACGCCATAAAGAATAGTAGATGAAAAAAGTGGAATTGTAGATCACAAAATTGCAACGTTTCAGTCAACAGACCTTCGTCCAGCTAGATCCATATCCACAGTGCAGGAAGTTTAATGGCGTTGGTGTATGCTCCAGTCACATCCAGAGCTGCAGTGACATTTCCACTCTTATGGAAAAGTCTCATGGTCCAATCAAATTTAGAGCTGAAGTCACCATTCCACTCTTATAATTTGTCTCCATCATGTAACCACTGAGTTATATGCCCATCCGAGAACTGTAACCACTTAGCTGTGTGCCCACCAGACACTGTAACCACTAAGCTGTGTGCTCCCCCAGACACTGTAACCACTAAGCTGTGTGCCCCTGAGACTGTAACCATTAAGTTGTGTGCCCACCAGATAACTCTAACCACTAAGCTGTATGTACCCGAGAGACTGTAACCACTAAGCTGTGTGCCCCCAAAGACTGTAACCACTAAGCTGTGTGCCCACCAGAGAACTATAACCACTAAGATGTGTGCCCCCAGACATTGTAACCACTAAGCTGTGTGCCCCCCCAGACACTGTAACCACTAAGATGTGTGCCCCCCAGACACTGTAACCACTAAGTTGTGTGCCCCTGAGACTGTAACCATTAAGTTGTGTTCCCACCAGATAACGCTAACCACTAAGCTGTATGTCCCCCAGAGACTGTAACCATTAAGCTTTGTGCCCCTGAGACTGTAACCACTATGCTGTGTGCCCACCAGATAACTCTAAGCACTAAGCTGTATGTACCCCAGAGACTGTAACCACTAAGCTGTGTGCCCCCAGAGACTGTAACCACTAAGTTGGGTGCCCCCCAGAGACTGTAACCAATAAGCTGTATGTCCCCCAGAGACTGTAACCACTAAGCTGTTTGTCCCTCCAGAGACTGTAACCACTAAGCGTTGTGCCCAATGAGACTGTAACCACTAAGCTGTGTGCCCCCAGAGACTGTAACCACTAAGCTTTGTGCCCCCAGAAACTGTAACCACTAAGCTGTGTGCCCCCATAGAGACTGTAACCACTAAGGTGTGTGTCCCCAGAGACTGCAATCACTAAGTTGTATGTCCCCCAGAGACTGTAACCACTAAGCTGTGTGCCCACCAGATAACACTAACCACTAAGCTGTATGTCCCCCAGAGACTGTAACTACTAAGCTGTGTGCCCCCAGAGACTGTAACCAATAAGTTGGGTGCCCCCCAGAGACTGTAACCACTAAGCTGTCCGTGTCCCCAAGATTGTAACCACTAACTTGTGTGCCCTCAGAGACTGTAACCATTAAGCTGTGTTCCCACCAGAGAACTGTAACCACTAAGCTGTGTGTCCCCCAGACTCTGTAACCACTAAGCTGTATGTCCCCCAGAGACTGTAACCACTAAGCTGTGTGTCCCTCCAGAGACTGTAACCACTAAGCTGTGTGTCCCTCCAGAGACTGTAACCACTAAGCTGTATGTCCCCCAGAGACTGTAACCACTAATCTGTATGTCCCCCAGAGACTGTAACCACTAATCTGTATGTCCCCCAGACTCTGTAACCACTAAGCTGTATGTCCCCCAGAGACTGTAACCACTAATCTGTATGTCCCCCAGAGACTGTAACCACTAAGCTGTATGTCCCCCAGAGACTGTAACCACTAATCTGTATGTCCCCCAGAGACTGTAACCACTAAGCTGTGTGTCCCTCCAGAGACTGTAACCACTAAGCTGTGTGCCCCCAGAGACTGTACACACTAAGCTGTACCTTAGGTATTTTTAACCCTTTACTAATGAATGCTAACCTTATGGTCAGTGCCATTTCTCTGGTCATAATTCCTGCATTTGTATTTCACACTACCTGTATAAGATGAAGAACCACATAAAGAAAGATGGCCAAAATGTGAAGATGAAAAAAATAAACTTATAAAACTCAACTTTTATTTAAATAATTAACATCTCAGACATATAGTAATATAAATGTCACCCATCAATAACCTAGGTGACCTTCTAAATAAACCTATCCTGGTTTAGGGGAATAAGTACAAGCCATATAATCACCTTTATCCCCTCATTATTATCCAGGAATGTAGGTAAAGAAAGCCGCAGAACAATACTATGGAACTACGGTATATTCAGATAAATCATTAGAAACACCGCAGGACGATACTATAGAGCTGCGGTATATTCCACTAGAACGCTAGATATATCCTTGTCCTATAAATACTAGAGATGGTATCAAAAATATACTAATAAAGTGGAGTTCCAGATAGTCAATGTGAAGCTCCAAACACCACACCCAAACTGTGTATAAACTGAACTAAGGAGGTGAATGATCATTAACCCCACAATGGGCATAATATACCAAATACTTGGTCAAGTCCTCCTTTTGAATAGAAAATATAAATCTCCTCTCTCCCTCATCTCCCTACCGTAGTTCCATAGTATTGTTCTGCGGCTTTCTTTACCTACATTCCTGGATAATAATGAGGGGATAAAGGTGATTATATGGCTTGTACTTATTCCCTTAAACCAGGATAGGTTTATTTAGAAGGTCACCTAGGTTATTGATGGGTGACATTTATATTACTATATGTCTGAGTTTTTAATTATTTAAATAAAAGTTGAGTTTTATATGTTTATTTTTTTTCATCTTCACATTTTGGCCATCTTTCTTTATGTGGTTCTTCATTTATTAATTGACCCCCTTTGTTATGTGTTTTTACCTGTATGAGATTTAGTATTTTGTGGGACAAATTGCTGTTGTTAACAATTTGGGGCAAATAATAATGTATTTAATAACTTTTATTATTTTTCCTTTATTGTTTTGGGGCATTATTTTTACTGTGTTCCACGTGTGGTCACTTTATGCAGATCATTACAATTGCAGCAATACCATAATTCAGTTCCTATGGATTGGGGATGTGTACTTACCGGGGCATTGTGGTAGGTTACACACAGCCTCCTGGAACGACTCTCCTGTACAATTCTTTCCACTTGGACAGAATCGAGAGCGCGTCTTGAGTGCAGGATATTGGATGTCTGAGCAGCTCTTAGAACATGGCGTCCACTGTGACCAGGAACTAAGCCCCTCACCTGTGCCTGGATGGGATCAGAGGGTTCATATATTTAATACCTGAGTAAGGTTTCCTTGGAACTGAGCCCTAATGGAGTGAAGCTGCAGTGGAAAGTATGGGGAAGAAGCCTTTGGTGGGGCAGGAGGCAGATTTCAGACCATCTTAGACTCCTGTAGACAATGCAGCTATGATGGAGTCACTGATCAGAACTGAGTCCTAATGGCGCAGTGTATGTGCATCCTATAGGAATGTGTACCCATATATTATACTACATAAAGCTCTTCCTACAGACGTACAAGTATCCTAAACCCTGGACACAATGGCGGTCGCACTGAAGCCGTTTTGGAGTTACCTATGGGCTCCACAGTCGTCTCCATGGTGGGTTCTATCATATCTGGAAGACAGAAGACAAAGGTAATACATAAAGGTCATACATGGGGCGTACCAAGTAGGTGTGTGGTGCTTGGGGTGGGGGGCACTCACCTCCACACTCTGCCGTCTGACAGTACTTTATGTCCACTTCGGGCCCCTCACACTCTGTGCCTCCATTGGCCGGGGCAGGATTAGTGCAGTCACGTGATCGGGTCATGTTACCCAGGCCTCCGCAGGTCACTGAGCATGGGCTCCAGGGGGTCCACTGGGTAAAGCCTCCATCCACCGGACAGGCAGAGAGCGAGCAATTCATGTGGCCCCTAACACAAATGCTGGACAGTGGGGAGTATTAGAGGTCGGGTATAGCTTTAATATTCACTAATCTGGAGATTCGTCAGAGGGCTGCACAATGGTCCACAAAAAAACCTGACCTGTCTGAATATGTCTCATTGTCTCCGATCATCACTTTCTTAGTGTGACAATACTCATGACCCCATGTCTGGGGGGATACCATATCTCCTCATGGAGATCACAAAGTAGGACTGCCACTGATATCACCAAAAAACAGTGAATAGTGGGCGTGGCTAGGTACATGACATAACATAAGTGTGATTTTACTGCAGATTTAGGAAATATGCATTGTGAATGTTTGTGCACGCGGCTCCTCCCCTCTGTTCTCATGGCTGTGCTGGTGCAGGAAGGGACTGGGATTCCCTCATCCCCAAACATTAGCAGATCCTCTGCTGTACAGTCTGGCCCTGCCATGAGATAACACTAGCTAACAGTATTCGTAGTCAGTGCCAGGTCAGGCAGGCAGTACAGTGGACTCTGGGAGTAGTATATCCATATGTTATATATATACAGCATATATAGCCAAAAATACTGCCACTGAAAAATAGAACTCTCTAAAAAACATGCCATTAAATAGCGATGGCGACAGAAAATAAAAAGTTCCAGCTCTCCCAATGTGTTGGTGCAGAAATGAAACATTCCAGCATCGATAAATATCAAAATAATCTCAGTCTTTAGGTCTATTATTACTAGATTTAGTCGACTACCCTAATCCATACACAGCATATACTGTGTGGCACATATACATAGACTTTTAGATTTTTCAATGGACAGAGCTTTTAAGGGATGATCCAGTGCTATATAGGAAAACCCTAGGACTTATTCTCCTGCTTGCAACACTTATTGGAAGGTAACCCCAATGTCCAACCTTTTAATAAGCATTATAAAATAGCTAAAGAGAGAAGCCAAACAAGAGCACCGACAGGTGGAAAATACCCACAACAGCCATCTAAAGGTGAGGGTCTGCTTTGGCTTACATACTAGGCATGTTCCCAAGCCAAAGGGGAAGAAGGAGAAGTCCACCATTCCTACCATGAGCTGCAGCCCAGACGAATCTCTGCTCCTGGCATCAGCTCATCTCCTGGTCTCAGCCTGGTTCCTGGCATCAGCTCATCTCCTGGTCTCAGCCTGGTTCCTGGCATCAGCTCATCTCCTGGTCTCAGCCTGGTTCCTGGCAGCCCATCTTTTGGTCTCAGCCCTGTTTTTGTCTGGATGTGCTGATCATCAGATAGCTGGCTCCTCAGTCCATGGAGAATGTCTTCCGTCACCAGGCAAGGACAGTCCTGACCACAACATAGGGTATAACGTTAGGGCGTTGTCATTTTTCTGCTTGCGGTGCTAGCGTCGAGAGGATGATAATTTTCCACCCTAGTCATGTGATGATCACATGTGGACTCAAACAACAGAGGTTCACACTGAGTGACAGCAAGCAGGGGTCTTGTAAGGAACTGATATACAATGTATATGAGAACACTTAAGATAGAATTTTTGGCGACATTACAATAATGTTTTTTCTTTCAAAGCCTCAAAATCCCCTTTAAGTCCAGGAAGCATTACTGTCCCTTTAATATTTGTAGTAGTAGGAGACTAAAGGATGTCTCACCGTGACACAGGAGCCATTGTGGAAGTAGGTGCCCAGCGGGCAGTGGCATCCCTCCTCACAGTCGTCTGGATAACACTCCACCTGCTGGGTCAGGTGAGCACAACTGTATGGACAGCTGTCATTCGTCACACACTCTCGATAGAGCCGGTCCACAGGACAACCGATGTCTGGGGGAGATACAGGAGTAGCCAGCAAAGACACATAATCCAGAGACAATAGCCAGAGTGAACCTAACCTGGAAGCAATAAACTATGGGCAAGAGGGATCTACAGGGATTAACACCAGGGTCCTGTGCTCTTTCATAGGATTGATACAGTACACAGGGCCAGGAACATGAACCCAATGACACCAGTCTATAGAGGGTCCTGTACTAGAGATGGTACCTCATGTCTAAATATGAACCAAGCCTTTAGGTTTGTCTACATTCATCTCCTGTCATACATTCAGGTGGCTTTAGAGAGGAGTCTTCATTTCTTAAGAAGCATCACCATAAACCTTCCCTACATATCGGCAGGACTCCACAAGAAGATCTGGTGTCATGTTAAATCCAAGATTGCAACTTTCAAGAAGGTCAGAGCTGGTTGGTTCCTGACCTGTAGAATACCTGATCAACCTTCAGGTTTGACTTGTTCATTATCTGTCCACCATACTTTACCTAGACACACTTGATTGTTACACATCCGGCTCTGAATGGCTTTTCCTTCACATTCTTGGTGCTGACATTCCCGGACTCGTATCTGCTCTCCTCCTCCACAGGTCATGCTGCATGGTGACCATGGGGACCACTTACTCCATGGATCCTGATCTATAAACAGAAGATCCAGACATAATAGTGACTCCTGTAGACCCCAAGTATGAAAAAAACCAGACAGAAACACACCCATGCAAACTAGTTAGATTCATGGAAAGATTCCAGTTCACAACCCTACAAGAGGGTCAGAGAAGATATACACTATGTAAGCACTGTATTTGCCTGCACAGGTGGGGGTCTGGCAAAGTCTCTTCTGCTCATGGTTCCCTACACAATCATGTCCGCCATTCTGTGGTACAGGATTGTCACACAGCCTTGAGCGACTCTGGACTCCATCTCCACAGCTTACAGAACATGTGGACCAGGAGCTCCAAATTCCCCAGTCACCATCCAAACGACACTGAGGATCGGGTCTACATAGAAGGACTCCACTGGAGCAGGTGCTGAAAGAAGAGGACACAAAAGTTGTAAAACTCCCTAATCTGCACCTGACCTAGTTCTGTAGTCTACATCTGGCAACTGAAGTAGTGGAGTCATGAGCTTGTCCTGCAGTGGTGGAGCCATTAGCTCATTTCTGAAGTGGAGTTATGAGCTTGATTCTGTAGTTGTGGATCCATGAGCTTGGTTCTGAAGTAGTGAAGTCATGGGTTCAGGTCTGAAGTGGTGGAGTCATAAGCTAAGTTATGAATGTGTGAAGTCATGAACTCAGATGTGAAGTGATGGAGTCATAACCACAGAAGTGGAGGTGTTATGAGCTCAGATCTGAATTGGTAGACTCACGAGCTTGGTTCTGAAGTGGTGGAGTCATGAGCTTGGTTTCAGATTGCTGCCATGAGGGTTGTACTAAGTTGACCTACATGTCTTCCAGGTTTTTGTATTTTACATTGTGAAACTAAGGGTTAAGTTCTTGGCTATTTCATGTATTTAACATCTGCTCTGACTTCTGAAATTACCTTTATCTTTTGTTTTTATGTTTGGTTGGTGCCAGGAGAGGGACATAATATTGTGGGGGCAACTGCAGCAGAACTTTAAACTGAGGGACAGCTGAAGGGGGACATTATACTTAGGGGCAGCTGGAGGGGGGCATTAAACTGTGGGGCAGCTGGAGGGGGACATTAAATTGAGGCGCAGCTGGAGGGGGACATTAAACTGAGGGGCAGCTGGAGGGGGGCATTAAGCTGTGGGGCAGCTGGAGGGGGACATTAAACTGAGGGGCAGCTGAAGGAGGACATTAAACAGTGGGGCAGCTGGAGGGGGACATTAAACAGTGGGGCAGCTGGAGGGGGACATTAAACTGAGGGGCAGCTGGAGGGGGACATTAAACTGAGGGGCAGCTGGAGGGGGACATTAAACTGAGGGGCAGCTGAAGGAGGACATTAAACAGTGGGGCAGCTGGAGGGGGACATTAAACAGTGGGGCAGCTGGAGGGGGACATTAAACTGAGGGGCAGCTGGAGGGGGACATTAAACTGAGGGGCAGCTGAAGGAGGACATTAAACTGAGGGTCAGCTGAAGGGGGGACATTAAGCTGTGGGACAGCTGGAGGGGGACATTAAGCTGTGGGGCAGCTGGAGGGGGACATTAAACTGAGGGGCAGCTGGAGGGGGACATTAAACAGTGGGGCAGCTGGAGGGGGACATTAAACTGAGGGGCAGCTGGAGGGGGACATTAAACTGAGGGGCAGCTGGAGGGGGACATTAAACTGAGGGGCAGCTGGAGAAGGACATTAAGCTGTAGAAGGTGGCTGGAGAGGGAAATTAAACTATATGTGCACCAGGAGATGAACTGTGGGTGCAATTGTAGGGGGACATTATAATGTGGGGGTATATCATGTTAGGGTGACTGTAGGGGCATTATGAAGGTGTAGGGGCTCCAAGAAAAATGGATGGGAATAGGCGGAGTTAAATTAGAAGTGGGTGGAAGTAAAGTATGAGAAATGGTTCCGACAACATGTAAAATACAAACTAAAGGGTTAAAGTCTTCTGTGAAGCTACATGGGTGAGAGCTGGGGGTGGGGATGCTAGACTGGTCCTACTGAGGGCAGGGACTGCTGAGTGTGATACATTATATATACTGTGGAGTACATGGCTGCTATCTTCCTCCACAGATGGCCGAGCACTCACCAGTTCTGGCATGGACCAGCTACTACTTCTCCAGGCTGTGCATATTCCCAGTGACTTGGACCAGACCAGGCAGAACCAGAGCCGGAGTCTGATGATTCTAAAAAACAGCAAAAATAACAATGAACGACCATTTCATGGGGGTGGTAAAGGAGGACGTGGATTATTCATGTTTGGGAAGGCCTCTGCCTTGTATCACGGCTGTCCCTGTCCTTCAAACTAAACTTACGGTTCTGATATTTGCATCTACAGTCACTGGGGGCCACACATTGCCCGTCCTGCAGGAGGCGCCCCTCAGGACATCCACATGACGGTTGGCACTGCTCATTGTCCATGCACATGGTGTCTCCATGAAGATCGTCACAGGATCGGGGGCAGGGTTTACTACAGGTGAAGTCCACCAGGTCTTTGTCACATTCTGCAGAGGAGACAATAAAGCTTGATGTTTACCATACTCCAGTGGATGGAGAGAGCCGATCTCCCAGGATCCTCAGAGCTAACAGGAGATCAACATCACAACTGGTCAGCACATGGACATTTCTAGACTCCCCAATCACCTGAGCACTGGGTGCTGTTGTCCTGGCAGGTCTGGCTCTGTTTAGATTCCCCTGTACATATTGCACCCCCAAAGCGTGCTGGTGGGTTATTACACTGCCTTGTCCTCACAGAGTCTCCAGAACAGGCGTCACAGTACGACCACGGACTCCATGGACCCCAGTTACCATTCACTGTAGAGAGATGACTGCTGGTTACATGACACACCGCCACCTCCTGTCGGGGGGGGGTGGGGTGACCATCTTACTGCAGCTTACCTGGACAGAAGGATGGGTGTGGACATTCCTTGTGCTCTAGTTGCACCCCAGTGTCTCCATAATACTGCTGGACGTCCGCACATTGCTCTCCACCACCCCGGGGACTGGGACAAGCACAGCTCCGGTACCGTGTCACCACCTCAGTGCCGCATGTCCTGGAGCAGGGGGTCCAGTCTGACCACACACACCAGCTGAGAGACACTGACATAAACATGATGGGAGTTATACTTCAGGGGGTGCTGATGGGATGTCCATGAGTTGTCAGCCTCTAATGTCTACTCTTCAAAAAAGTGAAGCATGTGCCATACTGGTCAGTCCCCAGTTCTCCATTATATGTTCACCAGCAGGAATGAGAGGTGAGATCTCCCCATCTCTGGGCACAAACAGATGAATCGGGCATACCTCAGGAAGAACCGCCCCCTGTGGGTCACTATACTGAGCAACCTCCCCAGGTCCTGTCAACTTATAAGACTGACCACTTCACTACCCATATCCAGTGCCCCCTCACCCGCTCCCCTAGCCCAGCGTCCAACCCCACAACACCCACAATAATTACCGGCACAGACGGCACTGGTGCACTTCATGGCGCCGTTCACACAGGTGCTGAGGAGACATCAGACATTCATCACAGGTGTCATAGGACACAGGGGTGCAATGTTTCAGGGGTTAAGTGGCTCTTACCAGTTATTACAGCCATCGCCCTTGGACACGGTCTCTCCTGGAAGGTGTCGCTTCCCTGTCAGGATGTCCAGGCAGGTGCAGTCCTCCAGCTCCACACATGAGGAGCCATTGTCAGCCAGCAGCTTTCCCAGAGGGCAGTGACAGCCAGGCAGGCAGCGCTCAAAGCATTGCTGGGGAGACAGATAATAATGATGAGTCTAATCTCACAGATCTCTGCATTACAGGAATAGTTATCAGAAAGACAAAAATGGCGGCTCACCTGACTGAGCGTTACCTCATCACATGACCTGGGGCAGGTCGGACCACAGCTGCTATACATGGAGCCCAAGATGGTCGAGCAATTTAATGGGGGAGAACTTGACTCTGGAATAAGACACCAGTCATGTGATATTGTATGAGATGTGGGTGTAAACGTTGATGTAGAGGTGGGGACAGCTGTAATGAGATGTTGATGTAGAGGTGGTGGAAGATGTAATGAGAAGTGGCTGTAGAGGTGGGGACAGGTGTAATGAGATATCGATGTACAGATGGTGGCAGGTGTAATGAGATATGAGTGGATGTAATGGTGGTGGCAGGTGTAATGAGATGTGGATGTAGAGGTGGTGGCAGGTGTAATGAGATGTGGATGTAGAGGTGGTGGCAGGTGTATTGAGATGTGGATGTACAGATGGTGTCAGGTGTATTGAGATGTGGATGTACAGATGGTGGCAGGTGTAATGAGATATGAGTGGATGTAAAGGTGGTGGCAGGTGTAATGAGATGTGGATGTAGAGGTGTTGGCAGGTGTAATGAGATGTGGATGTAGAGGTGGTGGCAGGTGTAATGAGATGTGGATGTAGAAGTGGTGGCAGGTGTATTGAGATGTGGATGTATGGATGGTGGCAGGTGTAATGAGATGTGGATGTAGAAGTGGTGGCAGGTGTATTGAGATGTGGATGTATGGATGGTGGCAGGTGTAATGAGATATGGATGTAGAGGTGGTGGCAGGTGTAATGAGATATGGATGTATGGATGGTGGTAGGTGTAATGAGATATGGATGTAGAGGTGGTGGCAGGTGTATTGAGATGTGGATGTACAGATGGTGGCAGGTGTAATCAGATGTGGATGTAGAGGTGGTGGCAGGTGTAATGAGATGTGGATGTAGAGGTGGTGGCAGGTGTATTGAGATGTGGATGTACAGATGGTGGCAGGTGTAATGAGATATGGATGTAGAGGTGGTGGCAGGTGTAATGAGATGTGGATGTAGAGGTGGTGGCAGGTGTATTGAGATGTGGATGTACAGATGGTGGCAGGTGTAATGAGATATGGATGTACAGGTGGTGGCAGGTGTAATGAGATGTGGATGTAGAGGTGGTGGCAGGTGTAATGAGATATTGATGTACAGATGGTGGCAGGTGTAATGAGATATAAGTGGATGTAAAGGTGGTGGCAGGTGTAATGAGATGTGGATGTAGAGGTGGTGGCAGGTGTAATGAGATGTGGATGTAGAGGTGGTGGCAGGTGTAATGAGATGTGGATGTAGAAGTGGTGGCAGGTGTATTGAGATGTGGATGTATGGATGGTGGCAGGTGTAATGAGATATGGATGTAGAGGTGGTGGCAGGTGTAATGAGATATGGATGTATGGATGGTGGTAGGTGTAATGAGATATGGATGTAGAGGTGGTGGCAGGTGTATTGAGATGTGGATGTACAGATGGTGGCAGGTGTAATCAGATGTGGATGTAGAGGTGGTGGCAGGTGTAATGAGATGTGGATGTAGAGGTGGTGGCAGGTGTATTGAGATGTGGATGTACAGATGGTGGCAGGTGTAATGAGATATGGATGTAGAGGTGGTGGCAGGTGTAATGAGATGTGGATGTAGAGGTGGTGGCAGGTGTATTGAGATGTGGATGTACAGATGGTGGCAGGTGTAATGAGATATGGATGTACAGGTGGTGGCAGGTGTAATGAGATGTGGATGTAGAGGTGGTGGCAGGTGTAATGAGATATTGATGTACAGATGGTGGCAGGTGTAATGAGATATAAGTGGATGTAAAGGTGGTGGCAGGTGTAATGAGATGTGGATGTAGAGGTGGTGGCAGGTGTAATGAGATGTGGATGTAGAGGTGGTGGCAGGTGTAATGAGATGTGGATGTAGAAGTGGTGGCAGGTGTATTGAGATGTGGATGTATGGATGGTGGCAGGTGTAATGAGATATGGATGTAGAGGTGGTGGCAGGTGTAATGAGATATGGATGTATGGATGGTGGTAGGTGTAATGAGATATGGATGTAGAGGTGGTGGCAGGTGTATTGAGATGTGGATGTACAGATGGTGGCAGGTGTAATCAGATGTGGATGTAGAGGTGGTGGCAGGTGTAATGAGATGTGGATGTAGAGGTGGTGGCAGGTGTATTGAGATGTGGATGTACAGATGGTGGCAGGTGTAATGAGATATGGATGTAGAGGTGGTGGCAGGTGTAATGAGATGTGGATGTAGAGGTGGTGGCAGGTGTATTGAGATGTGGATGTACAGATGGTGGCAGGTGTAATGAGATATGGATGTACAGGTGGTGGCAGGTGTAATGAGATGTGGATGTAGAGGTGGTGGCAGGTGTAATGAGATATTGATGTACAGATGGTGGCAGGTGTAATGAGATATAAGTGGATGTAAAGGTGGTGGCAGGTGTAATGAGATGTGGATGTAGAGGTGGTGGCAGGTGTAATGAGATGTGGATGTATGGATGGTGGCAGGTGTAATGAGATGTGGATGTAGAGGTGGTGGCAGGTGTATTGAGATGTGGATGTAGAGGTGGTGGCAGTTGTAATGAGATGTGGATGTATGGATGGTGGCAGGTGTAATGAGATGTGGATGTAGAGGTGGTGGCAGGTGTATTGAGATGTGGATGTAGAGGTGGTGGCAGGTGTAATGAGATATTGATGTACAGATGGTGGCAGGTGTAATGAGATATAAGTGGATGTAAAGGTGGTGGCAGGTGTAATGAGATGTGGATGTAGAGGTGGTGGCAGGTGTATTGAGATGTGGATGTATGGATGGTGGCAGGTGTAATGAGATATGGATGTATGGATGATGGCAGGTGTAATGAGATATGGATGTATGGATGGTGGTAGGTGTAATGAAATATGAGTGGATATAGAGGTGGTGGCAGGTGTAATGAGATGTAGATGTAGAGGTGGTGGCAGGTGTAATGAGATGTAGATGTAGAGGTGGTGGCAGGTGTAATGAGATGTGGATGTACATATAGTGGCAGGTGTAATGAGATGTAGATGTAGAGGTGGTGGCAGGTGTAATGAGATGTGGATGTACAGATAGTGGCAGGTGTAATGAGATGTAGATGTAGAGGTGGTGGCAGGTGTAATGAGATGTAGATGTAGAGGTGGTGGCAGGTGTAATGAGATGTAGATGTAGAGGTGGTGGCAGGTGTAATGAGATGTAGATGTAGAGGTGGTGGCAGGTGTAATGAGATGTGGATGTACAGATAGTGGCAGGTGTAATGAGATGTAGATGTAGAGGTGGTGGCAGGTGTAATGAGATGTGGATGTATGGATGGTGGCAGGTGTAATGAGATGTAGATGTAGAGGTGGTGGCAGGTGTATTGAGATGTGGATGTAGAGGTGGTGGCAGGTGTAATGAGATATTGATGTACAGATGGTGGCAGGTGTAATGAGATATAAGTGGATGTAAAGGTGGTGGCAGGTGTAATGAGATGTGGATGTAGAGGTGGTGGCAGGTGTATTGAGATGTGGATGTATGGATGGTGGCAGGTGTAATGAGATATGGATGTATGGATGGTGGTAGGTGTAATGAGATGTGGATGTATGGATGATGGCAGGTGTAATGAGATATGGATGTATGGATGGTGGTAGGTGTAATGAAATATGAGTGGATGTAGAGGTGGTGGCAGGTGTAATGAGATGTGGATGTAGAGGTGGTGGCAGGTGTAATGAGATGTAGATGTAGAGGTGGTGGCAGGTGTAATGAGATGTGGATGTACAGATAGTGGCAGGTGTAATGAGATGTAGATGTAGAGGTGGTGGCAGGTGTAATGAGATGTAGATGTAGAGGTGGTGGCAGGTGTAATGAGATGTTGATGTACATATAGTGGCAGGTGTAATGAGATGTAGATGTACAGATAGTGGCAGGTGTAATGAGATGTGGATGTACAGATAGTGGCAGGTGTAATGAGATGTAGATGTAGAGGTGGTGGCAGGTGTAATGAGATGTAGATGTAGAGGTGGTGGCAGGTGTAATGAGATGTGGATGTACATATAGTGGCAGGTGTAATGAGATGTAGATGTACAGTCATGGCCAAAAGTTTTGAGAATGACACAAATATTATATTTTCACATGATCTGCTGCCCTCTGGTTTTTATGTGTGTTTGTCAGATGTTTTTATCACATACAGAAATAGAATTGCATTCATATTATGAGTAACAGAAGCTTATATTGACAGTTAGAATGAGTTAATGCAGCAAGTCAATATTTGCAGTGTTGACCCTTCTTCTTCAGGACCTCTGCAATTCTCCCTGGCATGCTCTCAATCAACTTCTGGACCAAATCCTGACTGATAGCAGTCCATTCTTGCAGAATCAATGCTTTCATTTTGTCTGAATTTGTTGGTTTTTGTTTGTCCACCCGTCTCTTGATGATTGACCACAAGTTCTCAATGGGATTAAGATCTGGGGAGTTTCCAGGCCATGGACCCAAAATCTCTATGTTTTGTTCCCTGAGCCATTTAGTTATCACCTTTGCTTTATGGCAAGGTGCTCCATCATGCTGGAAAAGGCATTGTTGAGCGCCAAACTGCTCTTGGACGGTTGGGAGAAGTTGCTCTTGGAGGACATTCTGGTACCATTCTTTATTCATGGCTGTGTTTTTAGGCAAGACTGTGAGAGAGCCGATTCCCTTGGCTGAGAAGCAACCCCACACATGAATGGTTTCAGGATGCTTTACAGTTGGCATGAGACAAGACTGGTGGTAGCGCTCACCTCTTCTTCTCCGAATAAGCTGTTTTCCAGATGTTCCAAACAATCGAAAAGGGGATTCATCAGAGAAAATGACTTTCCCCCAGTCCTCAGCAGTCCACTCCCTGTACCTTTTGCAGAATATCAGTCTGTCCCTGATGTTTTTTCTGGAGAGAAGTGGCTTCTTTGCTGCCCTCCTTGAGACCAGGCCTTGCTCCAAGAGTCTCCGCCTCACAGTGCGTGCAGATGCACTCACACCTGCCTGCTGCCATTCCTCAGCAAGCTCTGCACTGCTGGTAGCCCGATCCCGCAGCTGAAACACTTTTAAGAGACGGTCCTGCCGCTTGCTGGTCTTTCTTGGGCGCCCTGGAGCCTTTTTGGCACCAATGGAACCTCTCTCCTTGAAGTTCTTGATGATGCGATAGATTGTTGACTGAGGTGCAATCTTTCTAGCTGCAATACTCTTCCCAGTTAGGCCATTTTTGTGCAGTGCAATGATGACTGCACGTGTTTCTTTAGAGATAACCATGGTTAACAATGATGGCAAGCACCAGCCTCCTTTTAAAGTGTCCAGTGGTGTCATTCTTACTTAATCATGACAGATTGATCTCCAGCCCTGTCCTCATCAACACCCACACCTGTGTTAATGGAGCAATCACTGAAAAGATGTTAGGTGGTCCTTTTAAGGCAGGGCTGCAATGATGTTGAAATGTGTTTTGGGGGATAAAGTTCATTTTCTAGGCAAATATTGACTTTGCAAGTAATTGCTGTTAAGCTGATCACTCTTTATAACATTCTGGAGTATATGCAAATTGCCATTAGAAAAACTGAAGCAGTAGACTTTGTAAAAATTAATATTTGTATCATTCTCAAAACTTTTGGCCATGACTGTACAGATAGTGGCAGGTGTAATGAGATGTGGATGTACAGATAGTGGCAGGTGTAATGAGATGTAGATGTAGAGGTGGTGGCAGGTGTAATGAGATGTGGATGTACAGATAGTGGCAGGTGTAATGAGATATGGATGTATGGATGTTGGCAGATGTAATTAGATATGAGTGGATGTAGAGGTGGCGGCAGGTGTAATGAGATGTGGATGTATGGATGGTGGCAGGTGTAATGAGAAATGTATGGATGGATGGTGGCAAGTGTATTGAGATGTGAATGTACAGATGGAGGCAAGTGTAATGAGATGTGGATGTATGGGTGGTGGCAGTGCTAGATTTACCTGGGCATGGCCCCAGTTGGCAGGGCTCCATATCAGTGCTCAGACCTTCACAGTAATCCCCTCCTCTAAGGGGTGTTGGATTATTGCAGGTTCGACTGCGTAATCTCACCCCTTCTCCACAAGTCTTCGTACAGTCCATCCACCTGCTCCACACACTCCAGTTCCCAGTTTCTGTTAAAGAGTTTATGAGAGAGACCACATGAACCAGTGAAAGGAGATCAAGTCCTTACTACTCCTAATTGCCTGGGCCATGGTGCTCTGGCTAGTGGAGTGCACTGTTGTTCCAGTATGTCAGGTCACATGACTCTAGAGATCATCCCTATTATTAGTACTGGGCAGTGAGGAGCTGGACATGTTCTTCATGGGTGAAGATGAGAGACCAATACACATTCTCACCAGGACACAGCTCCAAGCTGCAGGGTTGCTCCTCACGGTCTGGGCCTTCACAGGGTGACCCACCACCAGATGGAGAAGGCTCAGTGCAGAAGCGATAGCGGTTCCGGAACCCTCCACCACATGATGCAGAACATTCACTCCAGGGCGTCCACAGAGACCAGCTCCCATCTACCTCTATGAAGAGATAGCACAATATAAGAAGGAACAAGCCATAAGGGTTGAACTGATATAGATTACCAGGAATGGACTGCCAGAAGCCAGCAGTACTGGACTGCCAGAAGCTGCCAATATTGGACTGACAGCGGCTGACAATACTGGACTGAAAGAGGCTGCCAATACTGGGTTGTAGAGGCCACCAACACTGTTCTGACAGGAGCCACCAGAACTGGACTGCTAGAAGTCACTAGTACCAGAATGCCAGAAGCCACCTGAACTGGACAGACAGAGGCTACCACTACTGGACTGACTGGACCAACTAGGATTGACCTGATACAAGCTTCCTGTAGTGGTCTGACAGGGGCTGCCAATACTGGACTGACAGAAGCCACTGGTAATGGACTAATAGAGGACACTGGGTTTGCACAGACAGAATTCACTGGGGCTGGACCAACAGAAACCAATGGTACTGGACTGACAGAGGACACCATTCTTCATTGACTGACTGAAGTTACTGGTTCTCAACTGACAGAAAGTCACCAGAGTCCACAACAAGAAGGGAAGAGGAACCTCAGGATGGATTTACAACATTTCATATAGAAAGAGGAGACCAAGTCCTGAGGAACATTTCAGCCAGTCAGGAGTGATACATGCAGACATGTAGACAAGTCAGATTCTTACCATCACACTTCAACTCTGAGCAGTTAGTGATCCGGCCCAACAGACAGGTGCTGGTGAAGAGAAGAGGACAGAGAGGTATGTTACCAGAGATAAAGCACAAGAGTCTTCTTATATATTCCCTAAGGGGCAAGGAGGAAATGACTTTACAACAGTTTAGAAAGAACCCTCCACCCAGTGAGGACCAACCATCTAGTGACAACCCTCCACCAAGTGAGAACCAACCATCTAGTGACAACCCTCCACCCAGCGAGAACCTACCATCTAGTGAGAACCTTCCACCCACCGAGAACCTACCATCTAGTGACAACCCTCCACGCTGCGAGAGCTCACCACATAGTGACATCCCTCCACCCAGTGAGAACTTACCATCTAGTGAGAACCTTCCACCCACCGAGAACCTACCATCTAGTGACAACCCTCCACGCTGCGAGAGCTCACCACATAGTGACATCCCTCCACCCAGTGAGAACTTACCATCTAGTGACAACCTTCCACCCAGGGAGAATCTACCATCTGGTGACATCCCTCCACACTGCAAGAACCCACCACATATTGACATCCCTCCACCCAGCGAGAACGTACCATCTAGTGACAACCTTCCACCCAGGGAGAACCTACCATCTAGTGACAACGCTCCACACTGCGAGAACCCACCACATATTGACATCCCTCCACCCAGTGAGAACCTACCATCTAGTGACATCCCTCCACCCAGCGAAAACCTACCATCTAGTGACAACCTTCCACCCACCAAGAACCTACCATCTAGTGACAACCCTCCACACTGAGAGAGCCCACCACATAGTGACATCCCTCCACCCAGTGAGAACCTACCATCTAGTGATAACCTTCCGCCCAGGGCGAACCTACCATCTAGTGACAACGCTCCACACTGCGAGAACCCACCACATATTGACATCCCTCCACCTAGCAAGATCCTACCATCTAGTGACATCACTCCACACAGTGAGAACGTACCATCTAGTGACATCACTCCACACAGTGAGAACGTACCATCTAGTGACAACCCTCCACCCAGGGAGAACCACTCCATCCACTGACAAAACCAGTAAGAGCTCTTCACCATATAACAACCCACACTGACAAGTATTTTACCAAATCACAGCTCCCTGACAACACTCTACCCATTGACAATCCATCACCTAATGATGATCCTCCACCTGTTGATGATTTCACTAGGTGACAACTTTCCACCCAGTGATGACTTGTGGACAATATTGTCCATATCTTACATGTTCCTGTAGATTATTGTCCTGAGCTCTGGGCAGGCCGCAGCTACTCACCAGTTATTGCAGTCTCTCTGTACAGGGTCTCCAGGTTCATACCAGGCTCCATCCTCGGTGCAGGGGCAGTTAGCGGGGGAGATGCAATGATTATTCTACAAGACAGAGGTCACTTCTTAATATAGACATTATTACACATAACACTGCACAATTTGGGCACCAACACTACAATGCACTCTGGTAAGCAAAAGAATTGTGAGTGCAGCTCTGGCTGTGACTGGAGTATAAATCATGATATACAGATTGTAATTACATTCACTTGTGGAGGTAAAAACAGCCATGTGGATCACATTCCCCATCCACAAATACACCCTGCCTGGCTGGAGTAGTTCTTGATGTGGATACTGTTTCCATGACAACATTACACCTGAAGTGGCCACGTAGTCATCCGGATCTCTCAGTGGTGCAGCCTCAGGCTGTGGGCCTGTAAGCGCAAGTGATCTCAGGAGAAAGAGATGAAAAACACTTTTCATGTTTCATGTTCAGTTTTTAATCTTTTTTCTCTTCAGTTTCCACAGATGCTGCAGGAATTTAGTGGAGGAGCCGCAGTGCAGTGATAATACGGTACGTTACACTAGTGCCCTGCACCATACTCCACCCCCCAACTAATACGTAAGAGCTCTTAGTGGAGATGACACCATCTCTAGCTCCTCCCACACATTATTGCTACTCACCAGTAAGACTGTCCCGTTCTGGCAGTAACAGCCTCGCTGACATGTCCAATTAAGACCACCACTGCCGAGGTCAGCACAGGATGAGGGGCCCTCAGCACACTCCTTCCACATTTTACCATCTAAGCAGAGGCCGGGCTCCTCACCTGTAAGGAGAAAACTACATCTGAGAATATTCAAGAAAGAGCACCACATCCACAACTCAAAGAGGGGTCCAGAGCTTCATCCACAACCCAGACATGGACCCAGAGCTTCACCACAGCCCAAAGAAAGGCCCATAACTTCACCCACAACCCAAAAACCTTCACTTAGAACCCAATGAGCAGCATGAAGCTTCACCCACAACCCAAGGAGATTCAGACACAACCCAGAAGGGTCCCAGAGATTCACCCACAACTCAAAACCAACCCAAAAAGTGGCCCAAAGATGCACCTACAACCCAAGGAGTTTAAACCATAACCCAAAGAACTTCTTAGCTTCACCTACAAGCTAAGAAGCTGCTAGAGCTTGACCCAAAATCCATGGAGCTTCACCCATAACCCCAAGAGGGGCCTACATTTTCACCCACAACCCAATGAGTGGCCTGGAGATTCACTCAAAATCCAAGATGCAGAGAGCCTAACCCACAACCCACAGAGGGCCTCAAAGCTTCTTTACCTACCCATAAAGCTTTACCGATAATCCAAGGAACTTCACTTACAACTCAAAGAGCAGTCTGAAGCTTCCCATACAACCCAAGGAACTTCACCCACAACCTGAGAAGAGGACCAGAGTTTCATCCACAAATAAAGGACTGGCACAGAGTTTTACCCACAACCCAAAAAGCGGACCAGAGATGCATCCGCAACCCAAACAGTTTCAACCATAATCCAAGGAACTTTGCCCACAAACCAATGAGTGGCCTGGAGCTTCTTCCACAATACAATGAGTAGCCTGGATCTTGACTGTAGTATAGAACAACAGAAATGTGACTGCAGCCTTGGATATGGCTAGAGTATCACATCTGATGTCACTCAGGACCAGTAAAGCACAGTGCTTTACTTATTGAGCATTAGATGAGATGCCTCCCTTGAGATGTTGTCATTTTGAAAATTACTGTGACAAGGTGTCATCTGAGAAGACTGAAGACATAATCTCTGGACAGAGGAGACTGGCAAGGTTAATGATTCAGGTGAACATGACCAGCAGAAGGAAGCCTCTCACCAGAACAGGGTCTCAGGTTACAGGTGGCAAACTCGATTCCGCGCAGGGTGATACTGACCCGGCTGCGATTCTTGTATCCTCCCCCACAGGGTACCGAACATTCTGACCATGGACCCCATTCCCCAACAGAACCTGAAAAAGAATGCAGGGAACAAGGCAGAATCACTGCTAGTCCATTCCTACTTGTCTCATATGCCGCCCAAACTATATAGTATAGAGAGACAGAGCGTAAGTAATATTATAGCTGGAGCCATGACACTTCAAGATGGAGGAACCTGTATGTACACATACATGCTGAGGACTTGATGGTGAAGAGTCTTAATCGATAGACCCTCAATGGACTTACCTTTACAAGGCTGCAAACTGCAAAATTCTATAGCAACACTGGAGCCCTCACAAGACCGTCCCCCATAGGCTGCAGGTGGGTTAGTTTTGGAACGGTAACGGCGTCTGGTACCCACATTGCAAGTCCTGCTACAGGAACTCCAGGGTGTCCAGCTGCTCCAACCACAGTCCACTGTTTGACAGGTATGAAAAGTGAGAATATCATAGACTGCAGCTGAGCTCATAACACAAGTGATAGGGGAGGTTAACCTTGTCAAGAAAGAACTAGATTGGAGAAAAGGTTGTAGAGCAAGCTTCAGCTCCATGGGATCTGCTCCTACATACACCGCATATATCCAGGAGAAATACAGTTCTAAAATGCGTCTCTGGCCTGAATTATCCTGTTTTCATGTTTTGAACCATCCTCTGAGGAGGATAAAACATGTCAACCCATCTACTCAACCAAACCAACCCCTGAGGATAAAAAATGTCTACCCATCTACTCAACCAGATCATCCCCTGAGAAGGATAAAACATGTCTACCCATCTACTCAACTAGACCATCCCCCGAGGAGTACAAAACATGTCTACCCATCTACTCAACCAGACCATCCCCTGAGGAGTACAAAACATGTCTACCCATCTACTCAACTAGACCATCCCCTGAGGAGGATAAAACATGTCTACCCATCTACTCAACTAGACCATCCCCTGAGGAGGATAAAACATGTGTACCCATCTACTCAAACAAACCAACCCCTGAGGATAAAACATGTCTATCCATCTACTCAACCAGACCATCCCCTGAGGAGTACAAAACATGTCTACCCATCTACTCAACCAGACAATCCCCTGAGAAGTACAAAACATGTCTACCCATCTACTCAACCAAACCAACCCCTAAGGATAAAACATGTCTACCCATCTACTCAACCAGACCATCCCCTGAGGAGTACAAAACATGTCTACCCATCTACTCAACTAGACCATCCCCTGAGGAGGATAAAACATGTCTACCCATCTACTCAACCAAACCAACCCCTGAGGATAAAACATGTCAACCCATCTACTCAACCAAACCAACCCCTGAGGAGGATAAAACATGTCTACCCATCTACTCAACTAGACCATCCCCTGAGGAGGATAAAACATGTCTACCCATCTACTCAATAAGACCATCCCCTGAGGAGGACAAAACATGTCTACCCATCTATACAACTAGATCATCCCCTGGGGAGGATAAAATATGTCTACCCATCTACTCAACCAGACCATCTTCTGAGGAGGATAAAACATGTCTACCCATCTACTCAACTAGACTATCCCCTGAGGAAGATAAAATATGCCTGCCCATCTACTCAACCAGACCATCCCCTGAGGAGGATAAAACATGTTTACCCATCTACAGTACTCATCCAGACCATCCCCTGAGGAGGATAAAACATGTTTACCCATCTACAGTACTCATCCAGACCATCCCCTGAGAAGGATAAAATGTGTCTACGCATCTACTCAACCAGACCATCCCCTGAGGAGGATAAAATGTGTCTACCCATCTACTCAACCAGACCATCCCATGAGGATGAAATATGTCTACCCATCTATACAACTAGATAATCCCCTGGGGAGGATAAAATATGTCTACCCATCTACTCAACCAAACCATCTTCTGAGGAGGATAAAACATGTCTACCCATCTACTCAACTAGACCATCCCCTGAGGAACATGTATATCTCTCTACTCAACCAGACCATCCCCTGAGGAGGTCAAAACTTGTCTACTCATCTACTCAACTAGACCATCTCCTGAGGAGGATAAACATGTCTACCCATCTACTTAACCAGACCATCCCCTGAGGAGGATAAAACATGTCTGCCCATCTACTCTATCAGATCGTCATCTAAGTAAAATAAAAAAGCACCCACCTCAACTGAAGGATTGACTTGAGGAGAATAAAATGTGCCTAATCACCCTAAACCATCCCCCAAGGAGAATAAAACATGTCTACCTATCTATCCAACCTGAGCATCTCCTACAGAGGATAAAATGCATTTACCTGGCCTGACATCCCCCAAGGAAAATGAAATATGTCTACCCATCTACCCTACCTGACCTGCACCATCCCCTGTGGAAGATCATATGAATGGGAGTCAACATGGTACCACCTAATGTATTTGCACTGATTGGTCATGTGGCCCATCTTAGTGCTGCTGATTGGCCGAGAGGGCTTATAAAGGGAGGAGACATATGTGATGAGCTTCCTCCACCTTTAGGAGGCCAAGGTAAAGGGCACTGCTGCCCCCTCCCAAGCCCAGTATAACCAAGTTAGTTTGTTCCATGTGACTGGAGATTATAGAGAACAAACATGGCCATTCTGAGCCTTAACCCCTGCGGTCTCCTCTGTTTATGGCTCACATGTGATGATATATGTGGTGATTACCTGGACAGGGTTCGGTGCTGCACATCATCTCCCCGGAGACGCACGTGCTGAAGACAGATACAAGAACATGGCTGAATGTCAAGTGGATATCACACAACACACAATAGCGACATACGACAAGCACTGACCAGTTATTACAGGTGTCCAGCGTGCTGTTCTCCCCAGGCAGCAGCAGCTCCCCCTGGTGGTAGCAAAAACACTCACTGCGGGGGACACAGCTGTTGTTCTGCAGAAAGAACCCCTCTGGACAGTAGCAGCCCTCGTAGCAGCTAGAGGCGCACTCCACGTAGCCAGCCTGGTCAAGGCAGAGACGTGGACAGGCCCCTCCGCCTCTGCGGCACTCCTCGGTGGTCTGGTAGATCATGTTGGATGGGCACGAGTCTGTGAGAGAAGAACAGGAGCAATCTGAACAGGACCTAACAAAAGGACCAAAGTTTCAGCAGTGTCAAGCTAGGTTCACATCTGTGTGGACCCGAACGATGGAGAGCCACACCGTTAAAATAGCGGTTACCCGCAGACACCAGCAGACCCCAAAGACTATAATGGGGTCTGCTGGGTGTCCGGGGGTGAACTTAGCCTCAAATGGAAAGTTCTGCAGCTTATTAATAAACTTTGTCCAGTACTCAAAATATTCATGGCCTCTGCTTGCTGTCACTGAATGGAGATGATCAATGTTTATATCTACAGGGTGGGCCATAAGTATGGATACACCCAGATACCATTGTTTTTCTTGTGCAATTCTCCATGTGTTTGATGATGTCTTTTTCCCCCTCCCATGTACTAATATGCCACAAACGGTAAGGTGATATCAGCAACCACTTCCATTTTATCTGGGTGTATCCATACTTATGGCCCACCCGGGTGTATTCATACTTATGGCCCACCCTGTAGAGGCTAAAAACTCATCCAAATCTAACACTTTTCCCAGCTGAGGATTTGCCACAATTGATTTCAGTCTAGACACTCCTCAGTGAGCATGTGACCCCCTCTCCAGGCTTGGCCTCTGCTGTCAGTGACAAATAAACCCTTGATGTCCTCCAGCCTGTGGGTGTATGAGAGCTGCTCACCTCTACAGGGCTGTGTGTTACATTCCCTGGTCTGGATGTGGGGCCCCTGGCATTCAGGGCCCCCATGAAGTGGCACTGGCTTGGAGCATGAGCGATTCCGGGTTTGGATTCCAGAGTCACAGGTGGCTGTACATTCTGTCCAGGAGCTCCAGGAGGACCAAGCACCTACCACTGTGCAATGAGATATACAGTGTGAGATATATACAGTATATACAGATGAGGACAGGGACATGTAAGTGTATATAGCTACAGGAGACTGTCAGCCCTTGGTCACACTGCAAAGAGGTAAATATCATGTATAATACAAGTGCTGCCTATTGTGGTGTGCTAATCATGTATCATGTAATCACTTACTATAGCACCATCATATTCTGCAGCGCTTTACAGAAATATCATCAACATTGTCCCAAGTAGGGCTTACAATATAAATTCCCTATCAGTATGTCTTTGGGGTGTTGGAGGAAACCCACCAAATATGGGGAGAACATACACACTCCATACAGATGTTGTCCTTGGCTGGATTTGAACCCAGGACTCCAGCACTGCAAGGCTACACTCTTAACAACAGAGTCACCATGCTGTGATAATCAAAGCTGTGGCCATGGTGTGACAATTACGGCCATGGTGTGACAATCAGAGTTGTGACCATGGTGCGATAATGAGAGCTGTAGCCATGGTGTGATAATCAGAGCTGTAGCCATGGTGTGATAATTGAAGCTGCGGCCATGGTGTGATAATCAGAGCTACAGCCATGGTGTGGCAATCAGAGCTCTGACCATGGTGTGATAATCAGAGCTGTAGCCATGGTGTGATAATCAGAGCTGTAGCCATGGTGTGATAATCAGAGCTACAGCCATGGTGTGATAATCAGAGCTGTAGCCATGGTGTGATAATCAGAGCTGTAGCCATGGTGTGATAATCAGAGCTGTAGCCATGGTGTGATAATCAGAGCTGTAGCCATGGTGTGATAATCAGAGCTGTAGCCATGGTGTGATAATTAGAGTTGCAGCTATGGTGTGATAATCAGAGCTGCGGCCATGGTGTGATAATCAGAGCTGTAGCCATGGTGTGATAATCAGAGCTGTAGCCATGGTGTGATAATTAGAGTTGCAGCCATGGTGTAATAATCAGAGCTGTAGCCATGGTGTGATAACACCATGTAACAATTTTCAAAAAAATATTTGTTCCCAGTTGTTAAGTGTGTTTTCCTGATTGTTTGTACCTTAAATGAATAGAAAAAAGTTATTATTCCCTGTAAACTTTGCTTTTGTGGTCAGCACAATGATATTTTGAAATTGATCTATTTTTAAGGATATTCGCAATATTTCAAGATACTTAAGAAGCTTCTGGAATTGTGAGAACTGTCAAGAAGTTTCTAGAACTGCCCAGAATTATCTAGAACTTTCTGGGACTGTACAGAATTGTAGGCAGCTGTATAACTACAGTTATATAGGGCCACTATAGCCCTTCCTGAGAGACGGAGAGACAGGATCTAATTGATTGGGATTGCATAGTAAGTGGGCAATGGCCATCACAGACAAAGGGGAATTGACCTAGACAGACAGGTGTGAATTCAATATCTATTCAGATTCTGATAACGACAGTATTCACACTTCACCCTACACCCATTACAGGAGGAGCTTAGGAATGTAAATGTATATATTGTGTGTTACTCTGGTGATCAATCTTGCTCTGCTGAATCCTCAGTACACTCTTGAACTTTAATAATGGATGGAATAAAGACCATTTTTATCAAGCTTGGAGAGACATCCTTTTTCCTTACAGTTCACAGCAACTTAGTCAATTTAGATGGCATCAAGAGGTTGCATACATCCAGCAGACGCATTTTGCTACGTATGTGGCCAGTTTATAAAGACAAGAGCGAAAAAGTACTCTGTGGAAGCATCTGCTAAGATGTGTGAGGCCTACAAAGCATACTTCAGCATGCCTGTTGGTGACCAAGACAAACCATGGGCTCCTCATTTCACATGTGAGCACTGCAAGAAAACTCTTGAGGGTAAGTGGATAAATGCTACTCTCTTAAATAGCAGATTAACTGTGTTAATATTGTAAATATCACTAGTCATTAGTGTGAAATAGGCCTAAATCAAATTCTCAATCCAAATATTATTATATTTGCTTATAGGTTGGTACAGGGGAGAGAAGAGAGCCATGCATTTTGCTATCCTGAGAATTTGGCGTGAACCGACTGATCATTCAACAAATTGCTACTTCTGCATGGTGGACCCTTCCAAACGTCGCACTGGCAAAAATGCACCGCCTGTAACGTATCCTGACATTCTGTCATCTATTGCCCCAGTACCACACTGCCCTGAACTTCCTGTACCAACACCTCCAGACAGAGCTACGCCACCTTCAAAAGAAAGCAGCAGGTCAGACATCGAGGAAGACGTTGAAGATCACGATTTCTCTTCATATGCAGATGAGGAGCGGAAGCCATACTACCCTAACCAAAAAGACCACAACGATCTGATCAGAGACCTTGGTCTCACCAAGTCCAACGCTGAGCTTCTGACATCAAGGCTCAAGCAATGGAACTTATTAGATGAAAGCGTCCAAATCACAGATCAGAGGAAGCGTCACCAAGTTTTTTCCATCTTCTTCAGTCATTAAGTTGGATTGTGCTTCTGCAACAATGTGGCCGGTCTATTCGAGGCTATAGGTATCACCTGTAACCCGAATGAGTGGCGGCTCTTCATAGACAGCTCATGCAAGAGCCTCAAAGCCGTGCTGCTTCACAATGGGAACAAGTATCTGTCTCTTCCTGTAGCTCACTCGGTGCACCTGAAAGAGGAATACACCAGTGTCAAGATGTTGCTAGGTGCCTTGAAGTATGAGTACGGCTGGGAAGTTATCGGAGATTTCAAAATGGTGTCATTCCTGATGGGCCTCCAAGGTGGTTTTACTAAGTATCCTTGCTTTATTTGCCTTTGGGACAGCTGGGATACTGAAGCGCACTACCACAGGCGGGACTGGCCTCAGCGGACAGAGTTCACTGTGGGGAAGAACAATGTAAAGTGGGAGCCACTGGTGGACCCACGCAAGGTGCTGATACCACCACTACACATCAAGTTGGGGCTCATAAAACAATTTGTCAGGGCTCTAGATAAGGAGTCGAGAGCTTTCAATTACCTCCAAGATCTTTTACCTAAGCTGTCTGAAGCAAAGATCAAAGCTGGTGTCTTCGTCGGACCACAAATCAAGAAGATCATAGAGTGCAGTGAATTTCCCAAGAAGCTGAATAGGAAGGAGAGAGCAGCTTGGAACAGCAATCATAAAGATGAAAACTATGTACAACTGGTTCAGACTCTGATAAAGAACTATGCTGCAATGGGCTGCAGGATGTCACTCAAAATCCATATCCTTGGTGCTCATCTTGGTAAGTTCAAAGGGAGGGGGGGGGTTTTTTGGGGGGGGGGGGGGGGGGGGCTCCCCGGGGGTATAAGGAATTTGGGGGGGGGGGGCGGGGGGGAAAATAAAGAAAAAAGGGGGGGCGATTTTTTTGGGGGGTGGTGTGGGGGAATTGTTTTGTGGTTGGGTGGTAATGGGGGGAGGGGGGCGCTTTTGTGTGGTGTTTTTGGTGTTGTGTTTTTTTTTGTGTGGTGTGTTGTGTGTTTTTTGTGGGTGTGTGGGGGGGGGGGGGGGGAATGGTTTTTTTTTTTTTATAAAAATTATTTTTTTTTGTGGTGGGGGGGGGGGGGGGGGGGTGGTGGGGGGTGTGAGGTTTTTTTTTTTTTTTTTTTGGGTGTTGGGGGTGTGAAATGATTTAAAGGTGGGGGGGGGGGGGGGGGGGCGTGGCCTGGACGCGCATGGAGTAGCACGCGCGCAGGTCCTTCTCCGCTCCTCCGCTCGCTATTGAGACCCGTGGACCCCTCAGCAGGCGCAGTATGGGCAAGCGCTTACCGAGGAAGGTGGCCCCGGGCACCCCAGCGCCCGTGGAGAGGTCTGGGGGGGCCACCCTGGACGCCTTTCTGGCCCAGCGGCCTTCTCTACCGGGCCAGGCTGCTGCGGGGCGGCCATCTTGGATTTCCTCCGCTCTCCAGGCACAGGGATCGCAGCGCAGCTTCTCTCCTCCCACGCTCCCCCTGTCAGCCAGCGGAGCGCCGCTTCAACAGAGATCCCTGTCGGCGCCTGGGCAACCCAGAGTTTCCCCAGCACGAGTGCTCCCACAGTCTCCTCACCCTGGGATGTCCCAGCAACTACATTCTGCTTCACCAGCACTCCTGGCAGAGCGGCATGAGAGGACCCCGGATGTCTCCAGCTTCTCAAGGAGTTCTGAGGTCAGTGGCTCTGCTCCCTCCTACACCGCTGATGAGTTGCAGCCTGTGGCCACAGAGCTGGTCTCTGTGGCCCCCCATCTACTATCTTCCCCCATCGCCCCTCCCCTCCATAGCTCAGGGGGGGATGGCGCGGTGGAAGGCGCTGGCGTAGGGGCTCCTCCGCCCCACACTCCCAAGGATTATGCCTCCCCCCCTCCAGTCCTGCACCCCCAGAGCTGCATTCCAGGCCCATCTTCAGCACCATCATCCATGGCGGACCTTCTTCCTCAACTTCCTACTAAACAAGACCTTAAAAGTATGGTTGCGGAAATCACAGCGTCCTTCCGATCTGAAATTGCTACCCTCCGCACTGATTTACACTCCATTGCTAACCGAATGGACACGCTGGAGAATGACCATGACACTACCAGAGACTATGTTGCCTCACTGCATGATACTACCACTGAACAGGGTTCAGCTATACGGGACATGCAACGCCACTTGGAGGATCTTGACAACAGGGGCCGGCGCAACAATATACGCATCAAGGGACTCCCAGAGGCTGACCAATCTGAGGATCTGCCTGTTCTGCTGGAGGCTGTCTTCAACACTATACTGCAGGAGCCCCCGTCCCACAAAATTAAGTTTGATAGGGCACATCGAGCCCTTCGACCCAGAGGATCTTCCGCCACACCCCGTGATGTCATCTGCTGCCTCCACGACTTCACCCTTAAAGAGGCTATAATGAGCAAAGTGCGCAAACTCAAAGACTTCGAGTTTCAGGGAGCTCCACTACAATTCTATCAGGATCTGTCGCTAATCACCCTCCAGAAACGCCGCCATCTCCGACCCCTCCTCCAGATTCTTCAGGAGCACCAAATTCCTTACCGGTGGGGATTTCCGTTTGCTCTCATTGCTCGTAGGGATGGTCGCTCCGCTACGCTTCGCTCCTTTGCGGATTTGCCTCTCTTCTGTGACCTATTGGATGTTCCCCTGCCGGATTTAACAGACTGGGAGCTATTCTCTCCACCCCCTCCCCCACCACCGGTTTGGCAACGATTGGAGCCCAGACGACGTCATGCATCCTCCGCGGTGGTGACCACTCGGAGGCCCCGGCTGGAGACTGATCCCTGAGGAGGCTGCCCCCCCTTGAGACGTTCTCCCTTTTCTCGGTGGTGCTTTGGAATCTGCATGCCTTAATGTTATGTTTGCTTCTTTTTTTTTTCTTTTTTAGGTCTACGGGTCTCATCTATTATGCTTATTATTGGATTGTTTTAGCGGAGTGGGGCGGGGTGGGGTTCCGGTGACTCCCCTTCCTTCCTTCTTTTTACTGGTGGTTGGGGATCCACCGCCTCCCCTCCGACCTCCTGTCCACGCTCTCCCCCCTAAGGGGATACTTGGACTGTGCGGCCATTGATCCTGATTGGACCTCTGGCTGCCCTCATTGGTCCCCAGGCGAGTGACTTAGCCTCGCCCACAAAGTATTGTTTAACTGTTTTTATTTTTACTTTGTCATTTATGATGTCTTTTGCCTCCCTCCCTCCCTCTCTTTCCCCCCCCCTCCCTGATCTAGAGACCCTGCCTCGACTTTGGGTTCCTGTTTGTGGATTGCCCTTTTGCCTCTCCGAGGGAAACTTGCCAGCGTCATGTGAGATGGGTGAGCTTATTGCAATCCGCCACTGTCCTCCAATCCTGGGTCCCAATGGTTAGGTGCGTGACAATTAATGTCAAGGGCCTGGGTTCCAACATTAAAAGGCGCCATGTCCTTAGAGAACTCCGCTCCTTACGAGCGGATGTGGCGTTTCTTCAGGAGACTCATTTTGACCGCGCTGGTACTTTTGCCTTCGCTAAGCATTATTTTCCCGTAGCTTTTTCAGCCTTCCACAATCGACGCAGAGCTGGGGTGGCTATCCTTCTTTCTCGATCCTGCCCAATTACAGTGACGACTTCCCACATAGACCCAGGTGGCCGGTTTGTTATCTTGGAGGGGCTCCTTTATGGTGCCCCGATTGTTTTATGCAATGTCTATGCCCCCAATTCAGCACAGATCCCGTTCTTGCGCCGGGTATTCTCCCGTCTGCGCGCTCTCCCACCATCAGCTTGGCTGGTGGGGGGAGACTTTAACATGGTCTTCTCTGAACGGGCGGATCGTCTGGCGTTACCCCAGGGCCCAACCCCCCATAGGTTGGCCCAACTTGCAAGGGAGTTCCGCAGGCTGATCCGCGCCCACTCTTTGTATGACCTTTGGCGAGTGGACAATCCTACGGCGCGCTCCTACACCTTCTTTTCTCACCCTCATAACACTCACACCCGCATTGACTACTTCTTTGGAAATGCTCCCGCTCTTCGTTTGCTTAGGGACACGAACATTGGCCCTCTCACCTGGTCTGATCATGCCCCAGTCGTGGTTACCTTATCTACGACTCCAGTGCCTACTCGCCAATGTCATTGGCGTCTTAACGAAACATTGCTCAATTCGCCGACCTCCCTCGAGACCCTGCGCACACACTTGATAGATTATTTTAGGGACAACTTAGGCTCGGTAGACTCTCTTGCCATTCTCTGGGAAGCCCATAAGGCGGTCATGAGAGGATGCTGTATCGCATTGGCTTCTAGGCTTAAAAGGGACAGACAGGCCCAGGAACAGCTTCTCCAAGCCCGTATTCGGTCCCTTACGACGACTTTGGCAGCGCATCCATCCCTGGGGGTTCTTCGCCGTTTGGTCCTGGCCCGGGCGGACCTCCGTGATTTGGAGACCCGCCATGTGGAACGACTTCTCCTTTATACCCGTCAGCGGTTTTTTGAACGAGGTAATAAATCTCATACCCTCCTGGCAGGAACCCTCAGGGATCATCGGGCCTCTTCCACACCACACTCTGTCCGTGACCCCGCGGGTACTCTTCAACATCACCCTGATGCTGTGGCGCTGGCGTTCCACTCTTACTACTCTAAGCTGTATGACTTACCCCCCCCACGAGCACTACTCCCTGGGGATGACTCAACACTACTGGAAGACTATTTAAAGGATTGTTGTCTCCCACGCCTTCCTCCTGAGGCCCTAACCTCCCTGAACACCCCCATCACCAGGGAGGAACTAGAAGGGGTCCTGAGGGACCTCCCAAATGGGAAAGCCCCAGGCCCAGATGGGTTCACTTACAATTATTATAAGGTTTTCCAGGGTGAACTCTCTGCTCATCTATTGTCCCTCTTCAATTCCTTCCTTTCAGGTTCCCCTATACCCCCGACTATGCTCTCTTCACTACTCACATTGGTCCCTAAACCGGGTAAGGACTTGCAGGATTGTGCTAACTACCGACCGATTGCTTTGCTGAACACGGACCTGAAACTTTTCACCAAACTCTTAGCCAATAGACTGAATGCTTGGCTCCCTCTGCTTGTCCATAAGGACCAGGTGGGATTCATCCCCTGTCGTCAGGGTGGTGACAACACCAGGAGGACTGTGGATTTGGTGGAGGTGGCCAATCATTATTCTACCCCGGCCCTTCTCTTGAGCCTGGACGCTGAAAAGGCTTTTGACCGCATAAATTGGTCGTTTATGCATACTACGCTTAAGGCGTTCGGGCTTACGGGACCTTTTCTCACAGCTATCCAGGCCCTTTACTCCTTACCCTCAGCAGCAATCAAGCTTCCCCATGCATCTTCGCCCTCCTTCCCTATTCGAAATGGCACTAGGCAGGGTTGCCCCCTGTCACCCATCATATTTGCCCTCTGCATTGAACCGCTAGCGGCCAAGATTAGGCGAGACCCTAATATCAAGGGCATCATGGTCCAAGATAAGGAATTTAAGATATCTCTCTTTGCGGACGATGTACTCCTCACTCTCACCTCCCCTCATACTACCCTTCCAAACTTGCTGCGCTCGCTAGAGACCTATGGTGATCTCTCAGGGTATAAGGTGAACCCCGCGAAGACTGAGGCACTCCCACTTAACATCCCACGGGACCTTCTCCTTCTCCTCCGCAGTAATTACGATTTCCAGTGGCGGGAGTCCTCTATCCGCTACCTGGGAGTCCATATATCCACTTCCTATGCGACCCTCTACTCGGCAAACTACCCGCGGTTGTTTTGTGAGCTAAGAGCCCTATTGGACAAATGGCAACCCTTGCCTATCTCCCTTTTGGGGAGAATTGCTGCGGTCAAGATGACTCTCCTCCCGAAGCTACTGTATTTTTTCGAGACTCTCCCAGTCGCGATACCTCGGGGAGAGTTACGGAACCTACAGAAAGCTATCTTCCAGTTTATCTGGAAAGCAAAACGACACCGAATACCTAGATCTGTTATGCTGGCGGATAGGGGGTCTGGGGGTATGGCTGTCCCACATCTGTTACATTATTACTGGGCGGCCCACTTACGCCATATCCCATTCTGGGCGGCTATGCCAGCATACACCAGATGGGTGCAGGTAGAGAAGCTATGGCTGGCACCCATGCATCCTAACGCGCTTCTGTGGGTCAGCTCCTCCCCCCCACCCCCCCTGCCTCGTACCTGTTGGGCCCCATTCGGTTTACTAGATCTATCTGGTCTACCTGTTGTGCTAGATTCTCCCTGATGTCCCCGCGCTCATCTATGGTCTCCATACTATACAACCCCCTTCTCCCAGAGAGCCTGACTTCTGCCATGACTAAAGTGTGGTCTGAAGCTGGCCTTTACCGGATTGCTGATATGGTTGACCCTGGAACCTTGGAACTCAGGTCCTTTGCTTATCTTACAGCTAATCAAAACCTGCCAAGTACTGAATGGTTCCATTACTTGCAGGTGGTTCACTTTGTCCGCTCCCTCCATGGGTCTCTTAAGGTGTCACTCCCCACCGCTTTTGAAAAGATTTGCCGTGCAGGCACGTCCACTAGGGGCTTTATATCCTCTATTTACCAACTTCTTAACTCACAAACTACAGGCTCTCCTGTTAATCATCGCTATATGCTTAAATGGGAGGAGGCGGTGGGTAAACCCATCTCCCAGGAACAGTGGCGGATTGTATGGTCTCGGGCCCAGAAATCATCTCAGTGCATTACGTTTAGGGAAACGCAGTATAAGCTGTTGATGCATTGGTATCATACTCCGGCTCTCCTTCATACTTTAAACCCATTAGTTCCCCCATGGTGCTGGCGCTGTGGAGCTGCGGTGGGTACCCTGCACCATATCTTTTGGACGTGCCCTCTCATCCTCGGTTTTTGGAGGGAGGTCAGGACTCTGACGACTGCTCTCTTTTTGCAAGAGGTTCCTCTTGACCCTCTTCTTTATCTCCTGAACCTTCCCCCCAGACACCTGAGCAATAAGTCATCCAGGCTTTTCTTGCATCTTTGTACTGCAGCTAAAACTCTCATAGCTAGAAACTGGAAGAAGGTGAGTCCCCCATCTAGTCTTGAGCTTGTGGCTAGAATGAAGGATGTGAGGAGTCTTGAATACCTGACTGCTGGCCTACATAATTCACGGGAAGCCTTTGGGGCTATTTGGGCACCCTGGGACATGTATTGTACATTACAGGGTCTCTGATCTCTAGTCCTCTCCTTCCCTCTCCCCCCCCTTCCCTTTGGTCCTACCCTTGTCTTCTTAACCCCTCCATTCCCCCCTCCCTTGTTCACTGCTTAATTTAAATGCATATTGCTTAAGGGGGAGGAGGCAGATAGCCTCTATTTACCTCAATGCTTCCTGTTTGTTTGATTATTATTGTTTTTTTGTTTTTTCTTTATTCCTTGTTAATGAAAAATTTTTCAATAAAATTACAGTTATATAAAAAAAAAGGGGGGAAAAAAATTGGTGGTTTATGGGGGGGGGGTTGTTGGGGGGGGGGTAATTGGGGGGGGGGGGGGGGGGGGGTAAAAAGGGGGGGGGGGGGGGGGGGGTAATAAGAGTGGGGGGGGGGGGGGGGTTATTAATGGTGGTGGGGGGGGGGTGATAATTATTAGGGGGGGGGGGGGGGGGGGGATAAAAAAAAAAAAAAATTGGGGGGGGTAATGGGGGGGGGGGGGGGGGGGGGGTATTGGGGGGGGGGGGGGGGGGGGGGTTATGAGGGGGGGGGGGGGGGGGGGGTGTGGGGGGGGGGGGGGGGGGGGGGGTGATGGGGGGGGGGGGGGGGGGGGGGTGGAGTGGGGGGGGGGGGGGGGGTGGTTTAGTGGGGGGGGGGGGGGGGGGGTTTGAGTGGGGGGGGGGGGGTGGGTTAATAAAAATAATATTTATAATTTTTTTTTTTTTTTTTTTTGGGGGGTTTTTTTTTTTTTTTGTGTTGAGGATAAATAATTAGATTAATTTATATATATATTTTTTTTTGGTTTTTTTTTTTTGTGTGGGGGGTTTTTTTTTTTTTTGGGGGGGGGGGGGGGGGGGGGGGGGGGGGGGGGGGGGGGGGGTGGGAGAGTTATTGTTTTTTTTTTTTTTTTTTTGTGTAATGATCTCCGCTTAGGTCGGTGTTGGTTGTACAGCCTAACCGCGGTGGGGAGGAAAGACTTCCGATAGCGCTCCTTCTCACACCTAGGGTGGAGCAGTCGGTCACTGACAGTACTGCTCAGCGCGATCACAGTCTCATGCATGGGATGGGAGTTATTCTTCTGCATGGAGCTCACCACGGACAGTATCCTTCTGTCACCCACCACCTGCACTGGGTCCAGTGGGCTCCCCAGGACAGAGCTGGCCCTTCTAATCAGCTTGTCAAGTTTATTTCTGTCCCTGGTTGATATACTGCTCCCCCAGCAGGCCACTCCAAAGAAGATGGCTGATGCCACTACCGAGTTGAAGAAAGTTCTAAGAAGTGCCCCCCGGATTCCAAAGGCTCTCAGTTTCCTAAGCAGGTAGAGCCTGCTGTGGCCCTTCCTGTACAGGGCCTCCATATGATCTGCCCAGTCCAGCTTATTATTAAGGAGCAAACCCAGGTACTTATAGGTGTTCACAATCTCGATGCCCGTCCCCAGGATGTCCACTGGTTTAGGAGGGCTTCTGCCTTTGCGGAAGTCCACCACCATCTCCTTGGTCTTCCCCGCGTTAATCTTCAGGTGGTTCCGGTGGCACCAGTCCACAAAATGCTGGTTCAGTTCTCTGTACTCCCTGTCATCATCATCTGTGATGAGACCCACTATTGCAGAGTCGTCAGAATACTTCTGTAGGTAGCAGCTGGATGAGTTGCACCTAAAATCTGCAGTGTACAGTGTGAAGAGGAAAGGGGCGAGAACCGTACCCTGAGGTGCCCCCGTATTACAGATCACGGTACCTGACACACAGTCTCGGGCTCTCACGTATTGAGGTCGATTTGTGAGGTAGTCTAGGATCCAGTTGGAGAGGTGGTGGTCCACTCCAGCAAGGCCCAGCTTGTCCCTCAATAACCTGGGCTGTATGGTGTTAAAAGCACTGGAGAAGTCAAAGAACATTATTCTCACCGTGTTCCCTGGTTTCTCCAGGTGAGACAGAGCCCTGTGCAGAAGATGGATGATGGCATCATCTACCCCAATGCCCGGCCGATAAGCAAACTGGAGTGGGTCCATAGCGGGGCTCACTAGAGGGCGGAGATGTGTGAGAACCAATCTCTCCAAGATCTTCATCAGGTGGGATGTCAGTGCTACAGGTCTGTAGTCGTTGAGGTCCATAGGGTGGGGTTTCTTTGGAACTGGTACCACACAAGAAGATTTCCATAATTCAGGGACTATTTCCTGCCTCAGAGTTGTATGAGAACAGTGGCCATGGTGTGATAATCAGAACTGCGCCATGGTGTGATAATCAGAGCTGCAGCCATGGTGTGATAATGAAAGCTGTAGCCATGGTGTGATAATCAGAGCTGCGGCCATGGTGTGATAATCAGAGCTGCGGCCAAGGTGAGATAATCAGAGCTGCGGCCATGGTGTGATAATCAGAGCTGTAGCCATGGTGTGATAATCAGAGCTGTAGCCATGGTGTGATAATCAGAGCTGTAGCCATGGTGTGATAATCAGAGCTGCGGCCATGGTGTGATAATCAGAGCTGTAGCCATGGTGTGATAATCAGAGCTGCGGCCATGGTGTGATAATTAGAGCTGCAGCTATGGTGTGATAATCAGAGCTGCAGCCATGGTGTGATAATCAGAGGTGTAGCCATGGTGTGATAATCAGAGCTGTAGCCATGGTGTGATAATCAGAGCTGCGGCCATGGTGTGATAATCAGAGCTGCAGCCAAGGTGAGATAATCAGAGCTGCGGCCATGGTGTGATAATCAGAGCTGCGGCCATGGTGTGATAATCAGAGCTGCGGCCAAGGTGTGATAATCAGAGCTGCGTCCATGGTGTGATAATTAGAGCTGCGGCTATGGTGTGATAATCAGAGCTGCAGCCATGGTGTGATAATCAGAGTTGTAGCCATGGTGTGATAATCAGAGTTGTAGCCATGGTGTGATAATCAGAGCTGCAGCCATGGTGTGATAATGAGAGCTGGAGCCATGGTGTGATAATCAGAGCTGCGGCCATGGTGTGATAATCAGAGCTGCGGCCAAGGTGTGATAATCAGAGCTGCGGCCATAGTGTGATAATCAGAGCTGTAGCCATGGTGTGATAATCAGAGCTGTAGCCATGGTGTGATAATCAGAGCTGCGGCCATGGTGTGATAATCAGAGCTGCGGCCAAGGTGTGATAATCAGAGCTGCGGCCATGGTGTGATAATTAGAGCTGCAGCTGTGGTGTGATAATCAGAGCTGCAGCCATGGTGTGATAATTAGAGCTGCGGCTATGGTGTGATAATCAGAGCCGCAGCCATGGTGTGATAATCAGAGTTGTAGCCATGGTGTGATAATCAGAACTGCGCCATGGTGTGATAATCAGAGCTGCAGCCATGGTGTGATAATCAAAGCTGCGGCCATGGTGTGATAATCAGAGCTGCAGCCATGGTGTGACAATCAGAGCTGTGGCCATGGTGTGATAATCAGAGCTGTAGCCATGGTGTGATAATCAGAGCTGTAGCCATGATGTGATAATCAGAGCTGCGGCCATGGTGTAATAATCAGAGCTTTGGCCATGGTGTGATAATCAGAGATGCGGCCATGGTGTGATAATCAGAGCTGCAGCCATGGTGTGATAATCAGAACAGTGGCCATGGTGTGATAATTACAGATGCAGCTATGGTGTGATAATTAATCAGAGCTGTGGCTATGGTGTGATAATTAGAACTACGGCCATGGTGTGACAATCAGAGCTGTGGCCATGGTGTGATAATCAGAGCTGTAGCCATGGTGTGATAATCAGAGCTGCAGCCATGGTGTGATAATCAGAGCTGCGGCCATGGTGTGATAATCAGAGCTGCGGCCAAGGTGTGATAATCAGAGCTGCGGCCATGGTGTGATAATTAGAGCTGCAGCTATGGTGTGATAATCAGAGCTGCAGCCATGGTGTGATAATCAGAGTTGTAGCCATGGTGTGATAATCAGAGTTGTAGCCATGGTGTGATAATCAGAACTGCGCCATGGTGTGATAATCAGAGCTGCAGCCATGGTGTGATAGTGAGAGCTGTAGCCATGGTGTGATAATCAGAGCTGCGGCCATGGTGTGATAATAAGAGCTGCGGCCAAGGTGAGATAATCAGAGCTGCGGCCATGGTGTGATAATCAGAGCTGTAGCCATGGTGTGATAATCAGAGCTGTAGCCATGGTGTGATAATCAGAGCTGCGGCCATGGTGTGATAATCAGAGCTGTAGCCATGGTGTGATAATCAGAGCTGCGGCCATGGTGTGATAATTAGAGCTGCAGCTATGGTGTGATAATCAGAGCTGCAGCCATGGTGTGATAATCAGAGTTGTAGCCATGGTGTGATAATCAGAGCTGCGGCCATGGTGTGATAATTAGAGCTGCAGCTATGGTGTGATAATCAGAGCTGCAGCCATGGTGTGATAATCAGAGGTGTAGCCATGGTGTGATAATCAGAGCTGTAGCCATGGTGTGATAATCAGAGCTGCGGCCATGGTGTGATAATCAGAGCTGCAGCCAAGGTGAGATAATCAGAGCTGCGGCCATGGTGTGATAATCAGAGCTGCGGCCATGGTGTGATAATCAGAGCTGCGGCCAAGGTGTGATAATCAGAGCTGCGTCCATGGTGTGATAATTAGAGCTGCGGCTATGGTGTGATAATCAGAGCTGCAGCCATGGTGTGATAATCAGAGTTGTAGCCATGGTGTGATAATCAGAGTTGTAGCCATGGTGTGATAATCAGAGCTGCAGCCATGGTGTGATAATGAGAGCTGGAGCCATGGTGTGATAATCAGAGCTGCGGCCATGGTGTGATAATCAGAGCTGCGGCCAAGGTGTGATAATCAGAGCTGCGGCCATAGTGTGATAATCAGAGCTGTAGCCATGGTGTGATAATCAGAGCTGTAGCCATGGTGTGATAATCAGAGCTGCGGCCATGGTGTGATAATCAGAGCTGCGGCCAAGGTGTGATAATCAGAGCTGCGGCCATGGTGTGATAATTAGAGCTGCAGCTGTGGTGTGATAATCAGAGCTGCAGCCATGGTGTGATAATTAGAGCTGCGGCTATGGTGTGATAATCAGAGCCGCAGCCATGGTGTGATAATCAGAGTTGTAGCCATGGTGTGATAATCAGAACTGCGCCATGGTGTGATAATCAGAGATGCAGCCATGGTGTGATAATCAGAGTTGTAGCCATGGTGTGATAATCAGAACTGCGCCATGGTGTGATAATCAGAGCTGCAGCCATGGTGTGATAATCAGAGCTGCGGCCATGGTGTGATAATCAGAGCTGCAGCCATGGTGTGACAATCAGAGCTGTGGCCATGGTGTGATAATCAGAGCTGTAGCCATGGTGTGATAATCAGAGCTGTAGCCATGATGTGATAATCAGAGCTGCGGCCATGGTGTAATAATCAGAGCTTTGGCCATGGTGTGATAATCAGAGATGCGGCCATGGTGTGATAATCAGAGCTGCAGCCATGGTGTGATAATCAGAACAGTGGCCATGGTGTGATAATTACAGATGCAGCTATGGTGTGATAATTAATCAGAGCTGTGGCTATGGTGTGATAATTAGAACTACGGCCATGGTGTGACAATCAGAGCTGTGGCCATGGTGTGATAATCAGAGCTGTAGCCATGGTGTGATAATCAGAGCTGCAGCCATGGTGTGATAATCAGAGCTGCGGCCATGGTGTGATAATCAGAGCTGCGGCCAAGGTGTGATAATCAGAGCTGCGGCCATGGTGTGATAATTAGAGCTGCAGCTATGGTGTGATAATCAGAGCTGCAGCCATGGTGTGATAATCAGAGTTGTAGCCATGGTGTGATAATCAGAGTTGTAGCCATGGTGTGATAATCAGAACTGCGCCATGGTGTGATAATCAGAGCTGCAGCCATGGTGTGATAGTGAGAGCTGTAGCCATGGTGTGATAATCAGAGCTGCGGCCATGGTGTGATAATAAGAGCTGCGGCCAAGGTGAGATAATCAGAGCTGCGGCCATGGTGTGATAATCAGAGCTGTAGCCATGGTGTGATAATCAGAGCTGTAGCCATGGTGTGATAATCAGAGCTGCGGCCATGGTGTGATAATCAGAGCTGTAGCCATGGTGTGATAATCAGAGCTGCGGCCATGGTGTGATAATTAGAGCTGCAGCTATGGTGTGATAATCAGAGCTGCAGCCATGGTGTGATAATCAGAGTTGTAGCCATGGTGTGATAATCAGAGCTGTAGCCATGGTGTGATAATCAGAGCTGCGGCCATGGTGTGATAATCAGAGCTGCGGCCAAGGTGAGATAATCAGAGCTGCGGCCATGGTGTGATAATCAGAGCTGTAGCCATGGTGTGATAATCAGAGCTGTAGCCATGGTGTGATAATCAGAACTGCGCCATGGTGTGATAATCAGAGCTGCAGCCATGGTGTGATAATGAGAGCTGTAGCCATGGTGTGATAATCAGAGCTGCGGCCATGGTGTGATAATCAGAGCTGCGGCCAAGGTGAGATAATCAGAGCTGCGGCCATGGTGTGATAATCAGAGCTGTAGCCATGGTGTGATAATCAGAGCTGTAGCCATGGTGTGATAATCAGAGCTGTAGCCATGGTGTGATAATCAGAGCTGCGGCCATGGTGTGATAATCAGAGCTGTAGCCATGGTGTGATAATCAGAGCTGCGGCCATGGTGTGATAATTAGAGCTGCGGCTATGGTGTGATAATCAGAGCTGCAGCCATGGTGTGATAATCAGAGCTGCAGCCATGGTGTGATAATCAGAGCTGTAGCCATGGTGTGATAATCAGAGCTGCGGCCATGGTGTGATAATCAGAGCTGCGGCCAAGGTGAGATAATCAGAGCTGCGGCCACGGTGTGATAATCAGAGCTGCGGCCATGGTGTGATAATCAGAGCTGTAGCCATGGTGTGATAATCAGAGCTGCGGCCATGGTGTGATAATCAGAGCTGTAGCCATGGTGTGATAATCAGAGCTGCGGCCATGGTGTGATAATCAGAGCTGCGGCCAAGGTGTGATAATCAGAGCTGCGGCCATGGTGTGATAATTAGAGCTGCAGCTATGGTGTGATAATCAGAGCTGCAGTCATGGTGTGATAATCAGAGTTGTAGCCATGGTGTGATAATCAGAGTTGTAGCCATGGTGTGATAATCAGAACTGCGACATGGTGTGATAATCAGAGCTGCAGCCATGGTGTGATAATGAGAGCTGTAGCCATGGTGTGATAATCAGAGCTGCGGCCATGGTGTGATAATCAGAGCTGCGGCCAAGGTGTGATAATCAGAGCTGCGGCCATGGTGTGATAATCAGAGCTGTAGCCATGGTGTGATAATCAGAGCTGCGGCCATGGTGTGATAATCAGAGCTGCGGCCAAGGTGTGATAATCAGAGCTGCGGCCGTGGTGTGATAATTAGAGCTGCAGCTGTGGTGTGATAATCAGAGCTGCAGCCATGGTGTGATAATCAGAGCCGCAGCCATGGTGTGATAATCAGAGTTGTAGCCATGGTGTGATAATCAGAAATGCGCCATGGTGTGATAATCAGAGCTGCAGCCATGGTGTGATAATCAGAGTTGTAGCCATGGTGTGATAATCAGAACTGCGCCATGGTGTGATAATCAGAGCTGCAGCCATGGTGTGACAATCAGAGCTGTGACCATGGTGTGATAATCAGAGCTGTAGCCATGGTGTGATAATCAGAGCTGTAGCCATGATGTGATAATCAGAGCTGCGGCCATGGTGTAATAATCAGAGCTTTGGCCATGGTGTGATAATCAGAGCTGCGGCCATGGTGTGATAATCAGAGCTGCAGCCATGGTGTGATAATCAGAACAGTGGCCATGGTGTGATAATTACAGCTGCAGCTATGGTGTGATAATTAATCAGAGCTGTGGCTATGGTGTGATAATTAGAACTACGGCCATGGTGTGACAATCAGAGCTGTGGCCATGGTGTGATAATCAGAGCTGTAGCCATGGTGTGATAATCAGAGCTGCGGCCATGGTGTGATAATCAGAGCTGCGGCCAAGGTGTGATAATCAGAGCTGCGGCCATGGTGTGATAATTAGAGCTGCAGCTATGGTGTGATAATCAGAGCTGCAGCCATGGTGTGATAATCAGAGTTGTAGCCATGGTGTGATAATCAGAGTTGTAGCCATGGTGTGATAATCAGAACTGCGCCATGGTGTGATAATCAGAGCTGCAGCCATGGTGTGATAATGAGAGCTGTAGCCATGGTGTGATAATCAGAGCTGCGGCCATGGTGTGATAATCAGAGCTGCGGCCAAGGTGTGATAATCAGAGCTGCGGCCATGGTGTGATAATCAGAGCTGTAGCCATGGTGTGATAATCAGAGCTGTAGCCATGGTGTGATAATCAGAGCTGCGGCCATGGTGTGATAATCAGAGCTGCGGCCAAGGTGTGATAATCAGAGCTGCGGCCATGGTGTGATAATTAGAGCTGCAGCTGTGGTGTGATAATCAGAGCCGCAGCCATGGTGTGATAATCAGAGTTGTAGCCATGGTGTGATAATCAGAACTGCGCCATGGTGTGATAATCAGAGCTGCAGCCATGGTGTGATAATCAGAGTTGTAGCCATGGTGTGATAATCAGAACTGCGCCATGGTGTGATAATCAGAGCTGCAGCCATGGTGTGACAATCAGAGCTGTGGCCATGGTGTGATAATCAGAGCTGTAGCCATGGTGTGATAATCAGAGCTGTAGCCATGATGTGATAATCAGAGCTGCGGCCATGGTGTAATAATCAGAGCTTTGGCCATGGTGTGATAATCGAGCTTTGGCTATGGTGTAATAATCAGAGCTGCAGCCATGGTGTAATAATCAGAACTGTGCCATGGTGTGATAATCAGAGCTGTGGCTATGGTGTAATAATCAGAGCTTTGGCCATGGTGTAATAATCAGAATTGCGCCATGGTGTGATAATCAGAGCTGTGGCCATGGTGCGGTACATCAGCAAATACAGTATATCATATCTATATAGGTATAATTTACATGATACAGTTCCACTGGCTATTGTGATGTCACACTTACCAGGGCAGGGTGATGTGTCACACGCCTCCTCCTGCACTGATTCTCCTACACAGAGTGGCGCTGAGTTGTTACAATGCCGGAACCTTCTCCGCAGTCCTGTATGTTCTATATCATAGAAGCATGTCCTGGAGCATGAGGTCCAGGCCGTCCATTCACTCCAGAACAAGTCTGTCTCTGCCATGGCAGATACACCAAAATCAGTATAATGTACTGGTGATAGCACAGCCTTCAGATCATTATAGACAACAGTATAATGTACCTGAATGTTAGTATAATGTGCCTGGCCCCTGTTTCCAAACAGGCACTCCTACTACTAAGTGGACCCACCCCTGCCTAAATCCCAATAGTTACATAGACAAGAACTAGCAATAATTGGTTTCCCCCCTCTTGTGATGTCACATTCCCCTTCACTCTAGGTAGGTCTCATCAGTATAATGTATGGATAAGGAACATGTCATGAGGCAGCTACCGGAGAAGCTCAGGTATAATACCACATTTATAATGTTCTCACCATTGTCACAGGGGGTATAGCACTCTCTCACTTCCCGAGTGTCCCCTTGGCAAGGGACACCGCCATTAGAGCTGGGTGGGTTGGTCGGAGACCTGGAGGGATTGAGACAAGTCTGACACATGCTGCTAAGAAGAAAGGACATCAGGCATCCAAGACCTGGACAACTCCATTGTATATGGGGATGTGGGGGATGATCAGAGGGGCCCAGACACAACTGAGAAGCTCCACACACTGTACCTGAATCTTTCCTGTACTCCGCTCCCACATGTCTGGTCACATGGGGTCCACTGAGACCACGCAGACCACCCGCAGTCCACAACACAGGCCAAGCCGTCACATGTCACCTTCCCATCCTGACAATGGCTGGAGAGATGGACAATGAGCAAAGTTAGAGACACAGGATGGAAAAATTATAAGAGGGGATGAAGGGTTAATCAGACAGAGAAGATGCGAGTCATGGTATTTAGTACTAGTAAATACCCCCATAATGGTAAAGCTAGGGCAGTTATTGTAACAGCTTCTCCCACTAGTCCTCACCACACACTGCAGTCATCATGACTGGACATCTTCCCTGGAAGCTGAGATACGTGTTCCATACTACAACGACACTGACTGACGTTCACACAGTGACCATCCTGGAGGAACAGCCCCATGGGACAGCGACAACCTATAAGGAGCAAGATAACATGGTGGCAAGATTTGAGTGATATATTATGCATCAGCTGTTATCTAGACATAAGTGGTGGGAGGTCTGTGGTTAGCAGCCATTCTTAGGCCACTACAATATGACCCACAGACCATATTCAGGCAGACAGCAGCTACTGCCTTGAGGTCGAGGCTGGTGCCCACCTTCCATACAGTCACTGTTACACAGGGTCTCGCTATTCAGGCCACGACAGGTCAGGGGGCACGGCTCCATCTGGTGGGATTCACAGTCTCCAGGGCCAATATAAATCATCTCAGGTCCACAATCTACCAACACAAAGTGGTGTCATATCACTGGATGACCTCACATGACTACACAACCATAGCAGCCAGCGATGACACTACCCATGGATGTTCCTGACTGTTTTCTTACCTTCTGAGTCTTCACAAGGCTGTAAATTACAGGACTCAGTCTGCACAGGCTCGCCAAAACATTGGAGACCCCCATTTTTGGGTGGAGGATCTTCACACTTCCTTCTTCTGGAGCGGGTTCCTCCTTGACATTCTGCGTCACACATAGACCACTCTCCCCAGTGGGACCAGGCTCCATTCACTGGGGGCATAAACATACCATGCATCTGTAGATCCATCTCATCATATGCATATATGTGTATTAATGTTCAGCTGCTCATTTTCATCATATCTATATATAACGCTGTAATGGTGTATATGGTATCCACTTCCTATCACCAGTGTGGAACAATCTAATAATAATTTGCCCCTCTCCCTCACGCTTATGTCTACATTTGCTCCTCATCTACAATAAGACCTACTTCACCTGGACAAGCCTTCACAAAGCAGCTTTTACTGTCAAACTGGGTTCCGGCACAATCTCCTCCTGGCAGACGTTCCCTGATCACATCTCTGCGGCGGAACATCACCCCAAGTGCACAGGAACGGCTACAGTCACTCCATGACGTCCACGGGGACAGAATACAATCCACTGTAAGAACAGAAGAATACCTAAGCAATGGAAGATAATTCAACAGAGGTCTGAGAAAAGGTCTGGTCCAAACTGACATCCAGGAGGCCTAGAAGAAGACCCACAGAATGCCCTGTGTCTTGGAGAGCTCCATTCTTCTTGGCACAGTCTTAGATTCTCCTCAGGGTTTAGAGGCCTCCCCATAGTGTAAAAACTATATAAGTGAAATGTTGAGCCATCCATGTCCACTAATCCCTATAAAGATAAAGATACTCAACCCTGGTATGGTGGAACAAAATGTCAACATCTACTGTCAGACCAAGCTCATCCTCAGACATAGAGACTCGGAGAGAAAAAGGCATGATCCAGATCTCACAACGTATTATCAGATGCCTTGTGGTTCAAAAAAAGTCCCTATACAGTATATAATTCCCAAGCACTGAATAAGTTATGTAAATTAATACTATTCCTAGGATGTGTTGCCTCCTCAGGCGTCTTGTTTTATTGAAAATTTCTACATAAAGACAGTTCTCCTGCTCTACTTGCTGGACCAGTGGAGATCAGACTTGGTCCACCTACCACAGCCATCCTCATCAGAGCCATCTGCACAATCCCTCTGGAGGTCACATCGTCTTTCCAAGGAGATGCACTCCCCTGAACCACAGCGGAATTGTCTGGAGGAGCACAAGTTGGCTCCCGAGGTGGGACCATACCATGAGGGTGTAAGGGTAGAGACCACAGATGAGGTACCTGCAAGACAACAAGCAGACATGATGAAGATCAGGTAAGTTCTGGAATCCAGGAAGAGAACTGTGAATGGAGGGAGGGTAACCCACCACAGAGCCGCTCATCAGAGCCATCGGCACAGTCATCTTGTCCATCACACACCTCAGATCCATTGATGCAGCCGAAGAGGGAACAAGAAAACTGACCCAAACCGCAGAATGATCTGGGGGTGTCAGTTGTCAGGTCCATGAGTAAAGTGCTGCTGGTTCCTACAATAAACATTAACATGACACGTCAGCAGCTATGGTGAGGGAGGGTGAGGAGCCAGGCCCCCGGAGACACCTCCTCCAGTGCTGCAATAGGAGGACCACAGATCAAATACTAGATCTAGATCATCTAGATAAATCTTCTTACAATAACTAGAAAAATGATGATGCTCTTACTACTTGACGTATCTGATCTGGAGCTTTATCGAGTCTTACACTCCAGTCATATCCATGCATACTTCTGCTGCCTTTCTGTTAGTTCTAAGGAGGCAGAACCTCGCACCTCACAGTTGCCCTCTGCAGGCTCCAAGTGTGAACAGAACATGCTCTTTAGTACAAGTGGACCAAGGTGTGTCTGTCAGCAGAATGCTGAGAAAGTGGCAACCAGAACAGGACATTTTAGAAATTCTACCTAAACATAAAAGCTTTGCACAATTGTGACACAGTCTTGAACTTTACGACCAATAATATAGAACAGGACTTTATACAAACCTTCATAAGTATGAATGGCATGATGTCCTTCACGACCCCCCTCCTCTGGGCCCCCTTCTGGTGGAACCTCGACAGGCTCCTTCCAAATAACCACAGTACCAGAACCAGGTTTCAAGCTAGAATGTTGTCCATCTGGTACAACAAAGACATCGGGCCTCAGCCCTGTGTCCCCAAAACCTCTAGTAGCCGTTCTTAGTGTAGGGGTAAGGGTGCTTGGGGTCTCCACTTCATGATGTGATAAGGGGGATGCTGTTGGACCTGACTGATCATATGGAGAGGACCAGGCTTGATTTGATGTAGACAACCCTTCTCCAAAACCTTGTCTAGAGGCTATGTCTGTTGAGGGTTCTTTGGTCACTGGGCCAGCAGACCTACCCGGGGTTTGCCCTGGAAGACTCAAGCTCTCCACTGATAGACCCGGGTGGTTGGTCCTTACCCCAGATGCAGGAGATATTACGCTCTCATCACCAGATGATGTTGTGCGATATAAAATATCTTCACTAGGTCCGGGAGCTCTTGTGAGAGATGGTCTTATTCCTGTCACTGGTTCTATACTTTTTGAGGAACTGTCATCTACATTGGTGCCCAATGACCATGTGTCCTTACCAGAAGGAGAAGTGGCCAGTCCAGGAATCCCGGTTTGGTATTCATTGGGGCGAAGTGCAGGACCTCCGGAGATATCCCCTCCTCTTGACGTAACTGGAGTCATTGTTAGATGGCTCCTCCCTGTATCTGCAGTCACTGCAGGTGGAAGAATCGTTCCAACAGGTCCCAAGGAGCCAGGGGACACCAGGGAAGGCTTTGGACTCCTGGAGGCAGATTCCAGTGTATGCTCAGGTCTTTCTAGGACTTGGATTCCAGGTTTCCCACTGACTTGATGCTCTTCTTGCAAGCCGGGTTGAGCTGTATCAACTGGGGTTGTCCTCTCCTCAGGGTTTGCACTGATTATACTTGGATTTCCAGTTGGATGGGATTGAGAATATATTCCCGGTTCTCCAATATATGCTGGGAGTGGTGAACCTGGTGAGTGCTCACTGCTGGGAGAAGCTGAAAGGTCCATCGGTGCAGTGGGTAATTCTGTGGAGAAGACAACACATGAGCACATTGTGGTGGAGGATGAGGGTTATCCTTTATTTGTGCAACTTGATGGGTAATGTGGCTAAAGAAACAACGAGGACCAGAAGTCCTCAAGAGAACTGCCAGTATGCCTCACATCTCTGATCATCAGAATAAGTGGTTTACATCTGGATAAGACAGAACTTACCAGGAGCAGCTGTCTCCAATCCCAGGGGAATAACACCTGGTATGAAAAGACAGACAATCAGATCATAACAGTAGCTACTCTACCTCGCATTATATTCATTCTCAGCATGAGGTCCATACAAACAATGACATCATCAGCATCTTACCACATCCTTCCTCGTCAGAGAAGTCCCTGCAGTCAGCTTTCCCATTACACAGGGTCACGGAGGCATTCACACACTCGCCACTGCTACACTCAAATTCTCCCGGCCTGCAGTGAGTTGGCTTTGCCTCTCCAGGGAGGATAAAAGTGACTGTGCCCGGGCTCCTCGTGACTGGAGGCCCTGTGGGCTCTGCCAAAGGATAACAGCATAGTCACAACCACAGGCACATGACAGATGCACAGTATGGGCAATAACAATAATGTCCCACAATGCACTGCAATGACTTTGAGCCATCAGAGGGCGAACCATATTTCTGGGTCACCAGCAGTGTCGGACTGAGGTTCCTTGGCCCACCAGATAGATTGATTCTGGGAGCCCACTCTCTAACACCCCCTAAGAAATAGACCAGAAACATTCCTCTGGACAACTATTGTGTTTGAGCATGGGCCCAACAGAGAATCCTCTGGTACCCTGGTGGACTAGTCCAATACTGGTCACCAATGTGTGATTTGAGGGAAATTGGAGCCTACTCTATACTATCAGCTGCTGCCTCTGTCCCGCTGTCCATTCAAGCCGACTCCCAAGACCAGTGCCGTAAGCTTCTCCATAGACTCACCATAAGAGCATCCAATGATCTCACTGCGCAGGTAAATTGCCTTGTGATACTCCATAGGAAGAACACGAAGAAAGCGAGTAAGCAATACACCACTCAGCTCCCGTCTCACCACAGTGTTACTGTCAGTGTTGGCGTCAAAAAGCTGTTCCAAGAAAAGAGAACATACACAAGATGAGACTAAAGACTGAGAATATTAGAGACAAGGAATGATCCAAGGGTGCAGGAGAAGACTGAAGACTCGGAGCAGCCTCTGGACATCACAAGGGTCAGGGTGAGATCAATTATTAGTCAGAAGATGAGGTCTACAGCTGGTGGCCTTACCTGTGGATCCTGGGAGTCGCTTCCTCTCCTAGTGTAGTTGTGAAATACAATCCCATCATTGCTGTACATCAGACGATATTTGGTGACGTATCCCCCAGACTGTCGCCCACCCTGAGTAGCCACAGCAGAGACGAAGGTGGGCTGCAGGAAGTCTACTTGGAAGAAGGGATATTTGTCTGAGTCCAGAGGACGCCAGCCGGGAACAATATTCAGGCTGTGGAAAGATAAATGGAGATAATCACCTCTTAGTGTCACCTCCATCTGTCTCCATCCATAATCTATGTGTTCTCAAGCCAAGGCAAAGCCCCTAGCTCTCGTCCACCACATATGATGTGAATATAACAAGGCACTGACATGTTCGGCACAATATTTAGACGTCCGGCATCTGGTGGATTATTCTCCTTGTAAGAGGATGCGCTCAACTGCTTGTAATGTACTCGGCCATCTTCCAAACCCAAGGGACCCTCACATGGCCCTGCAGAAGACAACATGGCTAAACCAAGGAATGTACGAAGAACACAGATATTTCCTTCACAATTTATATCAGGGCCCTCAAGTGATACCCTCACAGATTTTCACACACTACATCAAACCCAGTGGAGAGGAGAAGGAAACTGGAGTACTCAGAAGAAACCCACAAGAGCATGGGAAGAACATATAAACTCCACACACAGAACCCTGGCTCCTACATATCCTCTCATGGCCCTTGAATGATATCAGTAGCCCCTATTCTCCACACATCTACAGGGTTTTAACCATATAATGTGGAAACCGCTATTTCTACGTAGTCAAGTGTCTCTCCTCCTGATCCTGACACCCCGCCATCACCAGTAATGCCCTTTTTACTCAAATCGCTTATATCACTGTTGATAAATGTTATTTCTTGTGTTGTTCTAAATAACTATTTGGGTGTGTTGAGCTCTACTGGTCCCATAATCACTTCTCAGTATGTAAAGACTGGCAAACATCTGTTGCTGTGGGCAAAAGTCAAAGATTGCTTTTGGTTTGGCTATTGCAGCGCCATCATGGATATCATCTTTGTGCAGTGTATGCCTGACACTGGCACCCTTAGTCTTGCATTTAACTCTACAGTTATTTGAGTGGTCATCGTTTTGTGCTTTTTGGCTACAATTCAACAAAGTCTCTTCCGTCCCTGATGTCAAGCTTTGACTTTTGACCCCAGCATTTTCTGTCTGCAGATGTTTTTCCAGTCTCTACATACTGAGATGTGTTCATGGAACGAATAGTCCTCAACACACCCATCAACTCAGGTCACAAACACCCCTAGAAGGTGCACTTCAACAATCTGTCCCCTCTAGAACTTTGTGAGGTCTGACATTTCACAACCCTGTTACTGAGGATCACAGGTCAATGACACCTACCAGGCTCACACCAATAATCAGTCCCCTGAGGAACTGTCTCATATCTGACATATGACAACCCTAAAACCAATAAACAGATTTGTAGAACAACAAAAGTTTATCAAGGGTGATATAACGGCGATAACAAGTTTATCAACAACCATGTGCCTGAGAAAAAAAAAGGGCACTACCAATGATGGCAGGTGTGTTGGGAAAAGAAACTAGACCATGTAAAAACAAGTGTGGCTGTGTTATTTAGTCCAACTCCTGTATACTACATACTCCTACTATATACTCCTAGTGTCTGGTCTCTCCTTTTCTATTTCTTTTCTTCCCTTACAATCACGTTTCCTCCAGTTCCACATTTGATGACTTCCAGTCGGGTTCCCATCAATCATTTCACTAAACCTGATTTACTATTACTCATGGTCACTAATGGTCTTGTAAGAGTTTAACCCTTCCCTGTACCTTTCTCTGTACGGACCAGTCCTCAGCTGCTGGCCCCACTGACCTCTGGCACTCTTGATCTCTGAGGATCACACATGTAGTGTCCTCTACTCCCAGTTATCGGAGTAGATATTTGAGGTTCTTGCTCACATTGCCCCTCATCTGTTTGTATACGAACATTAATCAGATATTTACCAGGTGGAGCTGATATCTCTCCTCCTGGAACCCTGGACTGATCATTTCCTGATGGTCCCTGTAATAAAAAATAAAGATATTAGAGCATAGCATGACACACACAGACATCTATGAGCGTCTCATGAGGAAAGACCTTCATGGTGGAAAATCTGTAATGCTAGAATCATCTATGACATCAACGGACTGGTCTATCCTAGCACTGGGTAAAGAAAGATTAGGATTTGCTATGCCTGTGAGGTGTGGCTTGCCTCTCCATAGTAATAAACTCTGCAGTCCATCGTACTGTCCCTGAATATATTTCTGTCTCCTCAGATGTTTTCTACCACAGAACACTTTGTTCTCATCTTCAGATTTGTCTGACTTGGAGGACCCAGGTTTATATTGGGAGCACTGGGATAGCCAAGGTCTATCCATAGCTGTCATTATATGAGCAGCTCTGCAGAAAGTCATGGAGTCTCTCATATGACGTCATGACTGACCTGCGTTGTATCAGGTATTCCATGTCCAGATGGTGGGGTGGGAATTCCTGTCCAAGGAGGACTCTCTGTTCCAGATGTGCTGACACCAAGCTTGTCCTCATCTTTACCACTGAAGAATAATGAGGCAGAATGTAAGGGCATAAGTGAGATCTCATTTACCATCCACCAACAGTTGACCGAGACCTTCGCTTCTCACCTCCACGTGTTGTTGGTGGGGCTAGCAGTGCTGCGAGCCCAGGAGACACATCCAATCTCATCAGCCCCATCTAAACAGTCCAGATGGCCATCACATCTCTGAGACACCTCAATGCAGTTCCCAGAGGTTTTGCAGTAAAATTGGGAGCGGTGGCAGCCCCACTTGGCTGGAGACAGAGGGGATGGAGCAGTGCCTGCACGGCCAGAGTGAGAGATAATGGTTAACGTCTATCATATCCAATAGTTATGTTGATGCATCATTACCTATTAGCCATTGTCTGTTGCTAGAATGGAACATGTCCAATACGTTTTCTCATGGGAAATAAATATGAAAGAAGACAGAGGAGCCTAGAGGAGACAGAGGAATCTGGAGGAGACAGAGGAGCCTGGAGGAGACAGAGGAGCCTAGAGGAGACAGAGGAGCCTGGAGGAGACAGAGGAGCCTGGAGGAGACAGAGTAATTTGGAGGAGACAGAGGAGCCTAGAGGAGACAGAGGAATCTGGAAGAGGCATAGAAATCTGGAGGAGACAGAGGAGCCTGGAGGAGACAGAGGAGCCTGGAGGAGACAGAGGAATCTGGAATAGACAGAGGAGCCTAGAAGAGACAGAGGAGCCTGGAGGAGACAGAGTAATTTGGAGGAGACAGAGGAGCCTAGAGGAGACAGAGGAGCCTGGAGGAGACGGAGGAATCTGGAAGAGACGGAGGAGCCTGGAGGAGAAAGAGGAGCCTAGAGGAGACAGAGGAATCTGGAGGAGACAGAGAAGGTCTAGAAGAGACAGAGGAATCTGGAAGAGACAGAAGAACCTAGAAGAGACAGAGGAGCCTGGTGGGAACAGAGGGGACAGAGGAGCTTGATGAAGAACAGAGAGGTCTGAAAGGGACAGCGGAGTCTGTACTGGACAGAGTACATAGGGACAAAGGAGGAGGACATTGGATTCTGGAGAGGAAATAGTGGTTTGAAGGAGAACAAAGTTTTGGAGGAGGACAAAGGAGAGCAGAGGAGTCTGGAGAGAACAAAGGAGTCTAGAAGAGGACAAAGGAGTCTGAAGGAGGACAAAGGAATCTGGAGAGGACAGAAGGATCTGGAGAAGGACAGAAGGATCTGGAGGAGGACAGAGGGGTCTGGAGTTAACAATTTACAAGGACAATCCTTTACCAACCCTACCCTTCCCCAGAGATTCCAGATACAATTACATTACCACAATAAATTTCATCAGATTGATCTCCACAGTCATTGATTCCATCACATACAACTCCGTGAGGTCCAGCAGTGACACAATGACCATTGTGACACTGGAACTGCCCCGCTTGGCAATGGTCACCTGGGAGCAATGGTGCGGTAGGTCTCACTGACACTGTATTGAAAGAATAGGGGGTCAGTGATAATAAAAGCTCACATGAGCCACCATGGACCTGTCTCAGATTTACCTTCTCCACAGCCCAGGAGCTCAACTCGCATGAATATTTTGCTATGATAGTCCTGAGGGAGGACACGGATGTACTGCGCGGGGATAATAGCTTCAAAGCTTGTAGCAACTGGTGTGGCGCCATCAAAGTTACCCGAGAAAACCTACATGGAGGAATAATGAAAGTCACTGAGGGAGAATGAGCCCATGTATGGTATCTGCAGTGAGAATATCCCCCCGGTGACTGAGGTAGGTTCTACCCCTTGTTGTACCTTCTTACATCCCTCCTCTGCACTTATTAATATTAGACATTCACATGTCTAAGTAGTTATCACCAATAAGGCAGCTCTATATATTTAAAGGAGTTGTACATGGCTGATTTCTTCAAAAACAGGGGTAATGGGTGCAGTGGAGGTGTTGGGTACTGGAGGTGATGTGTGTTGTGAGGGAAATGGGCATTTTGGGGGTGATGGGAACTGGGGGAGTGCCAGGTAATGTTGGGGCAATTTTCCTTGCCCATCACACACCTTGGTCTTCTGCTGGCCGTTACTCTTTATCTCGGTGTAGTTGTACCAGACCTTCTGGTCTGTGCTGAACTGTATTTCATAGCTGGTGACGTATAAGTCGGAGGAACCGGCACCTTGTGTCACAATCCCTGCAATAGAGGAGTCGTCACAGTCTAATAGGACAACATAATCCTGGACCAGCTTTCATATTATACAATCACATGGAAATGTGCAATATATGGAAGTCACAGCCAACAAACATGACACAGGTCACACAACCCACCTACCTCTAGGATCAGAAGACACTTTGTAGATGAAACCCAATAACACCAGAGCTGACTCTCCAAAAATTGTTCTAAAAACCCAGAATACCTAATATATAATACAACTATAGAAATCCTGCAGAACATAGAACATGACACCCCACAACCACAGGAACATACAAGCTTCATACAGTGGCTTGTAAAAGTATTCATACTGCTTGAACTTTTTCACATTTTGTCACAACCACAAACTTAAAATGTGTTTTATTGAGATTTTCAGTGATAACCAACACAAAGTATCAGATAGTTGTGAAGTGAAAGGAAAATGATACAAGGTTATCAAATCTGTAATCCCATAAAAATCTGAAAAGTGTGACGTGCAAAAGTATTCAGACCCCGGTACTCTGATACCCCTAAATACAATCCAGTGCACACAATTGCTTTCAGAAGTCACTTAATGAGTTAATAGAGTCCGGCCGTGTATAATGTAGTCTCAGTATAAATACATCTGTTCTGTGATGGGAAGATGGAGGGAGGTAAATACAGGCCAATTCTGGAAGAAAACCTGAGACTGGAGGCTGCAAAAGACAAGACTGGGAAGGAGATTCCAGCAAGACAGTGACCCTAAACCTCCAGCCCGAGCTCCAGGGGAAGGTTTAGATGACAGAATATTCCGGGGTTAGACCCAGTCACAGACCAGACCCAAATCTCATTGAGCATCTGTGGCAAGACATGAGAATTACTGATCACAGACGCTCCATCCAATCTGGCTGCAAAGAAGAAGAAGAAGGGGCAGAAATCTCATCTCTAGATGTGCAAAGCTGGAAGAGACCGAGCCCAAAAGACTTGGCCCTGGGATTGTGGCCAAAGGCGGCTCTACAAGGTATTGCTATAGGCGGCTGAAGACTTTTGCACGTTACACTTGTCAGATGTTTATTGGATTACAGATTTGATAACCTTCTATCATTTTCCTTCCACTTCACAATTATCTGATACTTTGTGTTGTTATCACTGAAAATCTCAAGAAAATACATTTAAGTTTGTGGTTGTGAGAAAATGTGACAAAGGTCAAGGGGTGTGAACACTTTTACAAGCCGCTGTATATCATTCCAGGGATGGATCTTACATCAACCAAAGCTCGGCTGTACAGAATCATAGGGGTCTTGGAGTAAGTCACACACCTGTAAGGTTCCAAAGCCTTTTCAGGTCAATCTGAAGGTAAGGAGATCTGGATGGAGTGTGGGGGTAATCGTCCTCCTGGGGGCTCCATCCCTGAAGCTCCACATCTGGAGAGATATGGTTGAGCTGTGCCGCATACGCTGGGTGCTCCATGAGTTGCGATGAGGCTGTAAAGCTAGTGGGGGGCAGATGTGAGATCTTCAGGGGCGTGTAACAATCACCTGTGAAGAGTGGGAGGAGTCAGATATTATTATCACACTGTCCTCTAGAGCCCTGGTCAGACATGTGACCTGTGTGGTGGTCAGATACAGAGGGGCCTTAGTAGTCCATGTACCAAATACCAGGCCATGTGCCCAATACGCATCAGATGGGAAAAGCAAAGCCTGCAAATGGTCCAAACTGCAGAGACCATAACATAACTAATGACATGTGGCATGGCTACTTACCTCCTACTGCAGGTGCGGGATAGGTTACGGGGGCCAGGAGGGCTGTGCTGCTGGGCAGAGACGTAGGACTCAGGGTGGTGGTTTCAGTTCCATTAGGAGCTGAGGAGGCAAAAGAAAAAAGGATAAGTATGTGACCCTGTGATCATGTGGATGGATCAAGAGATCTCACACAGGAAGGGGGGCGGTGACCAAGAGGACCCCTAGACTTGGGGAGATGGGTACTACAGGGTGATGGGTACTACGGGGTGATGGGTACAATGGGGGTTACATGTAGTATAGGAGTGATGTGTGCTATGAGGTGATGGGTACTACGGGGTGATGGGTACTATGGGGTGATGGGTACTACGGGGTGATGGGTACTATGGGGGTTACATGTAGTATAGGAGTGATGTGTACTATGGGGGTCACATGTAGTATGGGAGTGATGTGCACTATGGGGTGATGGGTACTATGGGGTCACATGTAGTATGGGAGTGATGTGTGCTATGGGGTGATGGGTATTATGGGGATGACATGTAGTATAGGAGTGATGTGTGCTACGGGGTGATGGGTACTATGGGGATGACATGTAGTATAGGAGTGATGTGTACTATGGGGTAATGGGTACTATGGGGGTCACATGTAGTATGGAAGTGATGTGTACTATGGGGTGATGGGTACTATGGGGATGACATGTAGTATAGGAGTGATGTGTACTATGGGGTGATGGGTACTATGGGGATGACATGTAGTATAGGAGTGATGTGTACTATGGGGTGATGGATATTATGGGGATGACATGTAGTATAGGAGTGATGTGTACTATGGGGTGATGGATATTATGGGGATGACATGTAATATAGGAGTGATGTGTACTATGGGGTGATGGATATTATGGGGATGACATGTAGTATAGGAGTGATGTGTACTACGGGGTGATGGATATTATGGGGATGACATGTAATATAGGAGTGATGTGTACTATGGGGTGATGGATATTATGGGGATGACATGTAGTATAGGAGTGATGTGTACTACGGGGTGATGGGTACTATGGGGATGACATGTAGTATAGGAGTGACGTGTACTACGGGGTGATGGGTACTATGGGGTGATGGGTACTATGGGGATGACATGTAGTATAGGAGTGATGTGTACTATGGGGTGATGGATATTATGGGGATGACATGTAGTATAGGAGTGATGTGTACTATGGGGTGATGGGTACTATGGGGATGACATGTAATATAGGAGTGATGTGTACTATGTGGTGATGGGTACTATGGGGATGACATGTAGTATAGGAGTGATGTGTGCTACGGGGTGATGGGTACTATGGGGATGACATGTAGTATAGGAGTGATGTGTACTATGTGGTGATGGGTACTATGGGGATGACATGTAGTATAGGAGTGATGTGTACTACGGGGTGATGGGTACTATGGGGATGACATGTAGTATAGGAGTGATGTGTACTATGGGGTGATGGATATTATGGGGATGACATGTAGTATAGGAGTGATGTGTACTATGGGGTGATGGGTACTATGGGGATGACATGTAGTATAGGAGTGATGTGTACTATGGGGTGATGGGTACTATGGGGATGACATGTAGTATAGGAGTGATGTGTGCTACGGGGTGATGGGTACTATGGGGATGACATGTAGTATAGGAGTGATGTGTGCTACGGGGTGATGGGTACTATGGGGATGACATGTAGTATAGGAGTGATGTGTACTATGGGGTAATGGGTACTATGGGGATGACATGTAGTATAGGAGTGACGTGTACTACGGGGTGATGGGTACTATGGGGTGATGGGTATTATGGGGATGACATGTAGTATAGGAGTGATGTGTACTACGGGGTGATGGGTACTATGGGGTGATGGGTATTATGGGGATGACATGTAGTATAGGAGTGATGTGTACTACGGGGTGATGGGTACTATGGGGATGACATGTAGTATAGGAGTGATGTGTACTATGTGGTGATGGGTACTATGGGGATGACATGTAGTATAGGAGTGACGTGTACTACGGGGTGATGGGTACTATGGGGTGATGGGTATTATGGGGATGACATGTAGCATAGGAGTGATGTGTACTACGGGGTGATGGGTACTATGGGGATGACATGTAGTATAGGAGTGATGTGTACTATGGGGTGATGGGTACTATAGGGATGACATGTAGTATAGGAGTGATGTGTACTATGTGGTGATGGGTATTATGGGGATGACATGTAGTATAGGAGTGATGTGTACTACGGGGTGATGGGTACTATGGGGATGACATGTAGTATAGGAGTGATGTGTACTATGGGGTGATGGGTATTATGGGGATGACATGTAGTATAGGAGTGATGTGTACTACGGGGTGATGGGTACTATGGGGATGACATGTAGTATAGGAGTGATGTGTACTATGGGGTGATGGGTACTATGGGGATGACATGTAGTATAGGAGTGATGTGTACTATGGGGTGATGGGTACTATGGGGATGGCATGTAGTATAGGAGTGATGTGTACTGTGGGGTGATGGGTACTATGGGGATGACATGTAGTATAGGAGTGATGTGTACTATGGGGTGATGGGTACTATGGGGATGACATGTAGTATAGGAGTGATGTGTACTATGGGGTGATGGGTATTATGGGGATGACGTAGTATAGGAGTGATGTGTACTACGGGGTGATGGGTACTATGGGGATGACATGTAGTATAGGAGTGATGTGTACTATGGGGTGATGGGTATTATGGGGATGACGTAGTATAGGAGTGATGTGTGCTATGGGGTGATGGGTGCTACAGGGTGATGGGTACTACGGGGTGATGGGTACTATGGGGGTTACAAGTAGTATAGGAGTGATGTGTGCTATGGGGTGATGGGTACTACGGGGTGATGGATACTATGGGGATGACATGTAGTATAGGAGTGATGTGTGCTACGGGGTGATGGGTACTATGGGGATGACATGTAGTATAGGAGTGATGTGTACTATGGGGTGATGGGTACTATGGGGATGACATGTAGTATAGGAGTGATGTGTACTATGGGGTGATGGATATTATGGGGATGACATGTAGTATAGGAGTGATGTGTACTATGGGGTGATGGGTACTATGGGGATGACATGTAGTATAGGAGTGATGTGTACTATGTGGTGATGGGTATTATGGGGATGACATGTAGTATAGGAGTGATGTGTACTACGGGGTGATGGGTACTATGGGGATGACATGTAGTATAGGAGTGATGTGTACTATGGGGTGATGGGTATTATGGGGATGACATGTAGTATAGGAGTGATGTGTACTACGGGGTGATGGGTACTATGGGGATGACATGTAGTATAGGAGTGATGTGTACTATGGGGTGATGGGTACTATGGGGATGACATGTAGTATAGGAGTGATGTGTACTATGGGGTGATGGGTACTATGGGGATGGCATGTAGTATAGGAGTGATGTGTACTGTGGGGTGATGGGTACTATGGGGATGACATGTAGTATAGGAGTGATGTGTACTATGGGGTGATGGGTACTATGGGGATGACATGTAGTATAGGAGTGATGTGTACTATGGGGTGATGGGTACTATGGGGATGACATGTAGTATAGGAGTGATGTGTACTATGGGGTGATGGGTATTATGGGGATGACGTAGTATAGGAGTGATGTGTACTATGGGGTGATGGGTATTATGGGGATGACGTAGTATAGGAGTGATGTGTGCTATGGGATGATGGGTGCTACAGGGTGATGGGTACTACGGGGTGATGGGTACTATGGGGGTTACATGTAGTATAGGAGTGATGTGTGCTATGGGGTGATGGGTACTACGGGGTGATGGATACTATGGGGATGACATGTAGTATAGGAGTGATGTGTGCTACGGGGTGATGGGTACTATGGGGATGACATGTAGTATAGGAGTGATGTGTACTATGGGGTGATGGGTACTATGGGGATGACATGTAGTATAGGAGTGATGTGTACTATGGGGTGATGGATATTATGGGGATGACATGTAGTATAGGAGTGATGTGTACTATGGGGTGATGGATATTATGGGGATGACATGTAATATAGGAGTGATGTGTACTATGGGGTGATGGATATTATGGGGATGACATGTAGTATAGGAGTGATGTGTACTACGGGGTGATGGGTACTATGGGGATGACATGTAGTATAGGAGTGATGTGTACTATGTGGTGATGGGTACTATGGGGATGACATGTAGTATAGGAGTGATGTGTACTGTGGGGTGATGGGTACTATGGGGATGACATGTAGTATAGGAGTGATGTGTACTACGGGGTGATGGGTACTATGGGGATGACATGTAGTATAGGAGTGATGTGTACTATGGGGTGATGGATATTATGGGGATGACATGTAGTATAGGAGTGATGTGTACTATGGGGTGATGGGTACTATGGGGATGACATGTAGTATAGGAGTGATGTGTACTATGGGGTGATGGGTACTATGGGGATGACATGTAGTATAGGAGTGATGTGTGCTACGGGGTGATGGGTACTATGGGGATGACATGTAGTATAGGAGTAATGTGTGCTATGGGGTGATGGGTACTATGGGGATGACATGTAGTATAGGAGTGATGTGTACTATGGGGTGATGGGTACTATGGAGATGACATGTAGTATAGGAGTGACGTGTACTACGGGGTGATGGGTACTATGGGGATGACATGTAGTATAGGAGTGATGTGTACTATGGGGTGATGGGTATTATGGGGATGACATGTAGTATAGGAGTGATGTGTACTACGGGGTGATGGGTACTATGGGGTGATGGGTATTATGGGGATGACATGTAGTATAGGAGTGATGTGTACTACGGGGTGATGGGTACTATGGGGATGACATGTAGTATAGGAGTGATGTGTACTATGTGGTGATGGGTACTATGGGGATGACATGTAGTATAGGAGTGACGTGTACTACGGGGTGATGGGTACTATGGGGTGAAGGGTACTATGGGGATGACATGTAGTATAGGAGTGATGTGTACTATGGGGTGATGGGTACTATGGGGATGACATGTAGTATAGGAGTGATGTGTACTATGGGGTGATGGGTACTATGGGGATGACATGTAGTATAGGAGTGATGTGTACTATGGGGTGATGGGTATTATGGGGATGACGTAGTATAGGAGTGATGTGTACTACGGGGTGATGGGTACTATGGGGATGACATGTAGTATAGGAGTGATGTGTACTATGGGGTGATGGGTATTATGGGGATGACGTAGTATAGGAGTGATGTGTACTACGGGGTGATGGGTACTATGGGGATGACATGTAGTATAGGAGTGATGTGTACTATGGGGTGATGGGTACTATGGGGATGACATGTAGTATAGGAGTGATGTGTACTATGGGGTGATGGGTATTATGGGGATGACATGTAGTATAGGAGTGATGTGTACTGTGGGGTGATGGGTACTATGGGGATGACATGTAGTATAGGAGTGATGTGTACTACGGGGTGATGGGTACTATGGGGATGACATGTAGTATAGGAGTGATGTGTACTGTGGGGTGATGGGTACTATGGGGATGACATGTAGTATAGGAGTGATGTGTACTATGGGGTGATGGGTACTATGGGGATGACATGTAGTATAGGAGTGATGTGTACTATGTGGTGATGGGTATTATGGGGATGACATGTAGTATAGGAGTGATGTGTACTACGGGGTGATGGGTACTATGGGGATGACATGTAGTATAGGAGTGATGTGTACTACGGGGTGATGGGTACTATGGGGATGACATGTAGTATAGGAGTGATGTGTACTATGGGGTGATGGGTATTATGGGGATGACATGTAGTATAGGAGTGATGTGTACTACGGGGTGATGGGTACTATGGGGATGACATGTAGTATAGGAGTGATGTGTACTATGTGGTGATGGGTATTATGGGGATGACATGTAGTATAGGAGTGATGTGTACTGTGGGATGATGGGTACTATGGGACTAATGGGTATTGTGGAGATGACATGTCTTATGGGGATTGATGGGTACTATGATGGTGACAAAGTGTTGGAATATCAATTAGACCTGAGGTGATATGTACAATGGGAGAGATGGGTACTATGGGGGAGATGGCTGCTCATGGGATTGGTGGACTCTATGAGGGTACTAGGTACCATGAATAGAGGATGATGACTTGGAGACATCTTGATCCTCAGATCTAACACCTTCAGATACACGAGGTGCGTCTCTAAAGAGACCATATATGTGTCAGGTCAGGCCCGTGGTGTCTTGGATCTAATACTTAGGGACACTATGGAAACCAGGGAAACAAGTTGTGGTGGAACAAACCCAATAAAATTGTGAAATCGTAGACTGACCTGTCTCCGAACAGAAGCAACAAGTGTCCCCATATCCCTGGACCAAAAGCTGCCCCTGGAAAAGATGGAAAGATGTGAGGACAGTCATATCATGTGAGGGGTCCTCCGCAGTCAGGTCAGTAACTCACCTCAGGACAGCCCTGATTAGTGAATTGGCAAAAATGGGAGCACTGGACGGTGAGATTGGGCAGACACTGGCACACCTGGCACTCTCCAGATTTCCAGCGCTCTCCGATGCTGTGTGTCTTCCCATGATAAGTACAAGCCTCACATGGAGGAGTCTGACACCTGAGGACCAAGAGAGGATGAGACCAGAGGAGAACTTGTGGACACTGACCATGAATGTAGTGGCTCATAAGGAGCAGTATACAGGACAGGTTACTAGTAATGGAGGTTATGGTGTCCCCTGTATCAGGTGGCTGCCTGCAAAGTCCTCCTGCAGGTTTCACTAACTCAGAAAAGAACAGGAGAATTTCTAAAGATCTGGAGAATAACATCTGAGTAATGTGGTGTGAGGTATCCAGTGACCTCCGGTCAGGAATATGGAGGTTTTCTGAGAGTTTAGATAGGACTGAGATGAAAGACATGTTACCCAGTGGACAATACCCAGCAGTGAAACAGTCAATTCTATGGGTTGGAGAAAGGGCCAATGAGGTCACTTGTGATGTCTATCAATATATTATGGGTCTGAGGCACCTTGTGATGACTTGTAGTTAGGGCGTTCCACTTTTACCTGCGCGCCTTGCGGTAGATTCCCCGACATTTCTTCCCATTACCGTGCTTGCTGGGATTGTTAGGACTGCGAAAAGACCACTGTATACTCTGCACCCCACACGGACCCAGACATTCCCCCCATGGGGACCACGCGGACCAGCCACAGTGCACTGAAAACATAGACCCCAATTATCACCCCAAATGCATCACAGACACCAATCAGAACAACTACAGTTTTAGGGTCCTAGTAAATGACCACTACATACAGAGTCCTAGTCACTGACCACTACATACAGAGTCCTAGTCACTGACCACTACATACAGAGTCCTAGTCACTGACCACTACATACAGAGTCCTAGTCACTGACCACTACATACAGGGTCCTAGTCACTGACCATTACATACAGAGTCCTAGTCACTGACCACTACATACAGAGTCCTAGTCACTGACCACTACATACAGAGTCCTAGTCACTGACCACTACATACAGAGTCCTAGTCACTGACCACTACATACAGAGTCCTAGTCTCTGACCACTACATGCAGGGTCTTAGTCACTGACCACTACATACAGGTCACTAGTCACTGACCACTACATACAGGGTCCTAGTCACTGACCACTACATACAGAGTCCTAGTCACTGACCACTACATACAGAGTCCTAGTCACTGACCACTACATACAGGGTCCTAGTCACTGACCACTACATACAGAGTCCTAGTCACTGACCACTACATACAGAGTCCTAGTCACTGACCATTACATACAGAGTCCTAGTCACTGACCACAACATACAGAGTCCTAGTCACTGACCACTACATACAGAGTCCTAGTCACTGACCACTACATACAGAGTCCTAGTCACTGACCACTACATACAGAGTCCTAGTCTCTGACCACTACATGCAGGGTCTTAGTCACTGACCACTACATACAGGTCACTAGTCACTGACCACTACATACAGGGTCCTAGTCACTGACCACTACATACAGAGTCCTAGTCACTGACCACTACATACAGAGTCCTAGTCACTGACCACTACATACAGGGTCCTAGTCACTGACCACTACATACAGAGTCCTAGTCACTGACCACTACATACAGAGTCCTAGTCACTGACCATTACATACAGAGTCCTAGTCTCTGACCTCTACATGCAGGGTCTTAGTCACTGACCACTACATACAGGTCACTAGTCACTGACCACTACATACAGGGTCCTAGTCACTGACCACTACATACAGAGTCCTAGTCACTGACCACTACATACAGAGTCCTAGTCACTGACCACTACATACAGGGTCCTAGTCACTGACCACTACATACAGAGTCCTAGTCACTGACCACTACATACAGGGTCCTAGTCACTGACCACTACATACAGAGTCCTAGTCACTGACCACTACATACAGAGTCCTAGTCACTGACCACTACATACAGGGTTCTTGTTACTGACCGTTACATTCCGGGTTTTGCCTGCACTGCTTCATTTGTCCATCTTGGCAGGTGCAGATCTGACAATTTGCTTTAATCAGCTGCCCGGGCCAGTAGGTGACCCCCTCCACCTCACATGGACACTCTGCTGGCCGTACACAGTGATTCATGCTGTCCAGCAAATATCCATCTGGACACCAGCAACCTAACCAGATACATAAAGAGTTAAAGAAATATATTGGCCCTCACCTGACAGGTGACACAGGTAGACAGTGCATAATCAGACCCCCCACTCTTACCGGAGACACAGGACTGATCGTTTGGGCAGACCCTATTACTGGTCAGGTCGGAGCAGCTCATTGGACATGGGGCGCAGGTTTTATATTCCAGGCCAGGTGGACAAGATGGAGGCTGAGGGCAGCCGTCCTGGTAGCACAGGTCTAAAGAGAAGAAAAAGGGGGCCCATGAATAAGATCCCCGCCTCTGTGAGTCATCATCCTCATGGGATCAGGGCCAGATCCACACTCCATAGTCACTGCTGTTAGTTATGTATCTGCAGCAAACAGACTTTAGGCACCATGCAAATGCAAATTACATACTGATAAGTAAATGCCATTGTCCTGCTGCTCACCCTCTGGTATTCCTCATGGATGATTCCTCTTTGATCAAACTTACCAATCTCCAGAGAAGATGCAGAGGATCCTGGAAGATCAGAGCACTGACGTCCACCATTCTGTGGTGGTGTACACTCCCTGCGCCGAATCACCAGACCGGTGCAGTCCTGAGTGCAGTTTGACCACCTAGTCCATGGAGTCCATGAACCATCAACTGGAGAGACAAAACATGTCATAGTAGCATCAAAGTAACACAAGGACCTAAAATGTGAGGCTATCTGCTCCCTCTCCATGAGTCCAGAAGTTCTGGGATATGTGATCTAGAATGTGAGAAATCATCTGCCCTCCTGTGATTCCAGAGGTTCTGGAGTATATATATGACCTAGAACGTGAGGAATTATCTGCCCTCCTGTGATTACAGAAGATCTGGAGTATACACACATGGACAAAATTGTTGGTCCCCTCCCTCGTTTAATGAAAGAAAAACCCGCAATGGTCACAGAAATAACTGGAATCTGACAAAAGTGGAATTTGCCAAACTCCATGCTGACAAGCCACAAAGCTTCTGGGAGAATGTCCTATGAACAGATGAGACAAAAATCGAAATTTTTGGCAAGGCACATCAGCTCTATGTTCACAGACGGAAAAATGAAGCCTATCTTGAAAAGAACACTGTCCCTACTGTGACACATGGAGGAGGCTCTGTTATGTTCTGGGGCTGCTTTGCTGCATCTGGCACAGGGGGTCTTGAATCTGTGCAGGGTACAATGAAATCTTAAGACTATCAAGGGATTCTAGAGAGAAATGTGCTGCCCAGTGTCAGAAAGCTTGGTCTCAGTCGCAGGTCATGGGTCTTACAACAGGATAATGACCCAAAACACAGCTAAAAACACCCAAGAATGGCTAAGAGGGAAACATTGGACTATTCTGAAGAGGCCTTCTATGAGCCCGGACCTAAATCCTATTGGAAGGAGCTGAAACATGCCGTCTGGAAAAGGCGTCCTTCACACCCGAGACAACTGGAGCAGTTTGCTCATGAGGAGCGGCCAAAATCCCTGCTGAGAGGTGCAGAAGTCTCATTGACAGTTACAGGAATCGTCTGATTGCAGGGATTGCCTCAAAAGGTTGTGCAACTAAATATTAAGGGAACCCTCATTTCTGTCCAGGCCTGTTTCATGCTGAAGCCTGGTTGGAAAGCGATGTCTGACTTTCATTTGTTCATTTTCATAGAATTTTTATATATTATTACTTTTGTCAGATTCCAGTTATTTCTGTGGCCATTGTGGGGTTTTCTTTCATTAAACGAGGGAGGGGGACCAACAATTTTGTCCACGTGTGTATGTGACCTAGAACATGAGGAATTATCTCCCCTCCTGTGATTTCAGAGGTTCTGGAGTATGTACAGTGGAGAAAACAGTATTTAGTCAGCGACCAATTGTGCAAGTTCTCCCACTTATAAAGATGAGGCCGCCTGTAATTGTCATCATAGGTAGACCTCAACTATGAGAGACAAAATGAGAAAACTAATCCAGAAAATCACATTGGCTGATTTTTTAAGAATTTATTTGCAAATGATGGTGGAAAATAAGTATTTGGTCACCTACAAACAAGCAAGATTTCTGTCTCTCACAGACCTGTAACTTCTCCTTTAAGAGGCTCCTCTGTCCTCCACTCATTACCTGTAGTAATGGCTCCTGTGTGACATTGTTATCAGTATAAAAGACTCCTGTCCACAACCTCAAACAGTCACACTCCAAACTCCACTATGGGGAAGACCAAAGAGCTGTGGAAGGACCAGAAACAAAATGGTAGCCCTGCACCAGGCTGGGAAGACTGAATCTGCAATAGGCAAGCAGCTTGGTGTGAAGAAATCACCTGTGGGAGCAATAATTAGAAAATGGCAGACATACAAGACCACTGATAATCTCCCTCCATCAGGGGCTCCACGCAAGATCTCACCCCGTGGGGTCAAAATGATCACAAGAACGGTGAGCAAAAACCCCAGAACCCCACGGGGGGACCTAGTGAGTGACCTGCAGAAAGCTGGGACTAACGTAACAAAGGCTACCGTCAGTAACACACTACGCCGCCAGGGACGCAGATCCTGCAGTGCCAGACGTGTCCCCCTGCTTAAGCCAGTACATATCCGGGCCCGGCTGAAGTTTGCTAGAGAGCATTTGGATGTTCCAGAAGAGTATTGGGAGAATGTCATATGGTCAGATGAAACCAAAGTAGAACTGTTTGGTAGAAACACAACTCGTGGTGTTTGGAGGAGAGTGAATGCTGAGTTGTATCCAGAGAACACCAGACCTACTGTGAAGCATGGGGGGGCAACATCATGTATGGGGCTGTTTCTCTGCAAAGGGACCAGGACGACTGATCCGTGTACATGAAAGAATGAATGGGGCCATGTATGGTGAGATTGTGAGTGCAAACCTCCTTCCATCAGCAAGGGCATTGAAGATGAAACGTGGCTGGGTCTTTCAGCATGACAATGATCCCAAGCACACCGCCAGGGCAACGAAGGAGCGGCTTCGTAAGAAGCATTTCAAGGTCCTGGAGTGGCCTAGCCAGTCTCCAGATCTCAACCCCATAAAAAACCTTTGGAGGGAGTTGTAAGTCCGTGTTGCCCAGCGACAGCCCCAAAACATCCCTGCTCTAGAGGAGATCTGCATGGAGGAATGGGCCGACATACCAGCAACAGTGTGTGCCAACCTTGTGAGGACTTACAGGAAACGTTTCACCTCTGTCATTGCCAACAAAGGAGATAGAACAAAGGATTGATGAACTTTTGTTATTGACCAAATACTTATTTTCCACCATAATTTGCAAATAAATTCTTTAAAAATCAGACAATGTGATTTTCTGGATTAGTTTTCTCATTTTGTCTCTCATAGTTGAGGTCTACCTATGATGACAATTACAGGCCGGACTCATCTTTATAAGTGGGAGAACTTGTACAATTGGTGGCTGACTAAATACTTTTTTCCCCACTGTATGCAACCCAGAAGGTGAGGAATTATCTGCCCTCCTGTGATTCCAGAGGTTCTGGTATATATGTGATCTAGAATGTCAGAAATTATCCACATCCCCAGTGATATAGACTATTCAGTGAGTCCTTAGGATCTGGGATATCATGTGGTTAAAGCATTGCTGTCACACGTCACATATCATCACTATCCCTCCTATTGATCTGTCAGCTTTAGATATGAAATATTATCTATAAACGGTAAATGGGATCTGATAGACGTGAGTGTCCTGCCTGGTCATACTTCTATCACTGAGGATCTGGGAGACGTTAACCTCGAGGTCCTCCCAATACTGAGGTGACAGGTCCTCACCTGGGCAAGACATGGAGAAACACTGCTGCGCCTCACTCTCTGTTCCTCGGCATTGTCTCAGGATATCACTGGACGGGTTGCTGCATACACGGCGTCTACTCTGCAGACCGGTCCCACAATATTGGCTACAGTCACTCCATGGCCCCCATGGACTCCAGAACCCACAATCCTTCTCATCAGAGGCCACAGAGCTCAAAGATTCAACCTGACAGTCAGGGATCCCATTACAGACCTGAAGACATAGGACAGAGTACCCCATAATTGGAGAGGTCCAGAATATCAGGGCAAGAAGCCTCAGTCCTCACACTTCAGGCCTCACACCTCACGTCTCATGCTTCACGTCCTACATACCTGTTTAAACATCAGACAATGGCCACCTGGGCACATGTATTCTGGGCAGCCCTCTGGAGATGTCTGGTTGGGAGAAGCCGGAGTCACCAGACTCTTCTCTAAAAGAGAAGAAAATATACGTAAAACGGAGGAGATGTAATGCTGCCCTTGGTAAGACTGATGGGACAATTATGATCAGATATGAGTAGAACTATGACAACTACAACCACAGACCATGAGGGGCTCAGTTTGTTATCAGTCACTCGTGGTCCTGGGAGGTTCCTTCCCCATTTTTGGATTGGTTTATACTTTTACCGCCGACCACAGTCACAGTCTCAGGTACCTATAGGGGCTCCCATGAGGAAGGAGCCAATACTGACAGTCTCTTCCTAATAGGAAAGTGTGCACGACTGTCCTATAACATCTATGTAGGAATCATCTTCAGTCTATGTATCTGGGTCTCCTCGTAGAGATGTCACCGCCATTATCCTGAATCTGATAACTTGCGGCAGCGTGATGCCAATCATCAGTAGCCACTGCCATTACTTGAGTTAGATAGCAGGAATTATGCTATTTTTTGGTACTCTATTTAGGGGTCTCTTATCCGCTTAGTGGTGTGAGCCTCTGCCCGTTCACCACTGTGTTAGGGCTGTGTTCGCTTGTTGCTCTATTTTTTGGACATACTGTATATTGATAGTTAGGTCCCCTGATGATTGGTACCAACACACCTTGAAATGCGTAGAGACTGGAAGGGACATGCTTTTTTGGTGAGGGGACAGCTTGGTTCTGCCCTTGTTAGGGTGGGAGTCATTTTGGGGGAACAGGGGCAGGACCCCAGGGTCAGCTTAGGGACTGTCTTGTTGGCTCCATGACTCAGATATACCTGCCTGCACCTGTGTGACTACGGACCAGATAAGATCAAACCATTATTTTGTCTGGTGAACTATCTAGTTACAGTAAGGTGTTTGTTTTCCCCTGATCTGTAATATATTGGGATTGCCATAACCTGATACTGTGTTTGTACCAACTTTTGTCATTCTTCATTTTATTCTATTTTATAGATGTGTTTTAGGGGTATTTATTAAATGTTAAGTTTTATATTTTCATCAGTGCTTATATGCTTTTGGAATTTCTGATGTAATTTGACGCTATCCCGCTTGTCTTCAGCGGGCTTCGGTCTGCCAGTGGGCCTTTTTGCTTATTTTATCTATAGGGGCCCCATGAGGAAGATGCCAATACTGACAGTCTCTTGAAAACCATAGAAACAGTCAAGGCAAAGTTTGCTGCACCTCAATGTATCCCGACCTACTGAACCTAAAAAAAAAAAAAAGTTCTATACAAGTACCGACTGATCTGCCCACCATGGGGTGCCCTCTGATGTCATGATCAGACTCCATTAGACCTAATTGCCCCTCCTCTCCCTACAGCACAAGTCTCTGAACCCACAGAGATGCCCCACATACACTCAGTCGGTGTTTTACCACATGAACTCTCATCTTCCCCCTGTGGACAATCCGGGAAGCCGTCACAGACCAGAGAGATGTTCACACACATCCTGTTGGCGCAGATAAAGTGACCGGGACAGGGGGGGGATCTGTGCAGAACCTGAGAACATGAAGAAAATTACTATAAAATGACTACGAGAGCCGCAGGGTCAGAGAAGAAAGACACATGTACAAAGTATCGGGAGTATTACATACCATGCTGAGAAAATACCCTCCTGCTGCATATTCTATAATCATATATACAGCCATTTGTCTACCATGTATGGCCTGTTATACAACAGCCCATTTACAGCGAGGGGGGTTGGGGGACTCAGAGGATGATCATCTTCCTGGTGTGATGTCAGACTGGACTGATTTGATTTGGGGCTACCTTTGAGGGTATACACACTTTAACCACAATATGGGGATGTGGACTTCACTGCAATGGACCACCAGGTCATTACCTGTAGGAGTAGTCTCAGTTCAGTGGTGGCTGACCCAGACAGGTCAAGAGATGTCGATGTATTACATCAAAGGGACAGGCAGAGACATGGTCAATGAACAAGTCAAGGACAGGGCAGGTAACACAGGCTTAGAGGTGGGTAAGCAGGTAACGGTCAGGACATTTGGGGTACACAGTAGAGATACACCTGCACAAGACACAGCACGCTAGGAACCTTATTGTTCAGGCACCTTTCCATAAGAGAAGGTGTCCTATATAACACAGGAACACAGGTGCTTGGTCGGGGACTAGTTACAATATGAGGAAGTGATGATGGCTACATGGCAAAGCAGGAGCATGGTGGACAGAGGTGGAGCCATGGATGAGAAGGGAAGCCGGTGGTCACAAACCGCTGCTCTTATACTTCTTTGGTGATGTTTTGGGTATATCATTAGATAACCTTTAAATCTGTGACCTCTGGTTATTATAATCTAGTATATATTATACTTGTAGTATATGATGGTGAAGTGCTGGGTCTCTTACCGCAGTTGTCCATGCTTTCATCTGATTGGTCACGGCAGTGGGGAGCTCCATCGCACAACTGACTATAGGCAATGCACTCTCCGCTCAGGGGGCATCTGAAGTGGTCCAGGTCACATGTTCTGTTACAGTCCTTCTCATCGCTGGCATCCATACAGTCCACCTCATTATCACACAGCCAGCCCCGAGGTCTGCACTCACCACTGCCACACTGGAACTCGTAATGGCTGCAGTGTCTGCTGCCCGGCACCATGTCTGAAGTAGGGAGGCACAACCGAGCAGAATAATCAGTAGTGACAAAACACAGGAATCTAGAGGGGACATCCTCTACACCTAGGCGAGTGATAGTGACAATTGGACATCCTCTACACCTAGACCAGTGACAGTGACAAGGGGACATCCTCTACACCTAGACCGGTGACAGTGACAAGGGGATGTAATTTACACCTAGACCAGTGACAGTGACAAGGGGATGTCCTCTACACTTAGATCAGTGACAGTGACAAAGACACATCCTCTACACCTAGACCAGTGACAGTGACAAGGGACATCCTCTACACCTAGGCCAGTGACAGTGACAAGGGACATCCTCTACACCTAGGCCAGTGACAGTGACAAGGGGACGTCCTCTACACCTAGGCCGGTGACAGTGACAAGGGGACACCCTCTACACCTAGATCGGTGACAGTGACAAGGGGACGTCCTCTACACCTAGACCGGTGACAGTGACAAGGGGACGTCCTCTACACCTAGACTGGTGACAGTGACAAGGGGACATCCTCTACACCTAGGCCAGTGACAGTGACAAGGAGACGTCCTCTACACCTAGACCGGTGACAAGGGGACATCCATTACACCTAGGCCAGTGACAAGGGGACATCCTCTACACCTAGACCAGTGACAGTGACAAGGGGACATCCTCTACACCTAGACCGGTGACAGTGACAAGGGGAGGTCCTCTACACCTAGACCGGTGACAGTGACAAGGGGATGTAATTTACACCTAGACTAGTGACGGTGACAAGGGGACGTCCTCTACACCTAGACCGATGACTGTGACAAGGGGACATCCTCTACATCTAGACCGGTGACAGTGACAAGGGGACATCCTCTACACCTAGACCGGTGACAAGGACAAGGGGACATCCTCTACATCTAGACTAGTGACAAGGGGACATCCTCTACACCTAGGCCAGTGACAGTGACAAGGGACATCCTCTACACCTAGGCCAGTGACAGTGACAAGGGGACGTCCTTTACACCTAGGCCGGTGACAGTGACAAGGGGAAACCCTCTACACCTAGATCGGTGACAGTGACAAGGGGACGTCCTCTACACCTAGACTGGTGACAGTGACAAGGGGACATCCTCTACACCTAGGCCAGTGACAGTGACAAGGGGACGTCCTCTACACCTAGACCGCTGACAGTGACAAGGGGACGTAAGTTACACCTAGACCAGTGACAGTGACAAGGGGATGTTCTCTACACTTAGACCAGTGACAGTGACAAGGACACATCCTCTACACCTAGACCAGTGACAGTGACAAGGGACATCCTCTACACCTAGGCCAGTGACAGTGACAAGGGACATCCTCTACACCTAGGCCAGTGACAGTGACAAGGGGACGTCCTCTACACCTAGGCCGGTGACAGTGACAAGGAGACGTCCTCTACACCTAGACCGGTGACAAGGGGACATCCTTTACACCTAGGCCAGTGACAAGGGGACATCCTCTACACCTAGACCAGTGACAGTGACAAGGGGACATCCTCTACACCTAGACCGGTGACAGTGACAAGGGGACGTAATTTACACCTAGACTAGTGACGGTGACAAGGGGACGTCCTATACACCTAGACCGATGACAGTGACAAGGGGACATCCTCTACATCTAGACTAGTGACAAGGGGACATCCTCTACACCTAGGACAGTGACAGTGACAAGGGGACGTGACGTCTGGAGGAGAGAAAGTTTCACTAGCAACATAGACGGGGATTCTTTACTGTAAGATCAGTAAGGCTATGGAACTCTTTGCCCCAGGAAGTGGTGATGGTGAATTCATTGAACAGGTTTAAAGAGGGCCTGGATGTCTTTCTCAAACAGAACAATATTACGGGTCATGGGTTCTAGGTAGGGTTATAGGTTGGACTTAATGGACCTGTGTCTATATCCAACCTCATCTACTATGTAACTATAAGGATCTATTGTATTGTAAGTATCAGGAGATCACAGGGTCTCATTACTCACCTGATGTGTGGTTGGAGGTTCCTGGTGGAGTTATCTGTCTGTTATCTGGTGCTGGAGATGTACATTGGGCCAATTCCTCATCTGATCCATCAGTACAATCATATTTTCCATCACACAACTTGTCTTGTCTGATGCAGGATCCATCTCCACAGACCGAGAACCCCGGGGGACATGTCCCCAGCCCTGTGACACAAAGGCACCTTCCATCATCCAGACTGAGGACATTAAACCTATCACCCTCACCACCCCCTATAAATCAGAATGTGTTCAGGTCTAGGGTGAAATCCCTGGTCCTGTGTTACCTGTACACACAGTCTCATCTGCTCCATTGCTGCAGTCTTGCTGGCCATCACACACCTTCTCCTTGGACAGACATTGCCCCTGAGGACATTGAAACTGACTAGATGGACATGAGCATCCTCTCTCATCGCTGAAGTCACCGCAGTCATCATGTCCATCACAACGGTGAATGTAGGGGATGCACTTACCCAGGGAACAAGGGAAGTGAGCAGAGCTGCAGCCAGATGAGCAACCTGGAGAAAAGGAAGGTGGAGAGATGAGGCCCTGAGGAGGTCTCCTCTGCTTCGGACATGTCTGTTTGCATGATTTGGTACCAGGCAGCTGCTTGGTCAGTTCAGATTAATTCTTTGCTAGTTCTTGGCTGTATGAGGTTAGTAAATGTGACCAGGTGGGTGAATGTTTGTAACCATTCTGGGGAGAGGGGAAGAGCGAGTTGCATTATGTACACTGTAAACTATTCACATGGCATTGTATTTTGTGTGTTGTCCTACCTGATTCATCAGAGTCATCAGCAAACCCACAGTCCAGGTCACCATCACAGACGTGCGAGAGAGGAATGCAGTGTCCATTAGAACAACGGAACTCTTTATCACTACAGGCGGGAGCAGGGCATCCCCATTCATCAGAGTGATCCACACAGTCGGCTCTGCCATCACAGCGGTGTGCCAGGGGGATGCACTGTCCATTGGCACAGCGGTGTTCTTGAGGGGCACAAGTCAATGAGCAGATCTCATCAGATCCATCTCCACAATCATCTTCGTTGTCACAGACCCAGGCAGTGGGGACGCAGCGATCGCTGAATCTACAGGCAAATTCATCAGTTCCGCATCGAGACGGGGAAGAACACGGTTCATCGGGACAATGCCACCGACCAGACCCACAGGTGCTGCAAGACATATCAGTCAACATGAATGTAAACAAAGAGACCATGAATGTAGACCCTCACAGGTCAAATACAAGGCAGTCAGAAAGTCTTCAGGGTTGGACAAGATCTGCAAAGACGTCCTCCTGTCAATATAAAATCTCACAGCTGACTATGGATATCAAAGTAAAAACCAAGCCATAAGGAGGACCCAGAGAAAGGGTTATGTGGAGGCACAGATCTGGAGAAGGGGGACACAAACATCTCTGCTGCACTGAAATTTCCTGAGAGCGCAGTGACCTCCACAATTCTCAAATGGAGTTGAAGTTTAGACATATCAAAACTCTTCCTAGAGCTCGGCACCCTGCCAAACTAAATAATCGGCGGAGAGCAATAGAGCTGACCAAGAACCTAATGGTCACTCTGGCTCCAAAGATCCTGTGAAACTTCCAGAAAGTCAACCCTCACTGCAGCACTTCACCAATCTGGGCGGCCAGAGAGAATCTTCTCCTCAGCAAAAGAAAGATGAGTGCTGCCTGGAGTTTACAAAAAAATCATAGAGCATGCAAGTACAACGTAGGTCCTCACAGGTCACATATGTGTAATGAGGGATGTATAGACCATAAGTGTACAGAGGTCCTCACATGTCACATATGTGTAATGAGGGATGTATAGACCATGAATGTACAGAGGTCCTCACAGGTCACATATGTGTAGTGAGGGATGTATAGACCATGAGTGTACAGAGGTCCTCACAGGTCACATATGTGTAATGAGGGATGTATAGACCATAAGTGTACAGAGGTCCTCACATGTCACATATGTGTAATGAGGGATGTATAGACCATGAATGTACAGAGGTCCTCACAGGTCACATATGTGTAATGAGGGATGTATAGACCATGAATGTACAGAGGTCCTCACATGTCACATATGTGTAATGAGGGATGTATAGACCATGAATGTACAGAGGTCCTCACAGGTCACATATGTGTAGTGAGGGATGTATAGACCATGAATGTACAGAGGTCCTCACATGTCACATATGTGTAGTGAGGGATGTATAGACCATGAATGTACAGAGGTCCTCACAGGTCACATATGTGTAGTAAGGGATGTATAGACCATGAATGTACAGAGGTCCTCACAGGTCACATATGTATAGTGAGGGATGTATAGACCATGAATGTACAGAGGTCCTCACAGGTCACATATGTATAATGAGGGATGTATAGACCATGAGTGTACAGAGGTCCTCACAGGTCACATATGTATAGTGAGGGATGTATAGACCATGAATGTACAGAGGTCCTCACAGGTCACATATGTATAGTGAGGGATGTATAGACCATGAATGTACAGAGGTCCTCACAGGTCACATATGTGTAGTGAGGGATGTATAGACCATGAGTGTACAGAGGTCCTCACATGTCACATATGTGTAGTGAGGGATGTATAGACCATGAATGTACAGAGGTCCTCACAGGTCACATATGTATAGTGAGGGATGTATAGACCATGAATGTACAGAGGTCCTCACAGGTCACATATGTATAATGAGGGATGAATAGACCATGAATGTACAGAGGTCCTCACATGTCACATATGTGTAGTGAGGGATGTATAGACCATGAATGTACAGAGGTCCTCACAGGTCACATATGTGTAATTAGGGATGTATAGACCATGAGTGTACAGAGGTCCTCACAGGTCACATATGTATAGTAAGGGATGTATAGACCATGAATGTACAGAGGTCCTCACAGGTCACATATGTGAAGTAGGGATGTATAGACCATGAATGTACAGAGGTCCTCACAGGTCACATATGTGTAATTAGGGATGTATAGACCATGAGTGTACAGAGGTCCTCCATGTTACATATGTATAATCAGGGATATATAGACCATGAATGTACAGAGGTCCTCACAGGTCACATATGTGTAGTGAGGGATGTATAGACCATGAATGTACAGAGGTCCTCACAGGTCACATATGTGTAGTGAGGGATGTATAGACCATGAATGTACAGAGGTCCTCACAGGTCACATATGTGTAGTGAGGGATGTATAGACCATGAATGTACAGAGGTCCTCACAGGTCACATATGTGTAGTGAGGGATGTATAGACCATGAATGTACAGAGGTCCTCACAGGTCACATATGTATAATGAGGGATGTATAGACCATGAGTGTACAGAGGTCCTCACAGGTCACATATGTGTAGTGAGGGATGTATAGACCATGAATGTACAGAGGTCCTCACAGGTCACATATGTGTAGTGAGGGATGTATAGACCATGAATGTACAGAGGTCCTCACAGGTCACATATGTATAATGAGGGATGTATAGACCATGAATGTACAGAGGTCCTCACATGTCACATATGTGTAGTGAGGGATGTATAGACCATGAATGTACAGAGGTCCTCACAGGTCACATATGTGTAGTGAGGGATGTATAGACCATGAATGTACAGAGGTCCTCACAGGTCACATATGTGTAGTGAGGGATGTATAGACCATGAATGTACAGAGGTCCTCACAGGTCACATATGTATAATGAGGGATGTATAGACCATGAGTGTACAGAGGTCCTCACAGGTCACATATGTTTAGTGAGGGATGTATAGACCATGAATGTACAGAGGTCCTCACAGGTCACATATGTGTAGTGAGGGATGTATAGACCATGAATGTACAGAGGTCCTCACAGGTCACATATGTATAATGAGGGATGTATAGACCATGAATGTATAGAGGTCCTCACAGGTCACATATTAGTACTGGTTTTCCTACTGATGACATGAGACATACCAGTTTCGGCAGCCTTGGTTCACAGCGGCACCAGATGGAAATGGTAGACTCTCCCAGTAACACGGACATTCTGAGGGGTCGATGCAGCCGCCATCTACACGACAGAGAGAAACCTCCATTACACAGGGAAATGGTAAAATAGTGAAACTCAATGAAGAAGGACAGAACTGAGGATGATTTGTGCGCGGTTTCTTTGGTATATAGACATATGTAGCAGAGCTGAGTTGGTCAGTTGACATACTCACATACTGTACATTCATGAAATGCGCCTGTAAATGACTTATCACGTCATCTATTGTAAAAAAAAAAATTCCGGAAATTGAGATAAATTCATCAGATAGTCGTCAATGCTGGATGAATTTGGAGCGATTTTATAAAGGGGGCGGTCTTTTGAAATCATTTGGCGCAACTTCTTTGGTATTGCAAGTTTTATAAGCACAATAATTGTATCATGCGACTTTTTATAGGTTTACCCAGGGTCGGGTCAGGTGATTTTGTGCTTAGAAAAGCAACTTTTGTATTAGACACAATTGTTGAATTTGACTTATTTTTCTCTGCCATGCAGACCTCGCCCACTTGTTAAGAAAAAAATCACACATAATACTTGACATTTTTCACTGCGCAAAACTATGTACCAAGAAGTGGCTAAACAACAAATACAGCTTTGCTACATACGAGTTCTTATATATGTATGTGTATATGAGATTATGTAAAAGGTAACGATATTACAAATCAGGGGATATGACCACCATGTAAAGGCTCTGTCTGATCCGTGTCACGCCTTGGACAGTCCACTCACCGTGCAGGACCTTCCCTTGAGGACAGAAGCATCCCTCCACACAGGACAGATGAGCACAGTGCCGCTCCAGGTCCAAGCCCAGGTTCCGGCAGGTCCGAGGGCAGGCCGGACCACAAGCCTCATAAACCAGACCGTTGTCACACTGCATGGCTGCAGAGGAGAAGAAGGGTCACCGAGTCACTAGATGGACACTGCAGCAATGTATGTAGGATGTATGCCCCGCACCTAGGCTTTATGTTGCATTCAGGTCTCAGAGTCTTCAGTCTCCCTTTCCCACAGCAGGAAATCCCAGCATGATCTCAGGCACTAATCAGAAGCCAACCACATAAATTAACTCTTTCAGAGTAACTTGTCATGTGGCTGAAGACTCCACTCAGACACTGGCCCAGAATATTCTGGAGGATGGAGCAGCCATTAAACACTGATCCATCATTAGATCCTCCGTGGACTCCGCTCCCCTGGCTACCTCTAGTACTTGTCTTTCCTCTCTGGATTTTTTGAGCGTTTTTAGAGTTTTCTTTAGAACACTCTAGTTTGGTGAGGAATCTACATCTAACATCTGCAGGATCACAGGTCGGGTGTTTACTGGTGGTGGGCAGCCCGGGGTATTTATTACTATATGAACAGTCACTTACGACACAAGTCCTGTGACCTCCAGCGAATGTAGATCCCATGCTGGTTACATTCCTCCACATAGGTGGCAATGGCCGTGCACAGACACTCGCAGTCTCCGCCAGAGTCACACCTGGATTAAGAGGAGGAGATGGTGAGTATCAAGTTAGGAATGGAGCGTCTTTACAAAACAGCCATAAAATGCTGCCATCACTTACCCGCAGGCGTCATACACACACCAGTCATAGTACTGCTGGCACGCCACCTCCTGGTGACATGGAGCAAACTGCGGCTGCATGAGGACGGCACAACTCTTCCTGGCCCAGGTCACTCTGTGGCTGTTCTCCTGAGGATTATATGCACAAATGGGTAAGCGGACATCTTTGTCCATGACTGAGGAAGGTCTATACTACTGAAGGCCACATACCGTACATGGGTGCTCAAAGTCATCGCCGTGAACCTCGGGGCACAAGAGACTGACTCTCCAGCTGTTTCCAAACAGGTCAGCCGTGGGTTCAATGATCCCCTGACGGCTCGTGAAGTCATTCTCGGTGTCACCATCAAAGTTTCCGCAAAGTCCACTGACGCGGCCACGGAAACCAGGATCCAGCTTAACGTAGACACGGGTACCTGAGATGGGCAGTGTATGACTAAGGGTCAGTGCACAGGGCTATCTGCTGGCTATATATTTAGGACAAAAACCTTCAGCCAGTCCTCACATCACTGCTTTTGGTGTCAATAGGGAGAGGTGAGCCCAGTAATGACACAGCATTCAGTATTTGCAGCGTGACACAAAGTGAGATGCAGCACAGAGGAATTGCCTGGTTTGTGCACCTCTAGTGGCCAGTGTGAAAACTATCATAATCCATACAGGATCTTAATATGGAGACAGATGAAGACTACAGGAAGTTAGCTGATGAAGGGTTAATAATACTAGTAATCATTAGACTCTTAGGTCTCCAGACTATGAACTCCACCATGTTCTCACCTCCATCCCACAGGACCGTCAGCCCCAGGTGTGCAATGAGGATGGTGAAGAGTCCGGCCTGATCCAAGATAATCCCATTCCCACTATACATTTTTGGGAGTCGCACGGCTGCCCCGTTCACTGTCACCTCCTGACCTGTGGATGAAGGGAAACGCATTATAAAGGCTCAGACTATATAGTGGGGATTCAGAATCTGTCAATGTCCACTTATATCTCTGATCCTGCTCTACATGCCAGGGATCTACTGACAGATCACAGGCACCGGAGATTAGATCATCACCGACTGCCGTCCTCTGCTCCAAAAATGGTGGTGATGAGGAACAGAGAAGAAAAGCGATGCAAAAGTGAGGCAATAGAATAGTACAGGACAGTCATGAAGCAGTAAGGGGGCGCTAACACCCCATCAGCACCACAATATGGCTATCACCTTTACCACTAGCCCTACGACCACCACCATAACCAGTACCACTACTAACTCCACTATTGCCCCCACCTCTTACCTCTCAACAGATGAACAATTGTGTTTCCAATTATCACAACCACAGACTTGGTGCAGGTGATGCCACTGCTGCCGCAAGGCACGTTCTCAGCTGTGACTGTGAAAAGCCCATCATTCTCTCTGGCCAGAACATACTGACAATCCCCCAGGAAGGTGAAGGAGCGGCCATCAAAGGTGATGTAATGGGGGTCCCCAGTGGCGGTGCAGATGCCAGAACATTGGTAATCGGTGCATTCCCATCGCCGATTCTTACACACACTGCAAGATAGGAAGCCAAGAATATTAATACAGAGATAGGGGATCCTAACAATGATAAGGTCACTGCAAAGGCAACAAAATACCAGGAACCTGTTCTTCTGTTGATATTGGCATGTACTGGATCATTAACTCTGAGGAGATCGGGTCCAGAAGTCCCAAGGACTGCAGAACACATGACCTGATCAAACAAACCCAAACTCCAACTGTAAGATTAAACAAACTGTCATCTCCACTCAGCCTGTACATCCATCAATGGAGAGAACATCTCCACCAACCTCTACATCCATCATTGGAGAGAACATCTCCACCAACCTCTACATCCATCACTGGAGAGAACATCTCTACCAGCCTCTACATCCATCAATGGAGAGAACATCTCTACCAGCCTCTATATCCATCAATGGAGAGAACATCTCTACCAACCTCTACATCCATCACTGGAGAGAACACCTCCACCAGCCTCTACATCCATCAACAGAGAGAAGGCCTCCACCAGCCTCTACATCCATCAATGGAGAGAACACCTCCACCAACCTCTACATCCATCACTGGAGAGAACATCTCTACCAGCCTCTACATCCATCAACAGAGAGAAGGCCTCCACCAGCCTCTATATCCATCAATGGAGAGAACACCTCCACCAGCCTCTACATCTATCAATGGAGAGAACACCTCCACCAGCCTCTACATCCATCAACAGAGAGAAGGCCTCCACCAGCTTCTACATCCATCAATGGAGAGAACATCTCTACCAGCCTCTACATCCATCAATGGAGAGAACACCTCCACCAGCGTCTACATCTATCAATGGAGAGAACACCTCCACCAGCCTCTACATCCATCAATGGAGAGAACATCTCCACCAGCTTCTACATCCATCACTGGAGAGAACACCTCCACCAGCCTCTACATCCATCAACAGAGAGAAGGCCTCCACCAGCCTCTATATCCATCAATGTAGAGAACACCTCCACCAGCCTCTACATCTATCAATGGAGAGAACACCTCCACCAGCCTCTACATCCATCACTGGAGAGAACATCTCTACCAGCCTCTACATCCATCAACAGAGAGAAGGCCTCCACCAGCCTCTATATCCATCAATGGAGAGAACACCTCCACCAGCCTCTACATCTATCAATGGAGAGAACACCTCCACCAGCCTCTACATCCATCAATAGAGAGAAGGCCTCCACCAGCCTCTACATCCATCAATGGAGAGAACACCTCCACCAGCCTCTACATCCATCACTGGAGAGAACATCTCTACCAGCCTCTACATCCATCAACAGAGAGAAGGCCTCCACCAGCCTCCATATCCATCAATGGAGAGAACACCTCCACCAGCCTCTACATCTATCAATGGAGAGAACACCTCCACCAGCCTCTACATCCATCAATGGAGAGAACATCTCCACCAGCCTCTACATCTATCAGTGGAGAGAACACCTCCACCAGCCTCTACATCCATCACTGGAGAGAACATCTCTACCAGCCTCTACATCCATCAACAGAGAGAAGGCCTCCACCAGCCTCTATATCCATCACTGGAGAGAACATCTCTACCAGCCTCTACATCCATCAACAGAGAGAAGGCCTCCACCAGCCTCTACATTCATCAATGGAGAGAACACCTCCACCAACCTCTACATCCATCACTGGAGAGAACATCTCTACCAGCCTCTACATCCATCAACAGAGAGAAGGCCTCCACCAGCCTCTATATCCATCAATGGAGAGAACACCTCCACCAGCCTCTACATCTATCAATGGAGAGAACACCTCCACCAGCCTCTACATCCATCAATGGAGAGAACACCTCCACCAGCCTCTACATCCATCAATAGAGAGAACACCTCCACCAGCCTCTACATCCATCACTGGAGAGAACACCTCCACCAGCCTCTACATCCATCACTGGAGAGAACACCTTCACCAGCCTCTACATACATCAATGAAAAGAACACCTCAACCAGCCTCTACATCCATCAATGGAGAGAACATCTCCACCAGCCTCTAAATCTATCAACGGAGAGAACACCTCCACCAGCCTCTACATCCATCAATGGAGAGAACACCTCCACCAGCCTCTACATCCATCACTGGAGAGAACATCTCCACCAGCCTCTACATCCATCAATGGAGAGAACACCTCCACCAGCCTCTACATCCATCACTGGAGAGAACATCTCTACCAGCCTCTACATCCATCAACAGAGAGAAGGCCTCCACCAGCCTCTATATCCATCAATGGAGAGAACACCTCCACCAGCCTCTACATCTATCAATGGAGAGAACACCTCCACCAGCCTCTACATCCATCAATGGAGAGAACACCTCCACCAGCCTCTACATCCATCAATAGAGAGAACACCTCCACCAGCCTCTACATCCATCACTGGAGAGAACACCTCCACCAGCCTCTACATCCATCACTGGAGAGAACACCTTCACCAGCCTCTACATACATCAATGAAAAGAACACCTCAACCAGCCTCTACATCCATCAATGGAGAGAACATCTCCACCAGCCTCTAAATCTATCAACGGAGAGAACACCTCCACCAGCCTCTACATCCATCAATGGAGAGAACACCTCCACCAGCCTCTACATCCATCACTGGAGAGAACATCTCCACCAGCCTCTACATCCATCAATGGAGAGAACACCTCCATCAGCCTCTACATCTATCAATGGAGAGAACATCTCCAACAGCCTCTACATCCAACATGTCTTTACTTCCATTAATGGAGAGAACACTTCCCCCAGCCTCTACATCCATCAACAGAGAGAATGCCTCCACCAGCCTCTACATCCACCAATAGAGATAACATCTCAATCAGCCTCTACACCCATCAATGGAGAGAACACTTCCACCAGCCTCTACATCCATCAACAGAGAGAAGGCCTCCACCAGCCTCTACATCCATCAATGGAGAGAACATCTCCACCAGACTTTAGTGAATTCCATCAGCATGATCAAAGACCAGTGGATTGGGCTCTTTGGACATGCTCTCCACCTATACAGAAACAGACCTTAGTTGGAGGATCTCCTGGTACTCTAATGGGTCAGTCTGACTCTGATCCCTACCCTAGGAGTTAAGCTACATGTGATTTCTTGTACACCAAATTTTCTCACCAGGTGTTACAGTCTTTGGTGATGGTGTCGTTTGTGTAGTAGAGTTTCCCATGGTGATGGCAAGGGCAGTCTTCAGGGGGGGACACATCTGTCCATCTGTGACAATTGATTTTAATAAGGTAAAAGAAAGAAATAAAAACAACAAAACAAGTGACAATAACTCAGCCAGTCCTACATAGAGTGACAGACATTAGCAATAGCAGTACGACAAGGCTGGTGCTGACCATTAGAAATCAGAATCATCGGATGAAACATTTACATGTGGGACAATATAGGAGAACAATACTTATTGTGTCTCAGTAGTGAAAATCTCTAAACTGTTGTGTAGTGAGCTATGGCTCATAACTGGCCTCAGTAACCCAAGCTGATACATACCAAGAAGACTGTCCCATCCGGACATACACAGCCATCACTGCTGTCAGAGCAGCTCTTGTTCTGTTCCAGGTTTTCACAGGTGAGCAGACATGACCCAAATTTATAGACCAAATCACCAGGACAGAAAGCCACCTCTGGACATCTGTTCTCTGTACAGTTCCATAAACCAGTCACACAGACACTGAAATAGACAAAAGAAAATCACGAAAAAACCATGGAGAACATGAGATAACATGAGAAGCCAAGGAGAAGGTTAGAAAATATTAGCAACAAAGGAGGAGATTGGAAATCGTGAAAACCAGAGGAAAAGGCTGAAAATCATTAGATAACTGAGGAGAAGACCAAAAACTATGAGAAAACAGAAAACAGAATGTAAATTTGGGATAAGCAAGAACATCAGAAATCTTGAGAAAGCAAGTAGAAAAAATCATGAGATAACAAAGAAGAAGACCATAAATCATGAAAAACCAAGGAAAATGGAAATCATGAGATACAGATGAGGAGAACAGAAATGATGACAAACTGTGAAGACCAAAAATCATTAAATAACCCAGAAGATGACCAGAAATCGTGGCACAAAAGAGTAAAAGACTGAAAATGTTAACCAGGGAGAGCATCCGAAATTGTAAGAATCTGAGAAGAAAACCTGAAATCATGAAAAACTAAGGAGAAGAGAAGAAATCATGAGTTAACCAAAAAGAAGACTAAAAACCGTGAGATTACGAGAAGAAGACCACAAATCATGAGATAATCGAGTACTGGAAATCATTAGAGAAAGATGAAAACCGTAACAAAGGAATAGACCAGAAATAATGAGCTAATAGAGTAGAAGACTGGAAATCAAGAGAAACCGAGGAGGAGACCATAAATCATAAGATAAAGACTGAAAGTTATGAGACAACAGAAGAGAAGACTGGAAATCATGGAAGCAAATCTGGAAACCATGATATACCAGAAACCATGAGACAACAGTTAAGAAGACTGAAAACCATGACAAACCAAGACCGGAAATCATAATATGAAGATCAGAAATTATTCAATAATGGAGGACTGGAAATCATAAGAAGACTGTAAATTGTAACCAAGTAGGAAACTGGGAATTCATGATATAGACAAAAAGAAGAACAGAAATCATAAGCCAACCTAAGAAGACCAGAATTCACAAGATAAAAGAGGACAAGACTGGGAAAAAGTGAGATAACAGAGGAGAAAATCAGAAGTAATGAGATAACAGGAGAGAAGACCAGAAGTAATGAGATACCAGGGGAGAAAACCAGAAGTAATGAGATAACAGGAGAGAAGAACAGAAGTAATGAGATAACAGGGGAGAAAACCAGAAGTAATGAGATAACAGGAGAGAAGACCAGAAGTAATGAGATACCAGGGGAGAAAACCAGAAGTAATGAGATAACAGGAGAGAAGACCAGAAGTAATGAGATAACAGGGGAGAAAACCAGAAGTAATGAGATAACAGGGGAGAAAACCAGAAGTAATGAGATAACAGGGGAGAAAACCAGAAGGAATGAGATAACAGGGGAGAAAACCAGAAGTAATGAGATAACAGGAGAGAAAACCAGAAGTAATGAGATAACAGGGGAGAAAACCAGAAGTAATGAGATAACAGGAGAGAAAACCAGAAGTAATGAGATAACAGGGGAGAAAACCAGAAGTAATGAGATAACAGGAGAGAAGACCAGAAATAAAGAGATAACAGGAGAGAAGACCAGAAGTAATGAGATACCAGGGGAGAAAACCAGAAGTAATGAGATAACAGGAGAGAAGACCAGAAGTAATGAGATAACAGGAGAGAAAACCAGAAGTAATGAGATAACAGGGGAGAAGACCAGAAGTAATGAGATAACAGGGGAGAAGACCAGAAGTAATGAGATAACAGGGGAGAAGACCAGAAGTAATGAGATAACAGGGGAGAAAACCAGAAGTAATGAGATAACAGGAGAGAAAACCAGAAGTAATGAGATAACAGGGGAGAAGACCAGAAGTAATGAGATAACAGGGGAGAAGACCAGAAGTAATGAGATAACAGGGGAGAAGACCAGAAGTAATGAGATAACAGGGAAGAAGACCAGAAGTAATGAGATAACAGAGGAGAAATCCAGAATGAATGAGATAACAGGGGAGAAAACCAGAAGGAATGAGATAACAGAGGAGAAAACCGAAAGGAATGAGATAACAGGGGAGAAGACCAGAAGTAATGAGATAACAGGGGAGAAAACCAGAAGTAATGAGATAACAGAGGAAAAAACCAGAAGTAATGAGATACCAGGGGAGAAAACCAGAAGGAATGAGATAACAGAGGAGAAAACCAGAAGGAATGAGATAACAGGGGAGAAAACCAGAAGGAATGAGATAACAGGGGAGAAAACCAGAAGTAATGAGATAACAGGGGAGAAGACCAGAAGGAATGAGATAACAGGGGAGAAGACCAGAAGGAATGAGATAACAGGGGAGAAAACCAGAAGGAATGAGATAACAGAGGAGAAAACCGAAAGGAATGAGATAACAGGGGAGAAGACCAGAAGTAATAAGATAACAGGGGGAGAAAACCAGAAGTAATGAGATAACAGAGGAAAAAACCAGAAGTAATGAGATACCAGGGGAGAAAACCAGAAGGAATGAGATAACAGAGGAGAAAACCAGAAGGAATGAGATAACAGGGGAGAAAACCAGAAGGAATGAGATAACAGAGGAGAAAACCAGAAGGAATGAGATAACAGAGGAGAAAACCGAAAGGAATGAGATAACAGGGGAGAAGACCAGAAGTAATGAGATAACAGGGGAGAAAACCAGAAGTAATGAGATAACAGAGGAAAAAAACAGAAGTAATGAGATACCAGGGGAGAAAACCAGAAGGAATGAGATAACAGAGGAGAAAACCAGAAGGAATGAGATAACAGGGGAGAAAACCAGAAGGAATGAGATAACAGGGGAGAAAACCAGAAGGAATGAGATAACAGAGGAGAAAACCGAAAGGAATGAGATAACAGGGGAGAAGACCAGAAGTAATGAGATAACAGAGGAAAAAACCAGAAGTAATGAGATACCAGGGGAGAAAACCAGAAGGAATGAGATAACAGAGGAGAAAACCAGAAGGAATGAGATAACAGGGGATAAAACCAGAAGTAATGAGATAACAGGGGAGAAAACCAGAAGTAATGAGATAACAGAGAAGAAAACCAGAAGTAATGAGATAACAGGGGAGAAAACCAGAAGTAATGAGATAACAGGGGAGAAAACCAGAAGTAATGAGATAACAGAGAAGAAAATCAGAAGTAATGAGATACCAGGGGAGAAAACCAGAAGTAATGAGATAACAGGAGAGAAAACCAGAAGTAATGAGATAACAGGGGAGAAGACCAGAAGGAATGAGATAACAGAGGAGAAAACCAGAAGTAATGAGATACCAGGGGAGAAAACCAGAAGGAATGAGATAACAGAGGAGAAAACCGAAAGGAATGAGATAACAGAGGAGAAGACCAGAAGTAATGAGATAACAGAGGAAAAAACCAGAAGTAATGAGATACCAGGGGAGAAAACCAGAAGGAATGAGATAACAGAGGAGAAAACCAGAAGGAATGAGATAACAGGGGAGAAAACCAGAAGTAATGAGATAACAGGGGAGAAAACCAGAGGTAATGAGATAACAGAGACGAAAACCAGAAGTAATGAGATAACAGGGGAGAAGACCAGAAGGAATAAGATAACAGAGGAGAAAACCAGAAGGAATGAGATAACAGGGGAGAAAACTAGAAGTAATGAGATAACAGGGGAGAAAACCAGAAATAATGAGATAACAGGGGAGAAAACCAGAAGTAATGAGATAACAGGGGAGAAGACCAGAAGTAATGAGATAACAGGGGAGAAGACCAGAAGTAATGAGATACCAGGGGAGAAAACCAGAAGGAATGAGATAACAGAGGAGAAAACCAGAAGGAATGAGATAACAGGGGAGAAAACCAGAAGTAATGAGACAACAGAGAAGAAAATCAGAAGTAATGAGATACCAGGGGAGAAAACCAGAAGTAATGAGATAACAGGGGAGAAAACCAGAAGTAATGAGATAACAGGGGAGAAGACCAGAAGGAATAAGATAACAGAGGAGAAAACCAGAAGGAATGAGATAACAGGGGAGAAAACCAGAAGGAATGAGATAACAGAGGAGAAAACCGAAAGGAATGAGATAACAGGGGAGAAGACCAGAAGGAATGAGATAACAGGGGAGAAAACCAGAAGTAATGAGATAACTGGGGAGAAGACCAGAAGTAATGAGATAACAGGGGAGAAAACCAGAAGTAATGAGATAACAGGGGAGAAAACCAGAAGTAATGAGATAACAGGGGAGAAGACCAGAAGGAATAAGATAACAGAGGAGAAAACCAGAAGGAATGAGATAACAGGGGAGAAAACCAGAAGGAATGAGATAACAGAGGAGAAAACCGAAAGGAATAAGATAACAGAGGAGAAAACCAGAAGGAATGAGATAACAGGGGAGAAAACTAGAAGTAATGAGATAACAGGGGAGAAAACCAGAAATAATGAGATAACAGGGGAGAAAACCAGAAGTAATGAGATAACAGGGGAGAAGACCAGAAGTAATGAGATAACAGGGGAGAAGACCAGAAGTAATGAGATACCAGGGGAGAAAACCAGAAGGAATGAGATAACAGAGGAGAAAACCAGAAGGAATGAGATAACAGGGGAGAAAACCAGAAGTAATGAGACAACAGAGAAGAAAATCAGAAGTAATGAGATACCAGGGGAGAAAACCAGAAGTAATGAGATAACAGGGGAGAAAACCAGAAGTAATGAGATAACAGGGGAGAAGACCAGAAGGAATAAGATAACAGAGGAGAAAACCAGAAGGAATGAGATAACAGGGGAGAAAACCAGAAGGAATGAGATAACAGAGGAGAAAACCGAAAGGAATGAGATAACAGGGGAGAAGACCAGAAGGAATGAGATAACAGGGGAGAAAACCAGAAGTAATGAGATAACTGGGGAGAAGACCAGAAGTAATGAGATAACAGGGGAGAAAACCAGAAGTAATGAGATAACAGGGGAGAAAACCAGAAGTAATGAGATAACAGGGGAGAAGACCAGAAGGAATAAGATAACAGAGGAGAAAACCAGAAGGAATGAGATAACAGGGGAGAAAACCAGAAGGAATGAGATAACAGAGGAGAAAACCGAAAGGAATGAGATAACAGGGGAGAAGACCAGAAGGAATGAGATAACAGGAGAGAAAACCAGAAGTAATGAGATAACAGGGGAGAAAACCAGAAGTAATGAGATAACAGGGGAGAAAACCAGAAGTAATGAGATAACAGGGGAGAAAACCAGAAGTAATGAGATAACAGGGGAGAAGACCAGAAGGAATAAGATAACAGAGGAGAAAACCAGAAGGAATGAGATAACAGGGGAGAAAACCAGAAGGAATGAGATAACAGAGGAGAAAACCGAAAGGAATGAGATAACAGGGGAGAAGACCAGAAGGAATGAGATAACAGGAGAGAAAACCAGAAGTAATGAGATAACAGGGGAGAAAACCAGAAGTAATGAGATAATAGAGGAGAAAACCGAAAGGAATGAGATAACAGGGGAGAAAACCAGAAGTAATGAGATAATAGAGGAGAAAACCGAAAGGAATGAGATAACAGGGGAGAAGACCAGAAGGAATGAGATAACAGGGGAGAAAACCAGAAGTAATGAGATACCAGGGGAGAAAACCAGAAGTAATGAGATAATAGAGGAGAAAACCGAAAGGAATGAGATAACAGAGGAGAAAACCAGAAGTAATGAGATAACAGGGGAGAAGACCAGAAGTAATGAGATAACAGGGGAGAAAACCAGAAGGAATGAGATAACAGAGGAGAAAACCAGAAGGAATGAGATAACAGGGGAGAAAACCAGAAGGAATGAGATAACAGGGGAGAAAACCAGAAGGAATGAGATAACAGAGGAGAAAACCAGAAGGAATGAGATAACAGGGGAGAAAACCAGAAGTAATGAGATAACAGGGGAGAAAACCAGAAGTAATGAGATAACAGAGAAGAAAATCAGAAGTAATGAGATACCAGGGGAGAAAACCAGAAGTAATGAGATAACAGGGGAGAAAACCAGAAGTAATGAGATAACAGGGGAGAAGACCAGAAGGAATAAGATAACAGAGGAGAAAACCAGAAGGAATGAGATAACAGGGGAGAAAACCAGAAGTAATGAGATAACAGAGGAGAAAACCAGAAGTAATGAGATAACAGGGGAGAAAACCAGAAGGAATGAGATAACAGGGGAGAAAACCAGAAGTAATGAGATAACAGGGGAGAAAACCAGAAGTAGTGAGATAACAGGGGAGAAAACCAGAAGTAATGAGATAACAGGGGAGAAGACCAGAAGGAATGAGATAACAGAGGAGAAAACCGAAAGGAATGAGATAACAGGGGAGAAAACCAGAGGTAATGAGATAACAGAGGAGAAGACCAGAAGGAATGAGATAACAGGGGAGAAAACCAGAAGGAATGAGATAACAGAGGAGAAGACCAGAAGTAATGAGATACCAGGGGAGAAAACCAAAGAAATCATCAGTTAATGGAGGGGAAGACCATGAAAACACTAAAAATTGTGATATAACAGCAAAAGACCAGAAATTTTGAGAAACTGAGAAAGAGACCATAGCTCATGATATAAGGAAGGACGTGTCCACGTCTACTGCATATTTTGGTTCACAACATTGCAGACAGATTTCTAACTTTAAGTTTTCTGCCTGTGGAGTCCTATGAGGTTCTGTAATTGATGAAATGAAGTCATGTGGCTGAGACATTCAATGAAATCAACCTATCCTGTGAGGAAGAGTAAACAGGTCATAGGGTGATTTCATCAGACATCTCCCACCACTTTTTCCATGACCAGGACTGTTTCAGAGATAATGATGCGTGCAGTGGTAAACAAAGGAGATGGTCTCCTTTGTAAGAAGAGCAACTAGGCCCCCAAGTCTACTAGCTGCTCATGTGGCAGACAGTTCACAGAGGCCTTGATTGTCCTCCCCTGGATTAACATGATGACAAATCTTCAGAGTGGAGGTCAGTCCCTAGGATGTCTCTCGTAGACAATGTCACACACCAGCTGCTCCAGACATGAGATCCACACCAGGACCATGGAGCTTTCAGTTATGTTTTACCTGGACTTCGTGTGGACTTACCAGTCTTTGCACTTTTGCTTGATGGTGCTCCCAGGGTGATAGGTTTGTCCTCCATGATGACATGGACACATTGAAGGAGGGACACATTGTCCACTGTCATCCAACACCAGACCCTCTGGACAGTTACATCCAGACACACAGCCAACCATCTCCTGGCAGGATCTGAAATCTGCCATACGAAGGTCAGCGCATGTCTTGAGACAGGGAGGAGCACATTCCATGTAGACCTGTCCTCCAGAGCACTGGACAGCTGCTGAAGAAAAGTATGAGTTATAGAGGCCCCCCAAAAACAGAGAACAAGGGCAAAAACAAGCCAATTAGCAGGATGTATTACAATTAAAGGAAGAAATCTCAACACTGGACTGGACACTGACCAGAGGGGGGCACTAGTAACACAGGACTGGACACTGATCAGAGGGGGGCCCCAGTGACACAGGACTGGACACTGATCAGAGGGGAACTGTGATGATTCCACTTAAATATGGCTATAACTCAAAGCTGTATTTTGATCTCTGGGTATAGTATCTCCCTCCTAGTTCCATTTACTCATAATGTGCGCAGCCCTAATCCTAGTTGTATGTTATCAATAGTGGCAACACTGTAACAATAGGGCTTTGTATGCATCCCAGAATGGCTCAATTGAATTCATACACAGCCCTGGGTGATCAAATAAACATGCATTGTTCAGCCTGGGCTGCTGATCAGATATGGCTGATAACATATAGATAACATTGTATCATTTCACTTGGTCTCAGCTCCTTACAAAGAATCTGGACTTGAGTGCGTTAGTCAACCAGACTTGCCGTTGCCGGTGACCTCATTCTGGGTGGTGTAATCAAGGGTATAAAAGATGAGGTAGGAGGTCAGTGGGGGGAGATTGGGCTGAGACTACAAGGAGAATACTATGATGAGAATACTGTGCAGAGACTACTGAAATGCTGCTGCTTACTGTGATGAGCATGCAGGCTGGAATGCTGCTGCTTACTGTGATGAACATGCAGGCTAGAATGCTGTGATGCTGCTGCTAGGAGCCTCCACTGGTTACCTCCACATGCTATGTGTGAGTGTTTGACTATAGAGCCACATCCAGGATATGTGGGGTAAAGTAATTATTTCACTTTTATTCCCTTTTATTTTATTGTACTGTATCTTGTAACTAGTAACTGTTAATGCTTGCATATATCTGCATATCTGTTCTGAACTGTATATGTTAGATGTTAATACCGACCCATTTAGGGGTTAATAAATATATAAAATTTAGAAAGCTTGTCTTGTATTTATCTTGTGAACCCAGCACTCACTGGCGGTGAGTGTGGTTTTTATGAAAGAAGACTCAGGTTTGGGCCAACACGGTGTTGGCGCACTGAGGATCTTTCACATTGGTGGAAGCAGTGGGATCCTTAAGATAAACAGCGTGTGTTGGTGACCTTTATCACTCAGACGCTGGGGATTGTGGTAATCCTATGAGACAAGCTCGGTATTAAAGCAAGCATTAAGATACAGTGAAAGTTTGATACAGTGCTGTTCCCCTCCCTTACTCTTTGTATTCTATCCTATCTTTTATTTGGCAAATACCAGTGGATGGCTAGTGGGCTCAGAAGCAGATCTCCAGAACTGCTGAACCAGGCTTTTGGAGATCCTGAGCGTATGGCTGAAATGGAGGCAGCCACAGCCATGCAGAGAATCGAGCAGAGTCCTGATTTTGGGGCTAGGCCAAGAAGTGCAGCAAGCAGCCCGGTCCCAAGGATTACTTCACCAGGAGGGACCAGTAGCCCCAGCCTTGCTATGGGAATGGCTTCATACTGGCAAATGGCCCTGCAGCAAGTAGGCACCAGTGATCCTAACATATACCTGCAGGTGTTGTGCTGTTTTCAGGAAGCTGAAGAACGAGAATGGCAGGCTGAGCGGCAGTATCAGCTTGAGCTCAAAAGGATGGAGCTCTCCCAGTAGGCACAAACCACCCCTGCGCAAAATCCAATAACCCTGCAGAGACCCTCAAGTTGGAAGGAGAAGCCAGACCGGAGTTCACCACAGCCGTCTGTCGTCAGGTCGGGTGAGACAAACTATGCCCCGGGTGGTCCTTCCCCTGTCTCAAGAACTCTAGGCACCCTAGTGACCTTCCCCAAACCTCAAGGGGAAGTGCGGCGGGGCCATGCCTGTAACCAGACAGGACATTTCAAGGAGGAGTGCCCCAACCACCCTGAGAACTTCCCTGCTTCCCAAGCCACAGCAGGTGGCCCATCTGTGTGTCTGGACTGGGGTGCAGGAAAAGGAATGCGGACTGTGGGGCTATTGACTGATTTGCCTGCTAATGTACTGTTGGGAACTGATTTAGGACCTATGATGTCCCAATATGGGGTGGGGAGCACCCCAATTTACTGTGATAAACTGTCTATGATTAATGCTGATAATGTGTCTGTCATATCTGCAGAGAGGGCCCATAACCCCCCCTCTGAGATACTTCCCATGGCAGTAAGTGTAAATGCTAATGAGTTGCCTTCAGCTGAGAGCAGGGAAGATGCAAATGAGCTTCCTGCAACCCAGCTCAGCAAAAATGTTATTGATGCTTTGTTCCCTCCGGTGCTAGGAACCAATGAGACCTTGTCTGTAGACACACCCACATCTGCGGGGGCGTCTCCCTCCCAGCTTGTTAATATGTCTACCACCGATCTTATTGAGGCCCAGTGTGAATTAACAATTGCTAATGAAGGTACTGTCAATGTAATTGCCAATGCTTGTTGTGAAAGTGTACCGGGTAGCTCTTCTGAGTCACTGGAAGCGACTACTACTATTTCGCCCAGTGCATCCGATAAGTACCCAACTGCTGACCATGTGCCAGGTGGTCAGGTAGGCTATGTGGATCTCATGGCCGATCCAGGTGAGGGACGGACTGCTGGTAGTGCGGTGTTAGCCCACAGCCAGAGTGCTATAAGGGTGGAGGGCGTTCCGACCCTTGAACCGTTGCCTACACCACCTGGAGTCGGTGCTGAGACCTCCATGACTAGCCTCACTCCCTTGAAGCCGGAGGAATCCGGCCGGTATGAGACATACACGTCTCTTCTGTCCAGTTCTATTCCAGGAGTGCCCATGGCCCAAGTGCAGATGGCATGGGGTACTCGAGGTGTGATCCAAGAAGGGGGTATGTCAAATGTATTACCTGTCAATGTATTGTGGGGGGATGGTTTGGGGAAGCATGATCTCAGTCATTTGCCCAAGGTATCACCATCACCCAACCAAGTACAGGAGGAACAGGGTGTAGGCCCAAAGGGGCAAGGCGTCTGGGAAGGAGGACAGGGTCCAAACATACCTGTGCCAGAACCAGAGGTGCCCCTAAGTTTGGAAGCAAAGGGGGAGGTGCAGAATCCCCTAGAACTCTCCCAGCTAGCGGCTAGTGTGAAAGAGACCCTGAGAGTCCGCTGGGATGGGGTCTCTGAACTGGTATCCCAAAGACCTGGGGTCATGAGTGCGGCTACACGGGATGCCAACACTCAGAAAGCGGACCCAGAACAGGCAGGAGGTAGCCAAGTGTACGTGGCTCAGGGCCTGAGCCTTAGAAGTGTCCCTAGTCAAACTAGAGAGCCAGAAGGGTCCGGCAGCTATGTAACATGTACCTCTCTTTTGTCTCACTCCAGCCAAGAGTTCAGAGATGCTGTCCAAGCTGACCCTAGTCTGGCCATATTGAAGGCGTGTGCCGCTCAACCACCCTCGGAGTCTGACAAGGCCCGAGTCTGTTGGGACCCCGGGGGAGGTGGGGAAGCCTTGGGGCCAGAGCCTGAGAAGCGGAAGCGGCGTAGGTGCTCTCAGAAGAGGGGCACAGGCCCCTACTTCCTACAAGCCCCATCTAAAAGGGGGAGGTGTGATGATTCCACTTAAATATGGCTATAACTCAAAGCTGTATTTTGATCTCTGGGTATCGTATCTCCCTCCTAGTTCCATTTACTCATAATGTGCGCAGCCCTAATCCTAGTTGTATGTTATCAACAGTGGCAACACTGTAACAATAGGGCTTTGTATCCATCCCAGAATGGCTCCATTGAATCCATGCACAGCCCTGGGTGATCAAATAAACATGCATTGTTCAGCCTGGGCTGTTGATCAGATATGGCTGATAACATATAGATAACAGTGAATCATTTCATTTGGTCTCAGCTCCTTACAAAGAATCTGGACTTGAGTGCGTTAGTCAACCAGACTTGCCGTCGCCGGTGACCTCATTCTGGGTGGTGTAATCAAGGGTATAAAAGATGACGTAAGAGGTCAGTGGGGGGAGATTGGGCTGAGACTACAAGGAGAATACTATGATGAGAATACTGTGGAATGCTACTGGAATGCTGCTGCTTACTGTGATGAGCATGCAGGCTGGAATGCTGCTGCTTACTGTGATGAGCATGCAGGCTGGAATGCTGTGATGCTGCTGCTAGGAGCCTCCACTGGTTATCCCCACATGCTATGTGTGAGTGTTGGATTATAGAGGCACATCCAGGATATGTGGGGTAAAGTATTTTATTTTATTGTACTGTATCTAGTAACTAGTAACTGTTAATGCTTGTATATATCTGCATATCTGTTCTGAACTGTATATGTTAGATGTTAATACCGACCCATTTAGGGGTTAATAAATATATAAAATTTAGAAAGCTTGTCTTGTATTTATCTTGTGAACCCGACACTCACTGGCGGTGAGTGTGGTTTTTATGAAAGAAGACTCAGGTGTGGGCCAACGCGGTGTTGGCACACTGAAGATCTTTCACAGGGGCCCCAGTAACACAGGACTGGACACTGATCAGAGGGGGGTCCCCGTAACACAGGACAGGACACTGATCAGAGGGGGGCACCAGTAACACAGGACTGGACACTGATCAGAGGGGGGCCCCAGTAACACAGGACTAGACACTGATCAGAGGAGAGAGGACAAGTAACATAGGACTGGACACTGACCAGAGGAGAGAGGACAAGTAACATAGGACTGGACACTGACCAGAGGGGGACACCAGTAACAAAGGACTGGACACTGACCATATGGGGGCACCAGTAACACAGGACTGGACACTGACCATATGGGGGCACCAGTAACACAGGACTGGACACTGACCATATGGGGGCACCAGTAACACAGGACTAGACACTGAGCAGAGGGGAAACCAGTATCACAGGACTAGACACTGACCATATGGGGGGTACCAGTGACACAGGACTGGACACTGACCATATGGGGGCACCAGTAACACAGGACTGGACACTGACCATATGGGGGCACCAGTGACATAGAAATGGACACGACCTGGAAGGACTTTATAACACAGGGCAGGGTACTGACAACAGGGTGGGGTGTCCCTCAGGACCACTAGATCCATGCATATCTTTGCTCTTGTACTGTTACTACAGCGCATGTAAACAGGGTTATATCATTTTGGCTGTTAAACACCTGTGACTGTTCAGACCCCCTACTCCTTAAGACCCCCTCACCTGGGGGCACTGGAGAGGAAATAGTAACATTGTCCATTCAGTCGGGGCCCTTTCTTCTCCTTGATTGAACATTATGGACATACGTCTTTATTCAACCATACTAACTATGTAACATAGAGCAGGGACACCGACAACTATACCCACAACACAACTACACTGACAACACAGTTACAATAAGAGCAACTATACTGAGAACACAAGTACACTGACAACACAGCTAAACTTACAACACAACTACACTGTCAACTATATGGACAACACAACTACACTCACAACACAACTATACTCACAATGCTGTATATCTACACTGACAACACAGGTAAGCTAACACAACTACACTGACAACACATCTACAATGAGAACAACTATACCCACAACACAACTAAACTGACAACACAGTTACAATAAGAACAACTACACTGACAACACAGCTAAACTAACACAACTATACTGACAACACAGCTACACTGAGAACAACTATACTGACAACACAACTACTGTACACTGACAACATAGCTACACTGAGAACAACTATACTGAGAACACAAGTACACTGACAACACAACTACACTGACAACACAGTTACAATAAGAACAACTATACTGACAACACAACTACACTGACAACACAACTATATTGACAACACAGCTTTGCTAACAAGACAGATACACTAACAACACAACAACACCAACAATACAGCTACACTGAGAACAACTATACTGAGAACACAAGTACACCGACAACACAACTACACTGAGAACACAGTTACACTGAGAACAACTGTACTGAGAACACAGCTACACTGACAACACAAGTACACTGAAATTGCTCCCACACTGACAATACAGGTAGACTGACAACACAAATACTCTGACAACATAGATATATTGTCCCACACTGGCAGCACAATGCAGGGAACTCAAAAACATTGAGGGAGCAGTGCTGACAACACGGGAGAGAGAACACCGACAACAGATGTGGCAGACCAGACTTACAGCACAAGGTGTCGTTCCTCCAGGACACTACCACCCCCTCCTGGGCACACTGCCTGGTATAGGCGGATACAGCGCTGCACAGGCAGTTCTTTCCAGGGGAACAACCACAGACGTCAGACAGGCAGAGCTGGTGAAAGGGTTCCCAGTCCACAGCATCATGGCAAGACTGAGGGCCACACAAAGCAAGGGAAAAATGATAATATAACAATTAATTATAATAACACTATGACTAATATGTAATAACTTCTAATAATACAAATACTAATATATAATAAGGGATAAGAATACGATTGCTGATATATACTATAATAATTCCTAATATTAATAATACTACTACTATATAAGGCCCAGTTAAATCTGCATTCGGGTTTCCGTTCGGGGAGTTCGCTTGGTGACCCCCCAAACGTAAACCTATACGCATAAAAAGTGGTTTACCTGGGAAACCACACGGACCCCATTATAGTCTATAATAATACAAGTAGTATTATTCTAAGTTATTATATAATAGTACTTGTATTACTATAGGTTATTATATTTTATGTTAGTACTTGCAATATTATATGTTATTATATTATATATTAGTACTTGTATTATTATAGATTGTTATATATTTGTACTTGTATTATTATAGATTGTTATATATTAGTACTTGTATTATTATAGGCTATCATATTATACATTAATACTTGTATTATTACATGTTACTATATTATATATTAGTACTTGTATTATTATAGATTGTTATATATTAGTACTTGTATTATTATAGGTTATTATATTATATATTAGCACTTGTATTATTATAGGCTATCATATTATACATTAATACTTGTATTATTACATGTTACTATATTATATATTAGAACTTGTATTATTATAGGTTATTATATTATATATTAGTACTTGTATTATTATTGGTTATTATATTATATATTAGTACTTGTATTATTATAGGCTATCATATTATACATTAATACTTGTATTATTACATGTTACTATATTATATATTAGTACTTGTATTATTATTGGTTATTATATTATATATTAGTACTTGTATTATTATTGGTTATTATATTATATATTAGTACTTGTATTATTATTGATTGTTATATATTAGTACTTGTATTATTATAGGCTATTATATTTGGTCAGCCGTGTTGATAGTACTGGGGCTCACCATCAGAGCCCTGGGAACTGTGGTTTTTACCGCAATCTTTTTTATTTTATCATCTTTACCCTTTAGTCTATCTCTCCTGATGAATCTCTAAATTTAGGAGGTGAAATGTGTAGAGAATTGGAACATGAGATATTGAATATGATCTAAATGAATAGAGGGTGTCTTTTTCAGCGTTGATACTATCAGTTGCTAATAAGGAGGACAGATAATGTTTTCCAGGGACCTGGTCGAATTATAAACCTCTGAGTGCAAATTTATTGATCTGTTCCTCAAGAATGACATCAGCTGAGATTTGTCAAGACCATATATACCCTCTAAAACATGAGTTTAATCAATAGGGGCATATGATATATAATCTGATATCATAGCCGTCCTGTCGTGGGTTATAGATAAATGAATTATACAGTGAATAGTCTGCTTATAGGGAACAGCTGTAATAGAGATATTCACAGTTATAAATAGGTGATTAATCCCACCACAGGGGAATTGTTTTCACTATAATAGATCGCAGTGGTGATAGGGAATTTATTTTGGTTAACATGTGTCGATGTTATCTCTATTGGGGATTTTTAGTAGGTATTTAATAAAAGTAAAATTTTATTTTTTTTGGGACAGATTTCTGTAATTACAATATTGAGATATAGTGGTTTCCTTCACCGTCTGTGATGTATTATATATTAGTAATTGTATTATTATAGGTTATTATATATGTTAGTACTTGTATTATTATAGGTTATTATATTATATATTAGTACTTGTATTATTATAGGTGATTATATTATATATTAGTACTTGTATTATTATAGGTTATTATATTATATGTTAGTACTTGTATTATTATAGATTGTTATATTATATATTATATTATATATTAGTATTTGTATTATTATTTGTTATTATATTATATATTAGTACTTGTGTTATTATAGATTGTTATATTATATATTAGTACTTGTATTATTATAGGTTATTATATTATATATTAGTATTTGTATTATTATTCGTTATTATATTATATATTAGTACTTGTATTATTATAGATTATTATATACTAATACCAGTTGTTATATATATCATATTTTATTATATTATATAAAAGTACTTGTATTATTATAGATTGTTATATTATATATTAGTACTTGTATTATTATTTGTTATTATATCAAAATAAAGATAAAAGGACCTTAAAACAATTGCTGGCAGAATACTATTTATTTAAAAAAACAAAAAAACAAAGATAAAATGGCAACACGTTTTGGCAGAAAAACTACTGCCTTTCTCAAGCCTAGGAAATCATTTTATCTTTTTATGTCAATTGTTTTTTGTTTTGTTTTTTTAATAAATTGTATACTGGCAGTGCTCGTTTTAAGGTCCTTTTTTCTTTATTTTGATATATATTACGGTATATTTTCCTAAAGTTAAATTTGGACCATGAGCAGCAGCCGTCATTACACAGGAACCAGACTGGGACTACCTAGAGGGTTAACTGAGGCTCATTATCAGAGTTGTGTCTGCCTTTGCACAACACCCATGAGATGAGACCAAACCTAGCAAGTTGGTGTCTGTCCATGATTTCTGCACCAGGGAGCGCCCCTCTCTTTTTATTTTGTATTATAGTTTATTATATTATATATTAGTACTTCTATCATTATAGGTTATTATGACATATTAGTAGTTGTATTATTATAGGTTATTATATTATATATTAGTACTTCTATTATTATATATTATATATTAATACTTATATTATTATTGGTTATTATATTATATATTAGTACTTCTATTATTATAGGTTATTATGACATATTAGTAGTTGTATTATTATAGGTTATTATATTATATATTAGTACTTCTATTATTATATATTATATATTAATACTTATATTATTATTGGTTATTATATTATATATCAGTACTTCTATTATTATAGGTTATATTATATATTAGTTATTCTATTATTATAGATTATTATGACATATTAGTACTTGCATTATTATAGGTTATTATATTATATATTAGTACTTGTATTATTATAGGTTATTATATTATATATTAGTACTTCTGTTAATGAGGTTATTATGACATATTAGTGGTTGTATTATTATAGGTTATTACATTATATATTAGTACTTGTATTATTATAGGTTATTATGACATATTAGTAGTTGTATTATTATAGGTTATTATATTATATATTAGTACTTCTATTATTATATATTATATATTAATACTTATATTATTATTGGTTATTATATTATATATCAGTACTTCTATTATTATAGGTTATATTATATATTAGTTATTCTATTATTATAGATTATTATGACATATTAGTACTTGCATTATTATAGGTTATTATATTACATATTAGTAGTTGTATTATTATAGGTTATTATATTATATATTAGTACTTCTATTATTATAGGTTATTATATTATATATCAGAACTTGTATTATTATAAGCTATAATAATATAAGTATTAATATATAATATAATAACTTTTAATAATAAAAGTTCTGATATATCATGATAACCTGTAATAATATGACTACTAATATACTATAACCTTTAGTAATACAACCACTAATAACAATAATGAAAATAACCATAAAGCCATTTTGTCACCAATTTTATTTGGTGACGATCGTGAATTCATGGGATATTCTTTGGATATTTTTACCTGAAATACAGGTCCTAATATCAGAGCGCAGGCTTCCTCTGCAAACTCCCTGCGCTGAGTGTAAGTTCCACAGGGGTCGACGCTCCGAGGCCCAACGTCTGGACAGTCAGCAGAAACCTTGAATTTATTGGCAAAGTCAGAGGAGCTGCTCTCAATGTCACCCTCGGGGGTGGTGAAATCATCATTCTGGTTCCAGTTGTAAGTTCCGCACAGACCCCGCACCTTTATACAGGGAGAGACCAGATCATTATAAGCAGGAGTCTGGGGGGGGGGGGGAGTTCTTCTAGGGCCCATCAGGACTAATATAGAATGATTTACCAACAATCACATCTAAATGATTATTTCATAAGCCAATGTGTGAGAAATGTGGGAACAATATCACCCCATGAAAACCCCACAAGAGGAGCTCAGAAGTCCCATATAAGCTAACATAAGCTACCTATAATCCTACAATGCTCTGGTTTGCAGAGTCTAAGGTTCCCCAAAGGTATTCACCAGAACCTGCCTCAATGTAGGATGACTTGGCTGCTCAAAACCCACATTGCAACCCCAGAACCAAATGACAGAAACCAAGAACACTTGCAGGCTAAGGATCAAACCAGAAACCCTACTGCATGCAGAGAGTAATACACAAGTCAGGGTCAATCCAGGAGAGTACAGGAATAACCAAAACAAAAGCAGGTAATATCAGTCCAGGCCACAAGTCCAGGGAGCCACAAACAAAGCCAAATCAGCAACAGGAGAGCAAGGACAGTAAAATCAGGGAAAAAACAGAAAATAGGGAAAGGTACTGGGAGTCAGTACAGAGAGGCCAGAGCCTAGAAAACTAACGTAATCACAGGCACCTGAGCAATGAAAGTGTCAGGTCACAATACCCGGCCTCAGCCACGGACTGGATACTGAACTATAGCCCTGATTGACTCTGTACCCCAAATCTCAGACTGGCATAGCAACCTTACAGTAAAGCAGCAGCCATATGGAAGTGGAGATGCTGTATAGAATTTTCCCCTGCAGGAGAGAATGAGGAGCACTGCTGGGAGGAGAAGTGGGAGCACGAATATTTAGATTCCTGACATATATCTACCACTATATATCAAACTACAACAACTGACCTGGTGTCCACATTCTTACGATAAGTCAGATGTCATAACATTATATATGGTTGCTGTCCTGGAATTGTTTAAATTCCAAAACTTAGACCTGTAAATGATAAAGCAATCTACAGCATTTTCTATTGAGTCAGTGTAGTTCCTCATCATAATCTGTAGGGGTCACTGCTGAGTCTATATAACCTTATTGGCAAACGTGGGCTGCAGGGTGATGTGAACCGATGGAAACTCCATGTTCCAAAGCAGGTGAGCTCCGAATGTCTGGAGGAGAAGGTGGGTGGAGGAGACGCGTCTGACGGACAGATCAGGGCTCACAAATGGGAGAGTCACCACATGTCCATTAACTGTGAGTTCACCTGGTGATAGGATGGATAGAGGACAGGGTTACACATTTGTAGTGGACATAAGTGATACATGTGGCCCTGAAGGACCCAGGTACCTGATGTCCGGAGTCTGACTGATGTCTTGTGGGCGGTTACAGTGACAGCTTGGAGGCAGCTAACTGACCCCGGACTGCCACAGTCCTCGTTCTCCCCAGAGATGAAGAGTTTTCCATCCACATAATCCTGCAGGGAATGAAAAGAATAATAGGATGGAGATTCTCAGAACATGCTCTACACGTGTGACCTTACATGACACATTAACATATGAGATCATCACCTGAACCAGGACATATTCACACGAGCCATGGAAGTAGAACCTCCTTCGATCAAACGTCACATAATGGGGGTCTCCTATCACAGAGCACTCAGCTGCACATCTGTCCTGGGAACAACGCCATTGTCCACCTCCACATGTGCTACAAAGAGGAAGTCAACAGGACGGTCACCATGGAAATGGCCAATGGACTGGAGATACAATATGTCCTTGGCAGGGAACATCTCACCATTGGTTACATCTCTGCTTGATGACCTCTCCTGGAGAGTATCTTTGTCTTCGATGATAACATGGACATTCTTCCTCCCTCACACATCGTCCATCCTCGAGGTACAGGCCAGCTGGGCACTCACAGCCACTGACACACTCCTCCCGGCACTGACCATCCTCATAGCTGCCTACTGAGCCACAGCTGGCCGGGCAGGTAGACACGCAGTCTGAGTACTGCTTGCCCATCAAACATTCCTTCTCTGGAGAAGAATCAACCGTAAAAAACCTCAGAACTTCAGAGACAACAAAGTAGATGTACACAGGAAACATGCCATGCTGCCACTCACCACAGAAGCCAGCCTTACGCCAGGTGATAGTGATCTTCTGCTGAGAACATTCCCGGGCATAGCTGGCAAAGGTAGGGCATACAGAGGAGCTCCTGTCCTGCTGTGCATCCCTATCCTGGCAGTAGGTATACATACAGGTGTCATAGAACCCCCTGGGGTCCACCTAGAAATAGGAGACAGGATCATTATGATGGGGAGCAGCTCCGGGGTCCTGCCATCAATGTCAGCATCATTGGGATTTGGTGCTCAATGTCCTGTGAGTCCCAGACTGCCTCATCTGCCCTACCTTGTGGTGACAGTGACTGAAGGGGGTGCTTAAGAGCTTTCTGCAAATAGATTCTGCCTCTATCCTGATGGTGTCTCGTCCAGGAAGATCACAGCTATGACCCAATTCAGGAACGTCTGGACAAATGTGCTGCGCCAAAGGAAGGAGGTAACAAGTCAGGGAAGCTCAGACTGTCAACAACTCCATCATTCGCACTACATCTCCCATCATTCATACAACACCCCTTCATGGTCTGGGTTTACCACACTCACCTGAATGCTGAAGTCTTGAACCTTCCAGGAATTCCCAAACCCTGCAGCATTTAGAGACACGGCACCCCCAACCTGAGTGAAATCATCTAGAAAAGAAGGAATGCCCACTGAGGTTCTCTTGACCTTGTTCACCGGCCGATTCCAGTCAATGGAAGTCCCAAGGTCCCAGCCCCAAGCAGCCCTGGAACCAGCCCATGAACACTTACCTTCTGTGTTCCCATTGTACGTTCCACACAGTCCGCTTGTTCTCCCCTGAAGCTCGGAGTTTACAGTAACATAAATGTTGTGGCCTCCATCAAACTTCACCCTGATGCCCAGACCACTTTCTATGAAGACGAAGTCTCCAAGCCAGAGGATGCTGATACCTGGTACAAGGCAGAGCGTCAGGACAGTGAGTCCACATACATGTACTACTGAACCCCAGCCTTCACTACCGCCATCCCATACATCCAACATGGCTGATTCACAACATCTTCAAACAGAAACCCGGGGTCTGTCAGCTCCTAATACACAGCAGATCATTAGAGGTGGACAAAAGATTGAGACTGATGGCCCCCCAAGGCACAAGTAAGTGCCAACCAAAGAAAAAGTTCTGCTTTCCAACATGAACTGATGACACATTCATAACAATCCATCAATATCAAACATCACTAGGATCCATCAATATCACTAGGATCCATCAACATCAATACAATCCACTGACATCAATAAAAAACATTGACATCCATCTGATCCCTCAGCATCAAGAAGATCCATCAACATCAATAGGATCCATGAACATCAATAAGATCTATCAACATAAATAAAATCCATCAACATCAATAAAATCCAAAATAATATAATTTTAGTACACTTATAAATTAACTTTTATTAATATCCACTAAAAGTATATTTAGAAAAAAGAACACCTACTATATAAAGGTGCCCTGATATGAATGGGGTCATACATAGGATAAAGGTAGCCTACCTCCAAATAGGGGAATAGTATGGTGAAAACCAATGTCCCTTCACAACCAACCCCTAGGTCTTGTATTGTAATTCCCCGTATCTTATTGCCAATTCACTGAAGAGGAAGAGTGAAGGATGCCTCCCTGTAAGGTAAAACACAGACACATACACACCAACTGGCTAGAGGTCAGTAAATACCGACCAAAATGTCTGACTAGCCACTACCTAGGGAGCTTACGTTACACTCCCACAATTGGCTGCCTAATATCACAAATAAACACCATAGACGATACAAAAGAGGTAATTGCCCTCCCTCCTAGCGTGCCTGACGCATTTCTACTGAACTAAACCAGCTCATCAGAGGCAAATGCATAAGGGCAAAGCAGAATGCACCATAAATATGTGCAAACTGCCTGTATAATTTAGAGCGTCTAATATACAGCCCGGCCGGCCGTGATGAATGACCGCAAGTGCCGGAGCGCACAGCCTAGCTTGATATCTGCTAAGCCACACCCCTTAGCAGTCCGCGTCATCAGAGGTGCGTCCAATCACAAGGCGCCAACACCCAGAAGATCCAGACCATACTATTAGTAAGGAACGCCCAAAGAGGGAGTTCCCTAACAACTAGAACTATGCATAATCGCGTCCATGGTAACGCCCGGACTCTAACATTGCGGTAAATATCAAAATCGGGCCGCAGAGATATAAGACACCTTGATAGGTACCAAATGACACCAAAAGAGATCCGGAGATGGCTATAACAATAACAACACTAACAGAAAAGGCTCAAAACATGAACCACTCTCTAATAAAGACATCAAACGCGAGGAGAGATAAAAATATCCCGGCGGAATAGAATTAGCAATGGAGAAGATCACATGGACCACATGGTTGGATAAAGGGGTAGAACTTAGCTAGATATAAAACGCGCTAGAAAACATGGAAAGGGGAGAAAAGAGGGATATGATACTAGCCAATGAAGGATGAATAGGATATAAACTCATTAAGGCCCCTAGGATGAACTGTATCAAACAAAAAAATCCAACATACCTCCCTCTGGAGCACTTTCCTGTCATAATCCCCTCCCCTAGGGGACCGCACTACCACTTCAATGCCCTGGAAACTAAGATGCTTAGCATCACCACCATGTTTCCCCCATATATGTCTAGATACAGATGTATCTTCCGCCCTAGCTATATCGTTGATATGTTCTCATCGCTGATAGTTTTACCAACATACTGGAGTCCGCAGGAGCAGGTGATCAGATACACGACCCCTCAAACACAAGCTCTTCCACCAGCTCAGGGGGGTAGCAATGGGGTGCCCTTGTGCCCCCTCTACCTGGGCTGGTGGGAGGCAGAGAAGGTCTTCACAGACACGATGGACCAGTGGACCCAGCGGATACTCTTTTGGGTCCGTTTCATTGATGATATTTTCATTTTGTGGGACGGACCCAGGGAGGACTTTATTGCCTTTGTTAAAGAACTGAATTGTAATGACCTGGGTTTATATTTTACTTTTGAGATCCAGGAGAGTAAGATGACTTTCCTGGACCTATCCATTTTTAAAGAGACCTCAGGTTGTTTATGCACTTGTGTGCATAGAAAGGTGACAGCTACGAACTCATTATTGCAGTGGGGGAGCTGGCATCCTCCCTCACTGAGAGTTGGAATACCCAAGGGGCAATATCTTCGTGTCTGTAGGAATTGCTCAACATTGTCCGATTTTCAGCTGATGGCCAGGGACTTACGGGGGAGGTTCAGGAGAAGAGGATATCCTGAGACTGCATTACGCAAAGCATATCATGATGCGTTGACGGTAGATAGAGCGCAGCTCCTGAACCCCCGCAATCGGGAGAGTAAAGAGGTGGATAGTAGGATTGGAACGACTTATGGTCAGGTAGCAGAAGACATAAGGCAGATTATAGGGGGATCGTGGAATATCCTGATGACTGACCCTGAAGTAGAGTCACTGGTGGGCCCAAGACCTAGTCTGTCCTATCGGAGGGGGCCCACTTTACGTGATAAACTGGTGCACAGCCATCTTTCAAGTACCCCAGGAACTATGTGGTTACATCAGATGCAACGAAATCTGAGTGGAAATTTTCCTTGTGGATCATGCAAATCGTATGGGTTCATAAAAAGAGGGAATGAACTCCTGAGTGAAGCTTCTAAGGTGAACCAGTTTATTAACTGTAAGACTAGCGGGGTCGTGTATATTATCACCTGCTCCTGCGGACTCCAGTATGTTGGTAAAACTATTCAGGAGTTCTGCAGGAGGATAAGGGAACATATCAACGATATAGCTAGGGCGGAAGATACATCTGTATCTAGACATACATGGGGGAAACATGGTGGTGATGCTAAGCATCTTAGTTTCCAGGGCATTGAAGTGGTAGTGCGGTCCCCTAGGGGAGGGGATTATGACAGGAAAGTGCTCCAGAGGGAGGTATGTTGGATTTTTTTGTTTGATACAGTTCATCCTAGGGGCCTTAATGAGTTTATATCCTATTCATCCTTCATTGGCTAGTATCATATCCCTCTTTTCTCCCCTTTCCATGTTTTCTAGCAAGTTTTATATCTAGCTAAGTTCTACCCCTTTATCCAACCATGTGGTCCATGTGATCTTCTCCATTGCTAATTCTATTCCACCGGGATATGTTTATCTCTCCTTGCGTTTGATGTCTTTATTAGGGAGTGGTTCATGTTTTGAGCCTTTTCTGTTAGTATTGTTGATATTTACCGCAATGTTAGGGTCCGGGCGTTACCATGGACGCGATTATGCATAGTTCTAGTTCTTAGGGAACACCCTCTTTGTGCGTTCCTTACTAATAGTATGGTCTGAATCTTCTGGGTGTTGGCGCCTTGTGATTGGGCGCACCTCTGATGACGCGGACTGCTAAGGGGTGTGGCTTAGCAGATATCAAGCTAGGCTGTGCGTGCTGGCACTTGCGGTCATTCATCACGTCCGGCCGGGCTGTATATTAGACGCTCTAAATTATACAGGCAGTTTGCACATATTTATGGTGCTTTCTGCTTTGCCCTTATGCATTTGCCTCTGATGAGATGGTTTAGTTAAGCAGAAACGCGTCAGCCAGGCTAGGAGGGAGGGCAATTACCTCTTTTGTATCGTCTATGGTGTTTGTTTGTTTGTGATATTAGGCAGCCAATTGTGGGAGTGTAACGTAAGCTCCCTAGGTAGTGGCTAGTCAGACATTTTGGTCGGTATTTACTGACCTCTAGCCAGTTGGTGTGTATGTATGTGTGTGTGTTTTACCTTATATTGTTGCATCCTTCACTCTTCCCCTTCAGTGAATTGGCAATAAGATACGGGGAATTACAATACAAGACCTAGGGGTTGGTTGTGAAGGGACATTGGTTTTCACCATACTATTCCCCTATTTGGAGGTAGGCTACCTTTATCCTATGTATGACCCCATTCATATCAGGGCACCTTTATATAGTAGGTGTTCTTTTTTGTAAATATACTTTTAGTGGATATTAATAAAAGTTACTTTTTAAGTGTACTAAAATTATATTATTTGGGATCTATTCTATGGTGTTGGTACACATACCTTGCTATCAGATACATATATTTAGTAACATCAATAAGATCCATCAACATCAATAAAATCCATCAACCTATGTCACTACAATATGGCATCTTGGAGTCCCAGGCTCCTCCATACCTTATGAGCTTACCATTTTGCAGGTGGGGGTCTCCATCTGGTACAATTACACCATTTATGGTCACTGACCGCCCCTTTACCACAGCCTGGTCCAAACCAAAGATCATCTTCAGAATCTGGAGGTACAAAAATCAGCAGAGGAAATGTGAAAGGTATGTGTCCCCTCAGCAGCACAGAGGATGCACCCGACCAATGGGGGATCAGTGCAGTGACCGGGGAAGTTTATACCTTGGGGCATTGTCCGGTTTGGGTGCAGGGTTCTCCAGAGACAAACACGGCCCAGCTGGCATCAGTGGAGGACGCCAGGTTATATGTACAATCCCCGTGGAAGTTATAATGTTTCCCATCAAATGTCCGATAGTGGAAACCGCCCCATGTAACGCAGGTGGCAAAGAGTCTGTGCTTAGATACAGGACCCCCGATCAGAGCGGTGGTGAGATACGGCCTCATCAGGAAGGGAGATGGCAGATCTGTTAGACATAAGAACACAGGAGCAAACAAATCTACAGTGAAACTGGGGAAGGGGCTTAACCTTTTATAGGAGACTCCACCCACTGTGCCCTGTATAGTAACCCCGACCCAAATATCTCATTGTGTCTGACCATCCCACTTCTACATTACCATCAGACATCCATGAGAGCAACATCTATAACTGCTGACAACCAGTGTCTATATCGTGTCTGAGAGGTTGTCACAGCTCCGCCCCCTGTTACTGACATCACTGATATAATGACATGTGATCAGACATGAGATCCGCACACCTTATACTACAGTACAGCTATTCATCTATTACTACTGACAACCAGCTGTATACAGTGGGGAAAAAAAGTATTTAGTCAGCGACCAATTGTGCAAGTTCTCCCACTTATAAAGATGAGGCCGGCCTGTAATTGTCATCATAGGTAGACCTCAACTATGGGAGACTAAATGAGAAAACTAATCCAGAAAATCACATTGTCTGATTTTTTAAGAATTTATTTGCAAATGATGGTGGAAAATAAGTATTTGGTCAATAACAAAAGTTCATCTCAATCCTTTGTTCTATCTCCTTTGTTAGCAATGACAGAGGTGAAACGTTTCCTGTAAGTCCTCACAAGGTTGGCACACACTGTTGCTGGTATGTTGGCCCATTCCTCCATGCAGATCTCCTCTAGAGCAGGATGTTTTGGGGCTGTCGCTGGACAACACGGACTTTCTACTCCCTCCAAAGGTTTTCTATGGGGCTGAGATCTGGAGACTGGCTAGGCCACTCCAGGACCTTGAAATGCTTCTTACGAAGCCGCTCCTTCGTTGCCCTGGCGGTGTGCTTGGGATCATTGTCATGCTGAAAGACCCAGCCACGTTTCATCTTCAATGCCCTTGCTGATGGAAGGAGGTTTGTACTCACAATCTCACCATACATGGCCCCATTCATTCTTTCATGTACACGGATCAGTCGTCCTGGTCCCTTTGCAGAGAAACAGCCCCATACATGATGTTGCCCCCCCATGCTTCACAGTAGGTCTGGTGTTCTCTGGATACAACTCAGCATTCACTCTCCTCCAAACACCACGAGTTGTGTTTCTACCAAACAGTTCTACTTTGGTTTCATCTGACCATATGACATTCTCCCAATACTCTTCTGGAACATCCAAATGCTCTCTAGCAAACTTCAGACGGGCCCGGATATGTACTGGCTTAAGCAGGGGGACACGTCTGGCACTGCAGGATCTGAGTCCCTGGCGGCGTAGTGTGTTACTGACGGTAGCCTTTGTTACGTTAGTCCCAGCTTTCTGCAGGTCACTCACTAGGTCCCCCCGTGGGGTTCTGGGATTTTTGCTCACCGTTCTTGTGATCATTTTGCCCCCACGGGGTGAGATCTTGCGTGGAGCCCCTGATGGAGGGAGATTATCAGTGGTCTTGTATGTCTTCCATTTTCTAATTATTGCTCCCACAGGTGATTTCTTCACACTAAGCTGCTTGCCTATTGCAGATTCAGTCTTCCCAGCCTGGTGCAGGGCTACCATTTTGTTTCTGGTCCTTCCACAGCTCTTTGGTCTTCACCATAGTGGAGTTTGGAGTGTGACTGAGGTTGTGGACAGGAGTCTTTTATACTGATAACAATGTCACACAGGAGCCATTACTACAGGTAATGAGTGGAGGACAGAGGAGCCTCTTAAAGGAGAAGTTACAGGGCTGGGAGAGACAGAAATCTTGCTTGTTTGTAGGTGACCAAATACTTATTTTCCACCATAATTTGCAAATAAATTCTTAAAAAATCAGACAATGTGATTTTCTGGATTAGTTTTCTCATTTTGTCTTTCATAGTTGAGGTCTACCTATGATGACAATTACAGGCCGGCCTCATCTTTATAAGTGGGAGAACTTTCACAATTGGTCGCTGACTAAATACTTTTTTTCCCCACTGTATATCATGTCTGAGAGGTTGTCACAGCCCCGCCCCGTTACTGACATCACTGATATAATGACATGTGATCAGACATGAGATCCGCACACCTTATACTACAGTACAGCTATTCATCTATTACTACTGACATCCAGCTGTATATATCATGTCTGAGAGGTTGTCACAGCCCCGCCCCCTGTTACTGACATCACTGATATAATGACATGTGATCAGACATGAGATCCGCACACCTTATACTACAGTACAGCTATTCATCTATTACTACTGACAACCAGCTGTATATATCATGTCTGAGAGGTTGTCACAGCCCCGCCCCCTGTTACTGACATCACTGATATAATGACATGTGATCAGACATGAGATCCGCACACCTTATACTACAGTACAGCTATTCATCTATTACTACTGACACCCAGCTGTATATATCATGTGTGAGAGGTTGTCACAGCCCCCGCCCCCTGTTACTGACATCACTGATATAATGACATGTGATCAGACATGAGATCCGCACACCTTATACTACAGTACAGCTATTCATCTATTACTACTGACAACCAGCTGTATATATCATGTCTGAGAGGTTGTCACAGCCCCGCCCCCTGTTACTGACATCACTGATATAATGACATGTGATCAGACATGAGATCCGCGCACCTTATACTACAGTACAGCTATTCATCTATTACTACTGACAACCAGCTGTATATATCATGTGTGAGAGGTTGTCACAGCCCCGCCCCCTGTTACTGACATCACTGATATAATATAATGACATGTGATCAGACATGAGATCCGCACACCTTATACTACAGTACAGCTATTCATCTATTACTACTGACAACCAGCTGTATATATCATGTGTGAGAGGTTGTCACAGCCCCCCCCCCTGTTACTGACATCACTGATATAATGACATGTGATCAGACATGAGATCCGCACACCTTATACTACAGTACAGCTACTCATCTATTACTACTGACACCCAGCTGTATATATCATGTCTGAGAGGTTGTCACAGCTCCGCCCCCTTTACTGACATCACTGATATAATGACATGTGATCAGACATGAGATCCGCACACCTTATACTACAGTACAGCTATTCATCTATTACTACTGACAACCAGCTGTATATATCATGTGTGAGAGGTTGTCACAGCCCCCGCCCCCTGTTACTGACATCACTGAGCAGTTATATCATTAGTCGGTGGTGGAATGACTAGCTGTAATAGTGACGTTGAACATCGCCCTTCTTACCAGTGGATGACACATAGGAGCAGCTGAAGCACAGCTCAGAGGTGATGTTCTTCCAGCTGTGGCCCCAGGGGGTGAAGGCAGCACTCCTCCATACTCATGAGGGTTACATTGTGGGGGGTCCCAATATCCTGACAGCTCCAGGTGGAGAAGCAGCGTCCCAGGAATACTCCTGATGACAGAAACATAGGAAAGAAAACTCAGAGGACAAGTCAAGTCGTCGAACAACCGGCACCAAGTACCTGGTGCTGAGCTACAGGCACAGGGCACCCAACACCCAGAAATGAGCACCCAGCACCAAATGCCTGGCTCTGAGCTCAGCAGTCATGTGACCCACTTGTTATTACATACCCTGTGTGCAGTCCTCGCCTGTCCAGCCCTCACAGCATGCCCGGATAGTCTGGTTGTACGTAGTTGGTCTGGTGGACTGTGGCCTGGTTGAGGGGTGGAGCAGACCTGTTATATACACATACAGTATATGGGGGGATATGCTGCTATATGGAGCCTTCAGATACGTCACATCCCAGGCACTGTGTGCCAAAAAGGAGGTTACTAGAGCGACAATGAACTCTAGTAACCCCTGACATATGGTGTGAACCAACCAAAAACTGAGTGGTTTGCTCCATGGGAGGAGGCGGAGCTGGACCTGGTTGGGTACTTAGGATAATTGTATTTAGGTTTTTTTCTGTTCTTTTTTTGAGATCTGCGACTTAGACTACATCAGACTCGGTGGAGCATGAAGATGAGGGGCAGTAATATATATTTTTTGTATTATTTTTATAGAATAGTCAACAAAGGTCACGTGGGGTATTTTTAGTCAGTTACCATTGTCTGATTGGCATCGTGGATTACTAAGGCAGGGCTTAGGGCGAGCCACTAAATAGGCTAACACTAAATCTATCGAAGGCAACATCTGCATGAAGTTTGTATGTTCTCCCCAAATTTGCATGTTTTTAGGCTGGGTAATCCAATAGGTATATTGGCTTCCTGTAAAGCAACTGTCCCTTGTGGCATGAGCCCCTATAGGGCAGCCAATAACTCCCCAATCCACAACGCTTCCTGCACCTGGAGTCCCTTGATGAGAAATGCGCTTTACAAATGTTGACCATTGTCATCATTACACTGCAATCCACCACCATCAGAGGTGTCGGGAAGAGCCAGGTATGGTTCAGTATTCGACTACCTAATGATGGTACTGGGGTGTCTGCAGGCTGCTGGGAAAGCAAACAAAGTCTCTCCTACCCTGGAAAAACCTTTTGTTTTGGGGCTTTCCCAGTCTAATAACAGCAGCCTACAGGCACCCCAGTACCTGACCATCACTAGAAACAAACACCACCCACAGACATATGACGGTCATTGATGCAGTCACCGATCTGGTCTATATACAGCGGCATCTGAATAAATGAGAATATCTGTGAAACGTTCCTTCATGTCAGTCATTCAGTAATACAATCCATAATCAGCGTCTTCCAGGATTGTGTGTCCTACTGAACCAGACTGAGGAAACCTTGGCAGGTGACACTGAATTTACAAGACTGAACTGAACTTACAAGATTCTCATTTTCATTCCCTGTAATCCATAATCAACATTTACAGAAATAAAACACTGGAAATAGAAGACTCTGTGTAAAGAATCTAGAAAATATAGGAGGTCACTTTATTAATGGAATTACTGGAAGAAATAAACGTTTCCCAGATATTCTCATTTATTGAGATGCCGCTGCGTTAGTCAAACACAAACAATACAATTATCATAAATACCCTGGTCAAGCTCCGCCTCATCTCATGGAGTAAACCACACAGTAGCATCTCATTGGCTGCTGAAATGATCTCTAGTAACCCCCTTTCACTGTGCGTGGAGCTACAGGATGTGGCGCTCCATGCTCCAGAGTGCAGGGACTCCTTCTCTTACTGAAGACCCACACTATCTGTATATACAGCCCCGCACTACCTGTATATACAGCCCCATAATACCTCTATATACAGCCCCGCACTACCTGTATATACAGCCCCATACTACCTCTATATACAGCCCCATACTACCTGTATATACAGCCACACAGTACCTGTATACACAAATCCATACTAACTGTATATACAGCCCCACACTACCTGTATATACAGCCCCACAGTACCTGTCTGTACAGCCCCGCACTACCTGTATATACTGCCTCACGCTACCTCTATATACAGCCCCGCACTACATGTATATACAGCCCCACACTACCTCTATATACAGCCTCACACTACCTGTATATACAGCCCGCACTACCTCTATATAGAGGCCCCGCACTACCTCTATATACAGCCCCACACTACCTATATGTAAAGCCCCGCGCTACCTCTATATACAGCCCGCACTACCTCTATATACAGCCCCGCACTACCTATATGTACAGCCCCACACTACCTCTATATACAGCCCCGCACTACCTCTATATACAGCCCGCACTACCTCTATATACAGCCCCGCACTACCTATATGTACAGCCCCACACTACCTCTATATACAGCCCCGCACTACCTCTATATACAGCCCGCACTACCTCTATATACAGCCCGCACTACCTCTATATACAGCCCCGCACTACCTCTATATACAGCCCGCACTACCTCTATATACAGCCCGCACTATCTCTATATACAGCCCGCACTACCTCTATATACAGCCCGCACTACCTCTATATAGAGGCCCCGCACTACCTCTATATACAGCCCCGCACTACCTCTATATACAGCCCGCACTACCTCTATATACAGCCCGCACTACCTCTATATAGAGGCCCCGCACTACCTCTATATACAGCCCGCACTACCTCTATATAGAGGCCCCGCACTACCTCTATATACAGCCCCGCACTACCTGTATGTACAGCCCCACACTACCTCTATATACAGCCCGCACTACCTCTATATACAGCCCCTCACTACCTCTATATAGAGGCCCCGCACTACCTCTATATACAGCCCGCACTACCTCTATATAGAGGCCCCGCACTACCTGTATATACAGCCCCATAATACCTCTATATACAGCCCCGCACTACCTGTATATACAGCCCCATACTACCTCTATATACAGCCCCGCATTACCTGTATATACAGCCCCATACTACCTCTATATACAGCCCCATACTACCTGTATATACAGCCCCACAGTACCTGTATATACAAATCCATACTAACTGTATATACAGCCCCACACTACCTGCATATACAGCCCCACAGTACCTGTCTGTACAGCCCCGCACTACCTGTATATACTGCCTCACGCTACCTCTATATACAGCCCCGCACTACATGTATATACAGCCCCACACTACCTCTATATACAGCCTCACACTACCTGTATATACAGCCCGCAATACCTCTATATAGAGGCCCCGCACTACCACTATATACAGCCCCGCACTACCTATATGTACAGCCCCATAATACCTCTATATACAGCCCCGCACTACCTGTATATACAGCCCCATACTACCTCTATATACAGCCCGCACTACCTCTATATACAGCCCCGCACTACCTATATGTACAGCCCCATAATACCTCTATATACAGCCCCGCACTACCTGTATATACAGCCCCATACTACCTCTATATACAGCCCCATACTACCTGTATATACAGCCCCACAGTACCTCTATATACAGCCCCGCACTACCTGTATATACAGCCCCGCACTACCTGTATATACAACCCCACAGTACCTGTATATACAGCCCCATACTAACTGTATATACAGCCCCATACTACCTGTATATACAGCCCCGCACTACCTGTATATACAGCCCCACAGTACCTCTATATACAGCCCCGCACTACCTGTATATACAGCCCCGCACTACCTGTATATACAGCCCCACAGTACCTGTATATACAGCCCCATACTAACTGTATATACAGCCCCATACTACCTGTATGTACAGCCCCACACTACCTCTATATACAGCCTCACACTACCTGTATATACAGCCTCACACTACCTGTATATACAGCCCCGCAATACCTCTCTGTACAGCCCCACACTACCTGTATATACAGCCCCACACTACCTGTATATACAGCCCCACACTACCTGTATATACAGCCCCACAGTACCTGTCTGTACAGCCCCGCACTACCTGTATATACTGCCTCACGCTACCTCTATATACAGCCCCGCACTACATGTATATACAGCCCCACACTACTTCTATATACAGCCTCACACTACCTGTATATACAGCCCGCACTACCTCTATATAGAGGCCCCGCACTACCTCTATATACAGCCCCGCACTACCTATATGTACAGCCCCGCACTACCTCTATATACAGCCCGCACTACCTCTATATACAGCCCCGCACTACCTATATGTACAGCCCCATAATACCTCTATATACAGCCCCGCACTACCTGTATATACAGCCCCATACTACCTCTATATACAGCCCCATACTACCTGTATATACAGCCCCACAGTACCTCTATATACAGCCCCGCACTACCTGTATATACAGCCCCGCACTACCTGTATATACAACCCCACAGTACCTGTATATACAGCCCCATACTAACTGTATATACAGCCCCATACTACCTGTATATACAGCCCCGCACTACCTGTATATACAGCCCCACAGTACCTCTATATACAGCCCCGCACTACCTGTATATACAGCCCCGCACTACCTGTATATACAGCCCCACAGTACCTGTATATACAGCCCCATACTAACTGTATATACAGCCCCATACTACCTGTATGTACAGCCCCACACTACCTCTATATACAGCCTCACACTACCTGTATATACAGCCTCACACTACCTGTATGTACAGCCTCACACTACCTGTATGTACAGCCCCGCAATACCTCTCTGTACAGCCCCACACTACCTGTATATACAGCCCCACACTACCTGTATGTACAGCCTCACACTACCTCTATATACAGTCCGCACTACCTCTATATAGAGGCCCCGCACTACCTCTATATACAGCCCCGCACTACCTGTATATACAGCCCCAAACTACCTCTATATACAGCCCCACACTACCTGTATATACAGCCCCGCACTACCTGTATATACAGCCCCATAATGCCTCTATATACAGCCCCGCACTACCTGTATATACAGCCCCATACTATCTCTATATACAGCCCCATACTACCTGTATATACAGCCCCACAGTACCTCTATATACAGCCCCGCACTACCTGTATATACAGCCCCGCACTACCTGTATATACAGCCCCACAGTACCTGTATATACAGCCCCATACTAACTGTATATACAGCCCCGCACTACCTGTCTGTACAGCCCCACACTACCTGTATATACAGCCCCACACTACCTGTATATACAGCCCCATACTACCTGTATGTACAGCCTCACACTACCTCTATATACAGCCCCGCACTACATGTATATACAGCCCCACACTACCTCTATATACAGCCTCACACTACCTGTATATACAGCCCGCAATACCTCTATATAGAGGCCCCGCACTACCACTATATACAGCCCCGCACTACCTATATGTACAGCCCCATAATACCTCTATATACAGCCCCGCACTACCTGTATATACAGCCCCATACTACCTCTATATACAGCCCGCACTACCTCTATATACAGCCCCGCACTACCTATATGTACAGCCCCATAATACCTCTATATACAGCCCCGCACTACCTGTATATACAGCCCCATACTACCTCTATATACAGCCCCATACTACCTGTATATACAGCCCCACAGTACCTCTATATACAGCCCCGCACTACCTGTATATACAGCCCCGCACTACCTGTATATACAACCCCACAGTACCTGTATATACAGCCCCATACTAACTGTATATACAGCCCCATACTACCTGTATATACAGCCCCGCACTACCTGTATATACAGCCCCACAGTACCTCTATATACAGCCCCGCACTACCTGTATATACAGCCCCGCACTACCTGTATATACAGCCCCACAGTACCTGTATATACAGCCCCATACTAACTGTATATACAGCCCCATACTACCTGTATATACAGCCCCGCACTACCTGTATATACAGCCCCACAGTACCTCTATATACAGCCCCGCACTACCTGTATATACAGCCCCGCACTACCTGTATATACAGCCCCACAGTACCTGTATATACAGCCCCATACTAACTGTATATACAGCCCCATACTACCTGTATGTACAGCCCCACACTACCTCTATATACAGCCTCACACTACCTGTATATACAGCCTCACACTACCTGTATGTACAGCCTCACACTACCTGTATGTACAGCCCCGCAATACCTCTCTGTACAGCCCCACACTACCTGTATATACAGCCCCACACTACCTGTATGTACAGCCTCACACTACCTCTATATACAGTCCGCACTACCTCTATATAGAGGCCCCGCACTACCTCTATATACAGCCCCGCACTACCTGTATATACAGCCCCAAACTACCTCTATATACAGCCCCACACTACCTGTATATACAGCCCCGCACTACCTGTATATACAGCCCCATAATGCCTCTATATACAGCCCCGCACTACCTGTATATACAGCCCCATACTATCTCTATATACAGCCCCATACTACCTGTATATACAGCCCCACAGTACCTCTATATACAGCCCCGCACTACCTGTATATACAGCCCCGCACTACCTGTATATACAGCCCCACAGTACCTGTATATACAGCCCCATACTAACTGTATATACAGCCCCGCACTACCTGTCTGTACAGCCCCACACTACCTGTATATACAGCCCCACACTACCTGTATATACAGCCCCATACTACCTGTATGTACAGCCTCACACTACCTCTATATACAGCCCCACACTACCTGTATATACAGCCCCACAGTACCTGTATATACAGCCCCATACTACCTCTATATACAGCCCGCACTACCTCTATATACAGCCCGCACTACCTCTATATAGAGGCCCCGCACTACCTGTATATACAGCCCCACACTACCTGTATATACAGCCCCACAGTACCTGTATATACAGCCCCATACTACCTGTATATTCAGCCCCATAATACCTCTATATACAGCCCCGCACTACCTGTATATACAGCCCCACACTACCTCTATATACAGCCCCATACTACCTGTATATACAGCCCCACAGTACCTGTATATACAGCCCCATACTACCTGTATATACAGCCCCACACTACCTGTATATACAGCCCCGCAATACCTGTCTGTACAACCCCGCACTACCTGTATGTACAGCCTCACACTACCTCTATATACAGCCCCACACTACCTGTATATACAGCCCCATACTACCTCTATATACAGCCCCATACTACCTGTATATACAGCCCAATACTACCTGTATATACAGCCCCACGCTACCTGTATATACAGCCCCACACTACCTGTATGTACAGCCCCACACTACCTGTATATACAGCCCCATACTACCTGTATATACAGCCCCACACTACCTCTATATACAGCCCCATACTACCTGTATATACAGCCCCACGCTACCTGTATATACAGCCCCACACTACCTGTATATACAGCCCCATACTAACTGTATATACAGCCCCACACTACCTGTATGTACAGCCTCACACTACCTGTATATACAGCCCCATACTACCTGTATGTACAGCCCCACACTACCTGTATATACAGCCCCACACTACCTGTATGTACAGCCCCACACTACCTGTATACACAGCCCCATACTACCTGTATATACAGCCTCACACTACCTATATATACAGCCCCACACTACCTGTATGTACAGCCCCGCACTACCTCTATATACAGCCTCACACTACCTGTATATACAGCCCCACACTACCTGTATATACAGCCCCACGCTACCTGTATGTACAGCCCCACACTACCTGTATATACAGCCCCACGCTACCTGTATATACAGCCCCGCAATACCTGTCTGTACAGCCCCACACTACCTGTATATACAGCCCCACACTACCTGTATGTACAGCCCCACACTACCTGTATATACAGCCACACACTACCTCTATATACAGCCTCACACTACCTGTATATACAGCCCCATACTACCTGTATATACAGCCCCACACTACCTGTATGTACAGCCCTGCACTACCTGTATATACAACCCCTTACTACCTGTATATACAGCCCCACACTAATTCTATATACAGCCCCATACTACCTGTATATACAGCCCCACACTACCTGTATATACAGCCCCACGCTACCTGTATGTACAGCCCCACACTACCTGTATATACAGCCCCACACTACCTGTATATACAGCCACACACTACCTCTATATACAGCCTCACACTACCTGTATATACAGCCCCATACTTCCTGTATATACAGCCTAACACTACCTGTATATACAGCCCCACACTACCTGTATGTAAAGCCCCGCACTACCTCTATATACAGCCTCACACTACCTGTATATACAGCCCCACACTACCTGTATATACAGACCCACGCTACCTGTATGTACAGCCCCACACTACCTGTATATACAGCCCCACGCTACCTGTATGTACATCCCCACACTACCTGTATATACAGCCCCGCAATACCTGTCTGTACAGCCCCACACTACCTGTATATACAGCCCCACACTACCTGTATGTACAGCCCCACACTACCTGTATATACAGCCCCATACTACCTGTATATACAGCCTCACACTACCTGTATATACAGCCCCACACTACCTGTATGTACAGCCCCGCACTACCTTTATATACAGCCTCACACTACCTGTATATACAGCCCCATACTACCTGTATATACATCCCCACACTACCTGTATATACAACCCCTTACTACCTGTATATACAGCCCCATACTACCTGTATGTACAGCCTCACACTACCTGTATATACAGCCCCACACTACCTGTATATACAGCCCCACACTACCTGTATGTACAGCCCTGCACTACCTGTATATACAGCCCCACACTACCTGTATATACATCCCCACACTACCTGTATATACAACCCCTTACTACCTGTATGTACAGCCCCATACTACCTCTATATACATCCCTACCCTACCTGTATATAAAGCCCCACACTACCTGTATATAAAGCACACCCCGTCTCCTCCATATTGCTGCCGCATCCTCTCCTGGTCCAGTCTCCAGCCATCCATGTTGTACTGGTAGAGGCTGGAACATGGCACCTGCTGCTCCCTCCTGGGGGTGACAACTTCTTCTCCTGCCACCTGCACTGTCCGCTCACACCAGCGCCTGTCACCAGATCACAGAATAGGGTGTGCTCGATTTACTGACACATCCATCAGCCCTTACTGACACATCCATCAGTCCTTACTGACACATCCATTAGCTCTTACTGACACATCCATCAGTCCTTACTGACACATCCATCAGCCCTTACTGACACATCCATCACTCCTTACTGACACATCCATCACTCCTTAATAATACGTCCATCACCCCTTACTGACACATCCATCAGTCCTTATTTACACATCCATCACTCCTTACTGACACATCCATCACTCCTTAATAATACGTCCATCACTCCTTACTGACACATCCATCAGTCCTTACTGACACATCCATCACTCCTTAATAATACGTCCATCACCCCTTACTGACACATCCATCAGCACTTACTTACACATCCATCACTCCTTACTGACACATCCATCAGTCCTTACTGACACATCCATCAGTCCTTACTGACACATCCATCACTCCTTAATAATACGTCCATCACTCCTTACTGACACATCCATCAGTCCTTACTGACACATCCATCACTCCTTACTGACACATCCATCACTCCTTAATAATACGTCCATCACTCCTTACTGACACATCCATCAGACCTTACTTACACATCCATCACTCCTTAATAATACGTCCATCACTCCTTACTGACACATCCATCACTCCTTACTGACACATCCATCACTCCTTAATAATACGTCCATCACCCCTTACTGACACATCCATCAGACCTTACTTACACATCCATCAGCCCTTACTGACACATCCATCAGTCCTTACTGAAACATCCATCAGTCCTTACTGACACATCCATCACTCCTTAATAATACGTCCATCACTCCTTACTGAAACATCCATCAGTCCTTACTGACACATCCATCAGCCCTTACTGACACATCCATCAGTCCTTATTGAAACATCCATCAGTCCTTACTGACACATCCATCACTCCTTAATAATACATCCATCACTCCTTACTGACACATCCATCAGTCCTTACTGACACATCCATCACTCCTTAATAATACATCCATCACTCCTTACTGACACATCCATCAGTCCTTACTTACACATCCATCACTCCTTAATAATACGTCCATCACTCCTTACTGACACATCCATCAGTCCTTACTTACACATCCATCAGCCCTTACTGACTCATCCATCAGCCCTTACTGACTCATCCATCAGCCCTTACTTACACATCCATCAGCCCTTACTGACACATCCATCAGTCCTTACTGACACATCCATCAGTCCTTACTTACACATCCATCAGCCCTTACTGACTCATCCATCAGCCCTTACTGACTCATCCATCAGCCCTTACTTACACATCCATCAGCCCTTACTGACACATCCATCAGTCCTTACTGACACATCCATCAGCCCTTACTGACTCATCCATCAGCCCTTACTGACTCATCCACAATGCTGCATGACAAGGGCTGAGATGTTACTTACCCACTGCAGTAAGTCACCTTCACCCAGAGAACCAGGAGCAGCAGCCGTGGGGATCTCATCATCCTGTCAGCAGAGGGCGCCGTCCAGACTCCTCCTGTAACCAGACATCTAGTCAGCTTAGATACACCCCTCATATGGGGACTATAGTGATGTGTGTTCTCAGACTGTATCACACAAGAGAGGATTAGATATACAGCAGAGCACACCACACATTATCAAACATGATAGGATTAGATACACAGCTCAGCAAACAGTATCACACATAATAGGATTAGATACACAGCTCAGCAGTCAGTGTCATACTCTATATTATTAGATACACTAGTAGTGGATAATACATTATACATTAGTGGATAATATTCTTAGATACACAAGGACAGGATCACACGGGATAGGCTTAGATACGTAATATCTGTATCACACATAATATACTTAAACACATCTCCACATTTCACATAGGATAGGCTTAGATACACATGGACAGGGTCAAACAAGATAGGATTAGCTAGATCAGGATGATATCATATAGGGTAGCCTTAGATACATCTGAACAATATCACATAGAATATGATTTGATACAAAAGGATAGTATTGCACTTAGATACATCTGGACAGTATCACATATAATATGCGTAAATAACGTATCAATGGGTTTAGAAACGTCACCTTAGTATTACATTCGCTATGCTTAGATACATGTATACAGTATCGCACAGGATGGTCATAGATATATCAACAAGATTGGCTTAGATACACCAGGACACATTATAGGGTT
>CAMRHE010000900.1:285000-320000 GCA_947044405.1 Leptodactylus fallax
CTATCTATCTATCTTCTATCTATCTATCTATCTATCTATCTATCTATCTATCATCTATCTATTTATCTATCTCATATCTATCTATCTACCTCATATCTATCTATCTATCTATGTATCTCATATCTATCTATCTATCTATCTATCTATCTATCTATCTATCTCCTATCTATCTATCTATCTCTATCTATCTCATATCTATCTATCTATCTTCTATCTATCTATCTATCTCATATCTATCTATCTATCTATATATCTATCTATCTATCTCGTATCTATCTATCTATCTATCTATCTATATATCTATCTATCTATCTATCTATGTATCTCATATCTATCTCATATTTATCTATCTATCTATATATCTATCTATCTATATATCTATCTATCTATCTATCTATATATCTATCTATCTATCTATCTCGTATCTATCTATCAATCTATCTATCTATCTATCTATCTATCTATCTCATATCTATCTATCTATCTCATATCATATCTATCTATTTCATATCTATCTATCTCTCTATCTCATATCTATCTATCTCATATCTATATATCTATCTATCTATCTCTATCTATCTCCTATCTATCTATCTATCTATCTATCTATCTCTATCTATCTCATATCTATCTATCTATCTATCTATCTATCTCTATCTATCTCATATCTATCTATCTATCTATCTCATATCTATCTCCTATCTATCTATCTCATATCTATCTACAGTATCTATCTCATATCTATCTATCTCATATCTATCTATCTATCTATCTATCTATCTATCTATCTATCTATCTATCTCATATCTATCTATCTATCTATCTATCTCATATCTATCTATCTATCTATCTGTTTATATCTATCTATCTATCTATCTATCTATCTATCTATCTCTATCTATCTCCTATCTATCTATCTATCTCTATCTATCTCATATCTATCTATCTATCTATCTATCTATCTCCTATCTATCTATCTATCTCTATCTATCTCATATCTATCTATCTATCTATCTATCATCTATCTATCTATCTATCTATCTACCTCATATCTATCTATCTACCTCATATCTATCTATCTATCTATCTATCTATGTATCTCATATCTATCTCATATCTATCTATCTATCTCATATCATATCTATCTATTTCATATCTATCTCTCTATCTCATATCTATCTATCTATCGATCTATCTATCTATCTATCTGTTTAGCTCTATCTATCTATCTCTATCTATCTATCTATCTATCTCCTATCTATCTATCTATCTATCTATCTATCTATCTATCTATCTATCTATCTCTATCTATCTCATATCTATCTATCTATCTATGTATCTTCTATCTATCTATCTATCTATCTATCTATCTATCTATCTATCTCATATCTGTCTATCTATCTATCTATCTATCTCATATCTATCTATCTATCTATCTCATATCTATCTATCTCATATCTATCTATCTATCTATCTATCTATTATCTATCTCATATCTATCTATCTATCTATCTATCTATCTATCTACCTATCTATCTACCTATCTCATATCTATCTATCTATCTATCTATCTATCTATCTATCTCATATATATCTCCTATCTATCTCATATCTATCTCATATCTATCTATCTATCTATCTATCTATCTCATATCTATCTATCTATCTATCTATCTATCTATCTATCTCATATCTATCTATCTATCTATCTATCTATCTATCTCATATCTATCTATCTATCTATCTATCAATCTAGCTATCTCATTTATATAATAGAAGCTAGATAGATAGCCTACATAATCTGTTGTATCTAAGTCTGTTTGATACTACCATGATGTATCTAAGCCTATTATGTGTAATATAGTCCTAATGTTTGTAATTTATGATGTTATACAGTACTGGTGTATCTAGGCCTGCAATATGCAATACAATACTGGTGTATGTGATACTGCGAAATTTCATGTATCTAAGCATATCTTCTGTTATTCCGTGCTGGAGTAGCTCAGTCTATGATGTGTAATTATGTTCTTGATTATGTATCTAAGCTTGTGCTGTGTGATTGTGTTTTGATTATGTATCTAAGCTTGTGCTTAGTTCTGTAGCACCTAAACCTAATCTGTGTGGTTCCTTCTGGGGTATGTTTCTAAGCCTATGCTGTGTGATACACTCTGGTTAATCTAAGCATATGGTGCGTGATATTATCCTGGTGTATCTAATGCTATAATTCAGGATAATGTACTGTTGTATCGAATCCTATGGTGTGTGAGTATGATTTCTGATGATGGATTGCTCAGTTATTACTGATGACAATGATGATGTCATAACCGTCCATTATAAGGCTGCCTTGTGTACATTATCCTGGGGGGTCTCTTCCCGGAATCTGTAAACAGTCTTGTTTGGTTGTGTTGCCAGGAGGCAGTAGTGAGGATCAGGAGCTGTCACCAGCCAGCAGGACAGGGGCAAATATTTACTGTCACTGAGCAGAAGATGAGAAGTGACAGCAGCCGAGATGAGAGCATTGTAAGAGCCGAGCGCCCGCCAGTAACCAGGATGTCAGGATTACCCCCACCGGGCCAAACAATCAGAGAACTACCCCCACAGGGTCATCAATATTACACAATGTACCCCCCCAGGGGACGAAAGCCTCAGAGCTGACCCCTATGTAATAATATACTGGACCATACAGCTATAACCCCGAGATCTCCTGTATGTAAATACATAAACTGGAATAAGTTATACATCTTCTGGTATATAGTGATATGGACCATGCTGGTATAACCCGGGTATATCCTGTATATAATTATATATGTACAGCTGGTATAACCTGGGTATATCCTGTATATAATTATATATGTACAGCAGGTATAACCTGGGTATCTCCTGTATATAATTATATATGTACAGCTGGTATAACCTGGGTATCCTCTGTATATAATTCTATATGTACAGCTGGTATAACCCGGGTATATCCTGTATATAATTATATATGTACAGCTGGTATAACCTGGGTATCTTCTGTATATAATTCTATATGTACAGCTGGTATAACCTGGGTATCTCCTGTATATAATTATATATGTACAGCTGGTATAACCTGGGTATATCCTGTATATAATTATATATGTACAGCCGGTATAACCTGGGTATCTCCTGTATATAATTATATATGTACAGCTGGTATAACCTGGGTATCCTCTGTATATAATTCTATATGTACAGCTGGTATAACTCGGATATATCCTGTATATAATTATATATGTACAGCTGGTATAACCTGGGTATATCCTGTATATAATTATATATGTACAGCTGGTATAACCTGGGTATATCCTGTATATAATAATATATGTACAGCTGGTATAACCTGGGTATATCCTGTATATAATTATATATGTACAGCTGGTATAACCTGGGTATATCCTGTATATAATTATATATGTACAGCTGGTATAACCTGGGTATATCCTGTATATAATAATATATGTACAGCTGGTATAACCTGGGTATATCCTGTATATAATTATATATGTACAGCCGGTATAACCTGGGGAACTCCTGTATATAATTATATATGTACAGCTGGTATAACTCGGGTATATCCTGTATATAATTATATATGTACAGCTGGTATAACCTGGGTATATCCTGTATATAATTATATATGTACAGCCGGTATAACCTGGGTATCTCCTGCATATAATTATATATGTACAGCTAGTGTAACCTGGGGATCTCCTGTATATAATTATATATGTACAGCCGGTATAACCTGGGTATCTCCTGTATATAATTATATATGTACAGCCGGTATAACCTGGGTATCTCCTGTATATAATTATATATGTACAGCCGGTATAACCTGGGTATCTCCTGTATATAATTATATATGTACAGCTGGTATAACCTGGGTATCCCCTGTATATAATTATATATGTACAGCAGGTATAACCCGGGTATCTCCTGTATATAATTCTATATGTACAGCCGGTATAACCTGGGTATCTCCTGTATATAATTATATATGTACAGCCGGTATAACCTGGGTATATCCTGTATATTATTATATATGTACAGCTGGTATAACCTGGGGATCTCCTGTATATAATTATATATGTACAGCCGGTATAACCTGGGTATCTCCTGTATATAATTATATATGTATAGCTGGTATAACCTGGGTATCTCCTGTATATAATTATATATGTATAGCTGGTATAACCTGGGTATCTCCTGTATATAATTCTATATGTACAGCCGGTATAACCTGGGGATCTCCTGTATATAATTATATATGTACAGCCGGTATAACCTGGGTATCTCCTGTATATAATTATATATGTACAGCTGGTATAACCTGGGTATCTCCTGTATATAATTATATATGTACAGCCGGTATAACCTGGGGATCTCCTGTATATAATTATATATGTACAGCCGGTATAACCTGGGTATCTCCTATATATAATTCTACATGTACAGCTGGTATAACCTGGGTATCTCCTGTATATAATTATATATGTACAGCTAGAATAACCTGGGTATCTCCTGTATATAATTATATATGTACAGCCGGTATAACCTGGGTATCTCCTGTATATAATTATATATGTACAGCCAGTATAACCTGGGCATCACCTGTATATAATTATATATGTACAGCTGGTATAACCTGGGGATCTCCTGTATATAATTATATATGTACAGCTGGTATAACCTGGGTATCTCCTGTATATAATTCTATATGTATAGCTGGTGTAACCTGGGTATCTCCTGTATATAATTCTATATGTACAGCCGGTATAACCTGGGGATCTCCTGTATATAATTCTATATGTACAGCCGGTATAACCTGGGGATCTCCTGTATATAATTCTATACGTACAGCCGGTATAACCTGGGGATCTCCTGTATATAATTATATATGTACAGCTGGTATAACCTGGGTATCTCCTGTATATAATTCTATATGTACAGCCGGCATAACCTGGGTATCTCCTGTACATAATTATATATGTACAGCCGGTATAACCTGGGGATCTCCTGTATATAATTCTATATGTACAGCCGGTATAACCTGGGCGTCTCCTGTATATAATTCTATATGTATAGCCGGTATAATCTGGGCATCTCCTGTATATAATTCTATATGTACAGCCGGTATAACCTGGGCGTCTCCTGTATATAATTCTATATGTACAGCCGGTATAACCTGGGCGTCTCCTGTATATAATTCTATATGTACAGCCGGTATAACCTGGGCGTCTCCTGTATATAATTCTATATGTACAGCCGGTATAACCTGGGTGTCTCCTGTATATAATTATATATGTACAGCCGGTATAACTTGGGTATCTCCTGTATATAATTATATATGTACAGCCGGTATAACCTGGGTATCTCTTGTATATGATTATATATGTACACCTTGTATAACCTGGGTATCCCCTGTATATAATTATATATGTACAGCTGGTGTAACCTGGGTATCTCCTGTATATATATATATATATATATATATATATATATATATGTACAGCTGGTATAACCTGGGTATCCCCTGTATATAATTATATATGTACAGCTGGTGTAACCTGGGTATCTCCTGTATATAATTATATATGTACAGCTGGTGTAACCTGGGTATCTACTGTATATAATTCTATATGTACAGCTGGTATAACCTGGGTATCTCCTGTATATAATTCTATATGTACAGCCGGTATAACCTGGGTATCTACTGTATATATTTATATATGTACAGCTGGTATAACCTGGGTATCTCCTGTATATAATTATATATGTACAGCCCTTATAACCTGGGGATCTCCTGTATATAATTATATATGTACAGCCGGTATAACCTGGGTATCTCCTGTATATAATTACATATGTACAGCTGATGTAACCTGGGGATCTCCTGTATATAATTATATATGTACAGCCGTTATAACCTGGGTATCTCCTGTATATAATTATATATGTACAGCCGGTATAACCTGGGTATCCCCTGTATATAATTATATATGTACAGCTAGTGTAACCTGGGGATCTCCTGTATATAATTATATATGTACAGCCGGTATAACCTGGGTATCTCCTGTATATAATTATATATGTACAGCCGGTATAACCTGGGTATCTCCTGTATATAATTATATATGTACAGCCGGTATAACCTGGGGATCTCCTGTATATAATTATATATGTACAGCCGGTATAACCTGGGTATCTCCTGTATATAATTATATATGTACCGCCAGTATAACCTGGGTATCTCCTGTATATAATTATATATGTACAGCTAGAATAACCTGGGCATCTCCTGTATATAATTATATATGTACAGCTGGTATAACCTGGGTATCTCCTGTGTATAGTTATATATGTACTACTGGTATAACCTGGGTATCTCCTGTATATAATTATATATGTACAGCTGGTATAACCTGGGGATCTCCTGTATATAATTATATATGTACAGCTGGTATAACCTGGGTATCTCCTGTATATAATTCTATATGTACAGCCGGTATAACCTGGGTATCTCCTGTATATAATAATATATGTACAGTTGGTATAACCTGGGTATATCCTGTATATAATTCTATATGTACAGCCGGTATAACCTGGGTATCTCCTGTATATAATTATATATGTACCGCTAGTGTAACCTGAGGATCTCCTGTATATAATTATATATGTACAGCTGGTATAACCTGGGTATATCCTGTATATAATAATATATGTACAGCTGGTATAACCTGGGTATATCCTGTATATAATTATATATGTACAGCTGGTATAACCTGGGTATCTCCTGTATATAATTATATATGTACAGCTGGTATAACCTGGGTATCTCCTGTATATAATTATATATGTACAGCTGGTATAACCCGGGTATATCCTGTATATAATATATATGTACAGCTGGTATAACCTGGGTATCTCCTGTATATAATTATATATGTACAGCTGGTATAACCTGGGTATATCCTGTATATAATAATATATGTACAGCTGGTATAACCTGGGTTTCTCCTGTATATAATTATATATGTACAGCCGGTATAACCTGGGGATCTCCTGTATATATTACTATATATGTACAGCTGGTATAACCCGGGTATATCCTGTATATAATTATATATGTACAGCTGGTATAACCCGGGTATATCCTGTATATAATATATATGTACAGCTGGTATAACCTGGGTATCTCCTGTATATAATTATATATGTACAGCCGGTATAACCTGGGTATCTCCTGTATATAATTATATATGTACAGCTGGTATAACCTGGGTATCCCCTGTATATAATTATATATGTACAGCAGGTATAACCCGGGTATCTCCTGTATATAATTCTATATGTACAGCTGGTATAACCTGGGGATCTCCTGTATATAATTATATATGTACAGCCGGTATAACCTGGGTATCTCCTGTATATAATTATATATGTATAGCTGGTATAACCTGGGTATCTCCTGTATATAATTATATATGTATAGCTGGTATAACCTGGGTATCTCCTGTATATAATTCTATATGTACAGCCGGTATAACCTGGGGATCTCCTGTATATAATTATATATGTACAGCCGGTATAACCTGGGTATCTCCTGTATATAATTATATATGTACAGCTGGTATAACCTGGGTATCTCCTGTATATAATTATATATGTACAGCCGTTATAACCTGGGGATCTCCTGTATATAATTATATATGTACAGCCGGTATAACCTGGGTATCTCCTATATATAATTCTACATGTACAGCTGGTATAACCTGGGTATCTCCTGTATATAATTATATATGTACAGCTAGAATAACCTGGGTATCTCCTGTATATAATTATATATGTACAGCCGGTATAACCTGGGTATCTCCTGTATATAATTATATATGTACAGCCAGTATAACCTGGGCATCACCTGTATATAATTATATATGTACAGCTGGTATAACCTGGGGATCTCCTGTATATAATTATATATGTACAGCTGGTATAACCTGGGTATTTCCTGTATATAATTCTATATGTACAGCCGGTATAACCTGGGTATCTCCTGTATATAAATATATATGTATAGCTGGTATAACCTGGGTATCTCCTGTATATAATTATATATGTATAGCTGGTGTAACCTGGGTATCTCCTGTATATAATTCTATATGTACAGCCGGTATAACCTGGGGATCTCCTGTATATAATTCTATATGTACAGCCGGTATAACCTGGGGATCTCCTGTATATAATTCTATACGTACAGCCGGTATAACCTGGGGATCTCCTGTATATAATTATATATGTACAGCTGGTATAACCTGGGTATCTCCTGTATATAATTCTATATGTACAGCCGGCATAACCTGGGTATCTCCTGTACATAATTATATATGTACAGCCGGTATAACCTGGGGATCTCCTGTATATAATTCTATATGTACAGCCGGTATAACCTGGGCGTCTCCTGTATATAATTCTATATGTATAGCCGGTATAATCTGGGCATCTCCTGTATATAATTCTATATGTACAGCCGGTATAACCTGGGCGTCTGCTGTATATAATTCTATATGTACAGCCGGTATAACCTGGGCGTCTCCTGTATATAATTCTATATGTACAGCCGGTATAGCCTGGGCGTCTCCTGTATATAATTCTATATGTACAGCCGGTATAACCTGGGTGTCTCCTGTATATAATTATATATGTACAGCCGGTATAACTTGGGTATCTCCTGTATATAATTATATATGTACAGCCGGTATAACCTGGGTATCTCTTGTATATGATTATATATGTACACCTTGTATAACCTGGGTATCCCCTGTATATAATTATATATGTACAGCTGGTGTAACCTGGGTATCTCCCTGTATATATATATATATATATATATATATATATATATATATATATGTACAGCTGGTATAACCTGGGTATCCCCTGTATATAATTATATATGTACAGTTGGTGTAACCTGGGTATCTCCTGTATATAATTATATATGTACAGCTGGTGTAACCTGGGTATCTACTGTATATAATTCTATATGTACAGCTGGTATAACCTGGGTATCTCCTGTATATAATTCTATATGTACAGCCGGTATAACCTGGGTATCTACTGTATATATTTATATATGTACAGCTGGTATAACCTGGGTATCTCCTGTATATAATTATATATGTACAGCCCTTATAACCTGGGGATCTCCTGTATATAATTATATATGTACAGCCGGTATAACCTGGGTATCTCCTGTATATAATTACATATGTACAGCTGATGTAACCTGGGGATCTCCTGTATATAATTATATATGTACAGCCGTTATAACCTGGGTATCTCCTGTATATAATTATATATGTACAGCCGGTATAACCTGGGGATCTCCTGTATATAATTATATATGTACAGCTAGTGTAACCTGGGGATCTCCTGTATATAATTATATATGTACAGCCGGTATAACCTGGGTATCTCCTGTATATAATTATATATGTACAGCCGGTATAACCTGGGTATCTCCTGTATATAATTATATATGTACAGCCGGTATAACCTGGGTATCTCCTGTATATAATTATATATGTACAGCCGGTATAACCTGGGGATCTCCTGTATATAATTATATATGTACAGCCGGTATAACCTGGGTATCTCCTGTATATAATTATATATGTACCGCCGGTATAACCTGGGTATCTCCTGTATATAATTATATATGTACAGCTAGAATAACCTGGGCATCTCCTGTATATAATTATATATGTACAGCTGGTATAACCTGGGTATCTCCTGTGTATAGTTATATATGTACTACTGGTATAACCTGGGTATCTCCTGTATATAATTATATATGTACAGCTGGTATAACCTGGGGATCTCCTGTATATAATTATATATGTACAGCTGGTATAACCTGGGTATCTCCTGTATATAATTCTATATGTACAGCCGGTATAACCTGGGTATCTCCTGTATATAATAATATATGTACAGTTGGTATAACCTGGGTATATCCTGTATATAATTCTATATGTACAGCCGGTATAACCTGGGTATCTCCTGTATATAATTATATATGTACCGCTAGTGTAACCTGAGGATCTCCTGTATATAATTATATATGTACAGCTGGTATAACCTGGGTATATCCTGTATATAATAATATATGTACAGCTGGTATAACCTGGGTATATCCTGTATATAATTATATATGTACAGCTGGTATAACCTGGGTATCTCCTGTATATAATTATATATGTACAGCTGGTATAACCTGGGTATCTCCTGTATATAATTATATATGTACAGCTGGTATAACCCGGGTATATCCTGTATATAATATATATGTACAGCTGGTATAACCTGGGTATCTCCTGTATATAATTATATATGTACAGCTGGTATAACCTGGGTATATCCTGTATATAATAATATATGTACAGCTGGTATAACCTGGGTATCTCCTGTATATAATTATATATGTACAGCCGGTATAACCTGGGGATCTCCTGTATATATTACTATATATGTACAGCTGGTATAACCCGGGTATATCCTGTATATAATTATATATGTACAGCTGGTATAACCCGGGTATATCCTGTATATAATATATATGTACAGCTGGTATAACCTGGGTATCTCCTGTATATAATTATATATGTACAGCCGGTATAACCTGGGTATCTCCTGTATATAATTATATATGTACAGCTGGTATAACCTGGGTATCCCCTGTATATAATTATATATGTACAGCAGGTATAACCCGGGTATCTCCTGTATATAATTCTATATGTACAGCTGGTATAACCCGGGTATCTCCTGTATATAATTATATATGTACAGCCGGTATAACCTGGGGATCTCCTGTATATAATTATATATGTACAGCTAGTGTAACCTGGGGATCTCCTGTATATAATTATATATGTACAGCTGGTATAACCTGGGTATCTCCTGTATATAATTATATATGTACAGCTGGTATAACCTGGGTATCTCCTGTATGTAATTATATATGTACAGCCGGTATAACCTGGGTATCTCCTGTATATAATTATATGTACAGCTGGTATAACCTGGGTATCCCCTGTATATAATTATATATGTACAGCAGGTATAACCCGGGTATCTCCTGTATATAATTCTATATGTACAGCCGGTATAACCTGGGTATCTCCTGTATATAATTCTATATGTACAGCCAGTGTAACCTGGGGATCTCCTGTATATAATTATATATGTACAGCCGGTATAACCTGGGTATCTCCTGTATATATTTATATATGTACAGCCGGTATAACCTGAGTATCTCCTGTATATAATTATATATGTACAGCTAGAATAACCTGGGCATCTCCTGTATATAATTATATATGTACAGCTGGTATAACCTCGGTATCTCCTGTGTATAATTATGTATGTACAGCTGGTATAACCTGGGTATCTCCTGTATATAATTATATATGTACAGCTGGTATAACCTGGGGATCTCCTGAATATAATTATATATGTACAGCTGGTATAACCTGGGTATCTCCTGTATATAATTATATATTTACAGCCGGTATAACCTGGGGATCTCCTGTATATAATTATATATGTACAGCCGGTATAACCTGGGTATCTCCTGTATATAATTCTATATGTACAGACGGTATAACCTGGGTATCTCCTGTATATAATTATATATGTACAGCTAGAATAACCTGGGTATCTCCTGTATATAATTATATATGTACAGCCAGTATAACCTGGGCATCACTTGTATATAATTATATATGTACAGCTGGTATAACCTGGGGATCTCCTATATATAATTATATATGTACAGCTGGTATAACCTGGGTATCTCCTGTATATAATTCTATATGTACAGCCGGTATAACCTGGGTATCTCCTGTATATAAATATATATGTCCAGCTGGAATAACCTGGGTATCTCCTGTATATAATTATATATGTACAGCCGGTATAACCTGGGTATATCCTGTATATAATTATATATGTACAGCTGGTATAACCTGGGTATCTCCTGTATATAATTCTATATGTACAGCCGGTATAACCTGGGGATCTCCTGTATATAATTCTATATGTACAGCCGGTATAACCTGGGGATCTCCTGTATATAATTCTATACATACAGCCGGTATAACCTGGGGATCTCCTGTATATAATTATATATGTACAGCTGGTATAACCTGGGTATCCCCTGTATATAATTATATATGTACAGCTGGTGTAACCTGGGTATCTCCTGTATATATATATATATATATATATATATATATATATATATGTACAGCTGGTATAACCTGGGTATCCCCTGTATATAATTATATATGTACAGCTGGTGTAACCTGGGTATCTCCTGTATATAATTATATATGTACAGCTAGTGTAACCTGAGGATCTCCTGTATATAATTATATATGTACAGCTGGTATAACCTGGGTATATCCTGTATATAATAATATATGTACAGCTGGTATAACCTGGGTATATCCTGTATATAATTATATATGTACAGCTGGTAAAACCTGGGTATCTCCTGTATATAATTATATATGTACAGCTGGTATAACCTGGGTATCTCCTGTATATAATTATATATGTACAGCTGGTATAACCCGGGTATATCCTGTATATAATATATATGTACAGCTGGTATAACCCGGGTATATCCTGTATATAATATATATGTACAGCTGGTATAACCTGGGTATCTCCTGTATATAATTATATATGTACAGCTGGTATAACCTGGGTATATCCTGTATATAATAATATATGTACAGCTGGTATAACCTGGGTATCTCCTGTATATAATTATATATGTACAGCCGGTATAACCTGGGGATCTCCTGTATATATTACTATATATGTACAGCTGGTATAACCCGGGTATATCCTGTATATAATTATATATGTACAGCTGGTATATCCCGGGTATATCCTGTATATAATATATATGTACAGCTGGTATAACCTGGGTATCTCCTGTATATAATTATATATGTACAGCCGGTATAACCTGGGTATCTCCTGTATATAATTATATATGTACAGCCGGTATAACCTGGGTATCTCCTGTATATAATTCTATATGTACAGCTAGTGTAACCTGGGGATCTCCTGTATATAATTATATATGTACAGCCGGTATAACCTGGGTATCTCCTGTATATAATTCTATATGTACAGCCGGTATAACCTGGGTATCTCCTGTATATAATTCTATATGTACAGACGGTATAACCTGGGTATCTCCTGTATATAATTATATATGTACAGCTAGAATAACCTGGGTATCTCCTGTATATAATTATATATGTACAGCCAGTATAACCTGGGCATCACTTGTATATAATTATATATGTACAGCTGGTATAACCTGGGGATCTCCTATATATAATTATATATGTACAGCTGGTATAACCTGGGTATCTCCTGTATATAATTCTATATGTACAGCCGGTATAACCTGGGTATCTCCTGTATATAAATATATATGTCCAGCTGGAATAACCTGGGTATCTCCTGTATATAATTATATATGTACAGCCGGTATAACCTGGGTATATCCTGTATATAATTATATATGTACAGCTGGTATAACCTGGGTATCTCCTGTATATAATTCTATATGTACAGCCGGTATAACCTGGGGATCTCCTGTATATAATTCTATATGTACAGCCGGTATAACCTGGGGATCTCCTGTATATAATTCTATACATACAGCCGGTATAACCTGGGGATCTCCTGTATATAATTATATATGTACAGCTGGTATAACCTGGGTATCCCCTGTATATAATTATATATGTACAGCTGGTGTAACCTGGGTATCTCCTGTATATAATTATATATGTACAGCTGGTGTAACCTGGGTATCTACTGTATATAATTCTATATGTACAGCTGGTATAACCTGGGTATCTCCTGTATATAATTCTATATGTACAGCCGGTATAACCTGGGTATCTCCTGTATATAATTATATATGTACAGCCGGTATAACCTGGGTATCTCCTGTATATAATTATATATGTACAGCTAGAATAACCTGGGCATCTCCTGTATATAATTATATATGTACAGCTGGTATAACCTGGGTATCTCCTGTGTATAATTATATATGTACAGCTGGTATAACCTGGGTATCTCCTGTATATAATTATATATGTACAGCTGGTATAACCTGGGGATCTCCTGTATATAATTATATATGTACAGCTGGTATAACCTGGGTATCTCCTGTATATAATTCTATATGTACAGCCGGTATAACCTGGGTATCTCCTGTATATAATTATATATGTACAGCTGGTATAACCTGGGTATCTCCTGTATATAATTCTATATGTACAGCTAGTATAACCTGGGGATCTCCTGTATATAATTATATATGTACAGCTGGTATAACCTGGGTATATCCTGTATATAATAATATATGTACAGTTGGTATAACCTGGGTATATCCTGTATATAATTCTATATGTACAGCCGGTATAACCTGGGTATCTCCTGTATATAATTATATATGTACAGCTAGTGTAACCTGAGGATCTCCTGTATATAATTATATATGTACAGCTGGTATAACCTGGGTATATCCTGTATATAATAATATATGTACAGCTGGTATAACCTGGGTATATCCTGTATATAATTATATATGTACAGCTGGTAAAACCTGGGTATCTCCTGTATATAATTATATATGTACAGCTGGTATAACCTGGGTATCTCCTGTATATAATTATATATGTACAGCTGGTATAACCCGGGTATATCCTGTATATAATATATATGTACAGCTGGTATAACCCGGGTATATCCTGTATATAATATATATGTACAGCTGGTATAACCTGGGTATCTCCTGTATATAATTATATATGTACAGCTGGTATAACCTGGGTATCCCCTGTATATAATTATATATGTACAGCAGGTATAACCCGGGTATCTCCTGTATATAATTCTATATGTACAGCCGGTATAACCTGGGTATCTCCTGTATATAATTATATATGTACAGCTAGTGTAACCTGAGGATCTCCTGTATATAATTATATATGTACAGCTGGTATAACCTGGGTATATCCTGTATATAATAATATATGTACAGCTGGTATAACCTGGGTATATCCTGTATATAATTATATATGTACAGCTGGTAAAACCTGGGTATCTCCTGTATATAATTATATATGTACAGCTGGTATAACCTGGGTATCTCCTGTATATAATTATATATGTACAGCTGGTATAACCCGGGTATATCCTGTATATAATATATATGTACAGCTGGTATAACCCGGGTATATCCTGTATATAATATATATGTACAGCTGGTATAACCTGGGTATCTCCTGTATATAATTATATATGTACAGCTGGTATAACCTGGGTATCCCCTGTATATAATTATATATGTACAGCAGGTATAACCCGGGTATCTCCTGTATATAATTCTATATGTACAGCTGGTATAACCCGGGTATCTCCTGTATATAATTATATATGTACAGCCGGTATAACCTGGGTATCTCCTGTATATAATTATATATGTACAGCTAGTGTAACCTGGGGATCTCCTGTATATAATTATATATGTACAGCTGGTATAACCTGGGTATCTCCTGTATATAATTATATATGTACAGCCGGTATAACCTGGGTATCTCCTGTATATAATTATATATGTACAGCCGGTATAACCTGGGTATCTCCTGTATATAATTATATGTACAGCTGGTATAACCTGGGTATCCCCTGTATATAATTATATATGTACAGCAGGTATAACCCCGGTATCTCCTGTATATAATTCTATATGTACAGCCGGTATAACCTGGGTATCTCCTGTATATAATTCTATATGTACAGCTAGTGTAACCTGGGGATCTCCTGTATATAATTATATATGTACAGCCGGTATAACCTGGGTATCTCCTGTATATAATTATATATGTACAGCCGGTATAACCTGGGTATCTCCTGTATATAATTATATATGTACAGCTAGAATAACCTGGGCATCTCCAGTATATAATTATATATGTACAGCTGGTATAACCTGGGTATCTCCTGTGTATAATTATATATGTACAGCTGGTATAACCTGGGTATCTCCTGTATATAATTATATATGTACAGCTGGTATAACCTGGGGATCTCCTGTATATAATTATATATGTACAGCTGGTATAACCTGGGTATCTCCTGTATATAATTCTATATGTACAGCCGGTATAACCTGGGTATCTCCTGTATATAATTATATATGTACAGCTGGTATAACCTGGGTATCTCCTGTATATAATTATATATTTACAGCCGGTATAACCTGGGGATCTCCTGTATATAATTATATATGTACAGCCGGTATAACCTGGGTATCTCCTGTATATAATTCTATATGTACAGCCGGTATAACCTGGGTATCTCCTGTATATAATTATATATGTACAGCTAGAATAACCTGGGTATCTCCTGTATATAATTATATATGTACAGCCGGTATAACCTGGGTATCTCCTGTATATAATTATATATGTACAGCCAGTATAACCTGGGCATCACCTGTATATAATTATATATGTACAGCTGGTATAACCTGGGGATCTCCTGTATATAATTATATATGTACAGCTGGTATAACCTGGGTATCTCCTGTATATAATTCTATATGTACAGCCGGTATAACCTGGGGATCTCCTGTATATAATTCTATACATACAGCCGGTATAACCTGGGGATCTCCTGTATATAATTCTATATGTACAGCTGGTATAAACTGGGTATCTCCTGTATATAATTCTATATGTACAGCCGGTATAACCTGGGTATCTCCTGTATATAAATATATATGTCCAGCTAGAATAACCTGGGTATCTCCTGTATATAATTATATATGTACAGCCGGTATAACCTGGGTATCTCCTGTATATAATCATATATGTACAGCCGGTATAACCTGGGTATCTCCTGTATATAATTATATATGTACAGCCGGTATAACCTGGGTATATCCTGTATATAATTATATATGTACAGCTGGTATAACCTGGGGATCTCCTGTATATAATTATATACTGTATGTACAGCCGGTATAACCTGGGTATCTCCTGTATATAATTATATATGTATAGCTGGTATAACCTGGGTATCTCCTGTATATAATTCTATATGTACAGCCGGTATAACCTGGGGATCTCCTGTATATAATTCTATATGTATAGCCGGTATAACCTGGGGATCTCCTGTATATAATTCTATACATACAGCCGGTATAACCTGGGGATCTCCTGTATATAATTATATATGTACAGCTGGTATAACCTGGGTATCCCCTGTATATAATTATATATGTACAGCTGGTGTAACCTGGGTATCTCCTGTATATATATATATATATATATATATATATATATGTACAGCTGGTATAACCTGGGTATCCCCTGTATATAATTATATATGTACAGCTGGTGTAACCTGGGTATCTCCTGTATATAATTATATATGTACAGCTGGTGTAACCTGGGTATCTACTGTATATAATTCTATATGTACAGCTGGTATAACCTGGGTATCTCCTGTATATAATTCTATATGTACAGCCGGTATAACCTGGGTATCTCCTGTATATAATTATATATGTACAGCCGGTATAACCTGGGTATCTCCTGTATATAATTATATATGTACAGCTAGAATAACCTGGGCATCTCCTGTATATAATTATATATGTACAGCTGGTATAACCTGGGTATCTCCTGTGTATAATTATATATGTACAGCTGGTATAACCTGGGTATCTCCTGTATATAATTATATATGTACAGCTGGTATAACCTGGGGATCTCCTGTATATAATTATATATGTACAGCTGGTATAACCTGGGTATCTCCTGTATATAATTCTATATGTACAGCCGGTATAACCTGGGTATCTCCTGTATATAATTATATATGTACAGCTGGTATAACCTGGGTATCTCCTGTATATAATTCTATATGTACAGCTAGTATAACCTGGGGATCTCCTGTATATAATTATATATGTACAGCTGGTATAACCTGGGTATATCCTGTATATAATTATATATGTACAGCTGGTATAACCTGGGTATATCCTGTATATAATAATATATGTACAGTTGGTATAACCTGGGTATATCCTGTATATAATTCTATATGTACAGCCGGTATAACCTGGGTATCTCCTGTATATAATTATATATGTACAGCTAGTGTAACCTGAGGATCTCCTGTATATAATTATATATGTACAGCTGGTATAACCTGGGTATATCCTGTATATAATAATATATGTACAGCTGGTATAACCTGGGTATATCCTGTATATAATTATATATGTACAGCTGGTAAAACCTGGGTATCTCCTGTATATAATTATATATGTACAGCTGGTATAACCTGGGTATCTCCTGTATATAATTATTTATGTACAGCTGGTATAACCCGGGTATATCCTGTATATAATATATATGTACAGCTGGTATAACCTGGGTATCTCCTGTATATAATTATATATGTACAGCTGGTATAACCTGGGTATATCCTGTATATAATAATATATGTACAGCTGGTATAACCTGGGTATCTCCTGTATATAATTATATATGTACAGCCGGTATAACCTGGGGATCTCCTGTATATATTACTATATATGTACAGCTGGTATAACCCGGGTATATCCTGTATATAATTATATATGTACAGCTGGTATATCCCGGGTATATCCTGTATATAATATATATGTACAGCTGGTATAACCTGGGTATCTCCTGTATATAATTATATATGTACAGCCGGTATAACCTGGGTATCTCCTGTATATAATTATATATGTACAGCTGGTATAACCTGGGTATCCCCTGTATATAATTATATATGTACAGCAGGTATAACCCGGGTATCTCCTGTATATAATTCTATATGTACAGCTGGTATAACCCGGGTATCTCCTGTATATAATTATATATGTACAGCCGGTATAACCTGGGTATCTCCTGTATATAATTATATATGTACAGCTAGTGTAACCTGGGGATCTCCTGTATATAATTATATATGTACAGCCGGTATAACCTGGGTATCTCCTGTATATAATTATATATGTACAGCCGGTATAACCTGGGTATCTCCTGTATATAATTATATATGTACAGCCGGTATAACCTGGGTATCTCCTGTATATAATTATATGTACAGCTGGTATAACCTGGGTATCCCCTGTATATAATTATATATGTACAGCAGGTATAACCCGGGTATCTCCTGTATATAATTCTATATGTACAGCCGGTATAACCTGGGTATCTCCTGTATATAATTCTATATGTACAGCTAGTGTAACCTGGGGATCTCCTGTATATAATTATATATGTACAGCCGGTATAACCTGGGTATCTCCTGTATATAATTATATATGTACAGCCGGTATAACCTGGGTATCTCCTGTATATAATTATATATGTACAGCTAGAATAACCTGGGCATCTCCTGTATATAATTATATATGTACAGCTGGTATAACCTGGGTATCTCCTGTGTATAATTATATATGTACAGCTGGTATAACCTGGGTATCTCCTGTATATAATTATATATGTACAGCTGGTATAACCTGGGGATCTCCTGTATATAATTATATATGTACAGCTGGTATAACCTGGGTATCTCCTGTATATAATTCTATATGTACAGCCGGTATAACCTGGGTATCTCCTGTATATAATTATATATGTACAGCTGGTATAACCTGGGTATCTCCTGTATATAATTATATATGTACAGCCGGTATAACCTGGGTATCTCCTGTATATAATCATATATGTACAGCCGGTATAACCTGGGTATCTCCTGTATATAATTATATATGTACAGCCGGTATAACCTGGGTATATCCTGTATATAATTATATATGTACAGCTGGTATAACCTGGGGATCTCCTGTATATAATTATATATGTACAGCCGGTATAACCTGGGTATCTCCTGTATATAATTATATATGTATAGCTGGTATAACCTGGGTATCTCCTGTATATAATTATATATGTATAGCTGGTATAACCTGGGTATCTCCTGTATATAATTCTATATGTACAGCCGGTATAACCTGGGGATCTCCTGTATATAATTCTATATGTACAGCCGGTATAACCTGGGGATCTCCTGTATATAATTCTATACATACAGCCGGTATAACCTGGGGATCTCCTGTATATAATTATATATGTACAGCTGGTATAAACTGGGTATCTCCTGTATATAATTCTATATGTACAGCCGGTATAACCTGGGTATCTCCTGTATATAAATATATATGTCCAGCTAGAATAACCTGGGTATCTCCTGTATATAATTATATATGTACAGCCGGTATAACCTGGGTATCTCCTGTATATAATCATATATGTACAGCCGGTATAACCTGGGTATCTCCTGTATATAATTCTATATGTACAGCCGGTATAACCTGGGGATCTCCTGTATATAATTCTATACATACAGCCGGTATAACCTGGGGATCTCCTGTATATAATTATATATGTACAGCTGGTATAACCTGGGTATCTCCTGTATATAATTATATATGTACAGCCGGTATAACCTGGGTATATCCTGTATATAATTATATATGTACAGCTGGTATAACCTGGGGATCTCCTGTATATAATTATATATGTACAGCCGGTATAACCTGGGTATCTCCTGTATATAATTATATATGTATAGCTGGTATAACCTGGGTATCTCCTGTATATAATTATATATGTATAGCTGGTATAACCTGGGTATCTTCTGTATATAATTCTATATGTACAGCCGGTATAACCTGGGGATCTCCTGTATATAATTCTATATGTACAGCCGGTATAACCTGGGGATCTCCTGTATATAATTCTATACATACAGCCGGTATAACCTGGGGATCTCCTGTATATAATTATATATGTACAGCTGGTATAACCTGGGTATCTCCTGTATATAATTCTATATGTACAGCCGGCATAACCTGGGTATCTCCTGTATATAATTATATATGTACAGCCGGTATAACCTGGGGATCTCCTGTATATAATTCTATTTGTACAGCCGGTATAACCTGGGCGTCTCCTGTATATAATTCTATATGTACAGCCGGTATAACCTGGGCGTCTCCTATATATAATTCTATATGTACAGCCGGTATAACCTGGGCGTCTCCTGTATATAATTCTATATGTACAGCCGGTATAACCTGGGCGTCTCCTGTATATAATTCTATATGTACAGCCGGTATAACCTGGGTGTCTCCTGTATATAATTCTATATGTACAGCCGGTATAACTTGGGTATCTCCTGTATATAATTATATATGTACAGCCGGTATAACCTGGGTATCTCTTGTATATGATTATATATGTACACCTTGTATAACCTGGGTATCCCCTGTATATAATTATATATGTATAGCTGGTATAACCTGGGTATCTCCTGTATATAATTATATATGTATAGCTGGTATAACCTGGGTATCTCCTGTATATAATTCTATATGTACAGCCGGTATAACCTGGGGATCTCCTGTATATAATTCTATATGTACAGCCGGTATAACCTGGGGATCTCCTGTATATAATTCTATACATACAGCCGGTATAACCTGGGGATCTCCTGTATATAATTATATATGTACAGCTGGTATAAACTGGGTATCTCCTGTATATAATTCTATATGTACAGCCGGTATAACCTGGGTATCTCCTGTATATAAATATATATGTCCAGCTAGAATAACCTGGGTATCTCCTGTATATAATTATATATGTACAGCCGGTATAACCTGGGTATCTCCTGTATATAATCATATATGTACAGCCGGTATAACCTGGGTATCTCCTGTATATAATTATATATGTACAGCCGGTATAACCTGGGTATATCCTGTATATAATTATATATGTACAGCTGGTATAACCTGGGGATCTCCTGTATATAATTATATATGTACAGCCGGTATAACCTGGGTATCTCCTGTATATAATTATATATGTATAGCTGGTATAACCTGGGTATCTCCTGTATATAATTATATATGTATAGCTGGTATAACCTGGGTATCTTCTGTATATAATTCTATATGTACAGCCGGTATAACCTGGGGATCTCCTGTATATAATTCTATATGTACAGCCGGTATAACCTGGGGATCTCCTGTATATAATTCTATACATACAGCCGGTATAACCTGGGGATCTCCTGTATATAATTATATATGTACAGCTGGTATAACCTGGGTATCTCCTGTATATAATTCTATATGTACAGCCGGCATAACCTGGGTATCTCCTGTATATAATTATATATGTACAGCCGGTATAACCTGGGGATCTCCTGTATATAATTATTTATGTACAGCCGGTATAACCTGGGGATCTCCTGTATATAATTATATATGTACAGCCGGTATAACCTGGGTGTCTCCTGTATATAATTCTATATGTACAGCCGGTATAACCTGGGTGTCTCCTGTATATAATTATATATGTACAGCCGGTATAACTTGGGTATCTCCTGTATATAATTATATATGTACAGCCGGTATAACCTGGGTATCTCTTGTATATGATTATATATGTACACCTTGTATAACCTGGGTATCCCCTGTATATAATTATATATGTACAGCCGGTATAACCTGGGGATCTCCTGTATATAATTATATATGTACAGCTGGTATAACCTGGGTATCTCCTGTATATATTACTATATGTACAGCCGGTATAACCTGGGTATCTCCTGTATATAATTATATATGTACAGCCGGTATAACCTGGGTATCTCCTGTATATAATTATATATGTTCAGCTGGTATAACCTGGGGATCTCCTGTATACAATTATATATGTACAGCGGGTATAACCTGGGTATCTCCTGTATATAATTATATATGTACAGCTGGTATAACCTGGGTATCTCCTGTATATAATTATATATGTACAGCTAGTGTAACCTGGCGATCTCCTGTATGTAATTACATACGTGGACAAAATTGTTGGTCCCCCCCTCGTTTAATGAAAGAAAACCCCACAATGGTCATAGAAATAACGTGAATCTGACAAAAGTAATAATATATACAAATTCTATGAAAATGAACAAATGAAAGTCGTGGAAGAGTGAAGAAATCAGGCGATACCTTTTAGAGGCTGAGTATATTTATAAGTAAGCTTTCAGGAGTACTCGCTCCCTTCATCAGACATGGTGTGATACAAGACCTGAAAATTCACAGATTTTTATACACATGGTTTTCAAAGCATTTTGGATTCTTTAAAAAAATGCAATCTAAGTAGAGAAGTTATTTACAACAGGTCAAAAAAACAGTCTGGAAACTTGTGGTGCGTGACGGAGGGATCAGTAATTCTCGCTGTTATCTGTTTGCTATCAGGAGGTGATTTGTGACCCTCACAGCTCATACATAGTGTTACATGAAGCTGGCAGGAATATTAAGTCCAAATTGCAGAGTTTGAAATTTTTGCATAAATTTGTACTCCATTTCTTTCCTTTTCTCCTGTGTCTTAAAATGTCCCATTAAAACCACAACCCGCAAATCTTCAATACTATGTATGACCTGTGAGGGTCACAAATCACCTCCTGATAGCAAACAGATAACAGCAAGAATTACTGATCCCTCCGTCACGCACCACAAGTTTCCAGACTGTTTTTTTGACCTGTTGTAAATAACTTCTCTACTTAGATTGCAATTTTTTTTAAGGACTCTAAAATGCTTTGAAAACCATGTGTATAAAAATCTGTGAATTTTCAGTTCTTGTATCACACCATGTCTGATGAAGGGAGCGAGTACTCCTGAAAGCTTACTTATAAATATACTCAGTTAGCCTCTAAAAGGTATCGCCTGATTTCTTCACTCTTCTACTACTCTCAATGGCTAACACGCTACAACATTATACTACTGTCAAATGAAAGTCAGACATTGCTTTCCAACCAGGCTTCAGCATGAAACAGGCCTGGACAGAAATGAGGGTTCCCTTAATATTTAGTTGCACAACCTTTTGAGGCAATCCCTGCAATCAGACGATTCCTGTAACTGTCAATGAGACTTCTGCACCTCTCAGCAGGGATTTTGGCCGCTCCTCATGAGCAAACTGCTCCAGTTGTCTCGGGTGTGAAGGGTGCCTTTTCCAGACGACATGTTTCAGCTCCTTCCAAAGATGCTGAATAGGATTTAGATCCGGGCTCATAGAAGGCCACTTCAGAATAGTCCAATGTTTCCCTCTTATCCATTCTTGGGGGTTTTTAGCTGTGTTTGGGGTCATTATCCTGTTGACCTGCGACTGAGACCAAGCTTTCTGACACTGGGCAGCACATTTCTCTCTAGAATCCCTTGATAGTCTTGAGATTTCATTGTACCCTGCACAGATTCAAGACACCCTGTGCCAGATGCAGCAAAGCAGCCCCAGAACATAACAGAGCCTCCTCCATGTGTCACAGTAGGGACAGTGTTCTTTTCAAGATAGGCTTCATTTTTCAGTCTGTGAACATAGAGCTGATGTGCCTTGCCAAAAATTTTGATTTTTGCCTCATCTGTCCATAATATGTGCAGCCGGTATAACCTGTGTATCTCCTGTATATAACTATATATGTACAGCTGGTATAACCTGGGGATCTCCTGTATATAATTATATATGTACAGCCGGTATAACCTGGGTATCTCCTGTATATAATTATATATGTACAGCCGGTATAACCTGGGTATCTCCTGTATATAATTATATATGTACAGGCGGTATAACCTGGGTTTCTCCTGTATATAATTATATATGTACAGGCGGTATAACCTGGGTATCTCCTGTATATAATTATATATGTACAGCTGGTATAACCTGGGTATCTCCTGTATATAATATATATGTACAGCCGGTATAACCTGGGTATCTCCTGTATATAATAATATATGTACAGCCGGTATAACCTGGGTATCTCCTGTATATAATTATATATGTACAGCCGGTATAACCTGGCTATCTCCTGTATATAATTATATATGTACAGCCGGTATAACCTGGGTATCTCCTGTATATAATTATATATGTACAGCCGGTATAACCTGGGTATCTCCTGTATATAATTATATATGTACAGGCGGTATAACCTGGGTTTCTCCTGTATATAATTATATATGTACAGGCGGTATAACCTGGGTATCTCCTGTATATAATTATATATGTACAGCTGGTATAACCTGGGTATCTCCAGTATATAATATATATGAACAGCTGGTATAACCTGGGTATCTCCTGTATATAACTATATATGTACAGCTGGTATAACCTGGGTATCTCCTGTATATAATTATATATGTACAGCCGGTATAACCTGGGTATCGCCTGTATATAATTATATATGTACAGCCGGTATAACCTGGGTATCTCCTGTATATAATTCTATATGTACAGCCGGTATAACCTGGGTATCTCCTGTATATAATTATATATGTACAGGCGGTATAACCTGGGTTTCTCCTGTATATAATTATATATGTACAGGCGGTATAACCTGGGTATCTCCTGTATATAATTATATATGTACAGCAGGTATAACCTGGGTATCTCCTGTATATAATATATATGTACAGCTGGTATAACCTGGGTATCTCCTGTATATAATTATATATGTACAGCTGGTGTAACCTGGGTATCTCCTGTATATAATATATATGAACAGCTGGTATAACCTGGGTATCTCCTGTATATAACTATATATGTACAGCCGGTATAACCTGGGTATCTCCTGTATATAATTATATATATATACAGCTGGTATAACCTGGGGATCTCCTGTATATAATTATATATGTACAGCCGGTATAACCTGGGTATCACCTGTATATAACTATATATGTACAGCCGGTATAACCTGGGTATCTCCTGTATATAATTCTATATGTACAGCCGGTATAACCTGGGTATCTCCTGTATATAATTCTATATGTACAGCCGGTATAACCTGGGTATCTCCTGTATATAATTCTATATGTACAGCCGGTATAACCTGGGTATCTCCTGTATATAACTATATATGTACAGCCGGTATAACCTGGGTATCTCCTGTATATAACTATATATGTACAGCCGGTATAACCTGGGTATCTCCTGTATATAATTATATATATATATATATATAGCCGGTATAACCTGGGTTTCTCCTGTATATAATTATATATGTACAGGCGGTATAACCTGGGTATCTCCTGTATATAATTATATATGTACAGCTGGTATAACCTGGGTATCTCCTGTATATAACTATATATGTACAGCCGGTATAACCTGGGTATCTCCTGTATATAATTCTATATGTACAGCTGGTATAACCTGGGTATCTCCTGTATATAATTATATATGTACAGCCGGTATAATCTGGGTATCTCCTGTATATAATTATATATGTACAGCCGGTATAACCTGGGTATCTCCTGTATATAACTATATATGTACAGCCAGTATAACCTGGGTATCTCCTGTATATAATTCTATATGTACAGCCGGTATAACCTGGGTATCTCCTGTATATAATTATATATGTACAGCCGGTATAACCTGGGTATCTCCTCTATATAATTATATATGTACAGCCGGTATAATCTGGGTATCTCCTGTATATAATTATATATGTACAGCCGGTATAACCTGGGTATCTCCTGTATATAATTATATATGTACAGGCGGTATAACCTGGGTTTCTCCTGTATATAATTATATATGTACAGGCGGTATAACCTGGGTATCTCCTGTATATAATTCTATATGTACAGCTGGTATAACCTGGGTATCTCCTGTATATAATTCTATATGTACAGCCGGTATAACCTGGGTATCTCCTGTATATAATTATATATGTACAGGCGGTATAACCTGGGTGTCTCCTGTATATAATTATATATGTACAGCCGGTATAACCTGGGCGTCTCCTGTATATAATTCTATATGTACAGCCGGTATAACCTGGGCGTCTCCTGTATATAATTCTATATGTACAGCCGGTATAACCTGGGTGTCTCCTGTATATAATTCTATATGTACAGCCGGTATAACCTGGGCGTCTCCTGTATATAATTCTATATGTACAGCCGGTATAACCTGGGCATCTCCTGTATATAATTATATATGTACAGCCGGTATAACCTGGGCGTCTCCTGTATATAATTCTATATGTACAGCCGGTATAATCTGGGTATCTCCAGTCTGGCTCTGTAATACCAGCAGTGCCTGTAGTATTAGCAACCAATGAGTCTAATCTAGTCTAGGGCGCCCTCCTCAGGCTATAAGAATCTACCCCCCTTATATAGTTATCCTAACATTGCCTAGCAGGGCTCTTTCCAGTTCATGAATGTTTCAGGACCCTCACGATGTTGCCTGCTGTTCATCCCCATTGACAGGCTTTCTCTCATGTTATGGGTTGACCGAGGATGACCGGCGAGGATGACCGGCGAGGATGACCGGCGAGGATGACCGGCGAGGATGACCGGCGAGGATGACCTGCGGGTCTGGCTAGTTTGTTATTGTGATGGTAATGACATGAAGATGAACAATCCTAGTCTGGAATATTTTACCAACCCTACAGATACCAGAGGTTTCAGGGCCATTTTAGGGCTGTCTTTGGGCCAACTTTTGGCCTGATTATCGGGGCTTTGTTGACTCCTCCAAAAATCATTATTAAAATGGCGCATGCGCAGAAGGTAAAATGAAATTATCGGCTTGTATTCAAATAACAGAGGTAAATAGGAATATTACCCTTTCACTACAATTAACCAAAAAGGAATTGGATATATATGCTCATTGTACAAAAGGAAATCATGAATAAACTAATGCAAATGATATATTATTATTATTATAGCCATAGCTGCTAAAACTACAAAAATAAATAAATATACATATACACACTGCTCACATTGGGGGGATTTGGGGTAACCCATCATGTGTAACTCCCAGGACCAGGCGTTGACTGGGAGGGTCACTGCAGAGTTTCTTAGTGTTTTTCATCTGCAGGGGTTCTAAGATTGACTCGGAGGACGACTTTAGGCTAAGGCCCCACGTCGTGAAGCGCATAGCAGTTTTTTCCGCAGTGTTTTTCACTGCGATTTTGCAGCATTTTCCTCTGTGGACTTTCTGCCCTTATTATACCTATGTATGGAAAACGCCGGCGTTCCCGCAGGTATAACTGACATTCTGCCTTTATATAAACAGCTTTTCCGTTGCAGATTTTTTTCTGCAATGTGTGGATGGGATTAGCCAGAATCCCATTCTCTTTGTAGGTTTTCACAACATGGGGCCCCTTTAGGGTTTCCTAATTACCAGTAATTCCCTGTGACGCCCCTTTTATGGCTTCTTATGGGGAGAGGAGTCTGGTTCGGAGTATTGTGTCTGATGAAGGTCACATCACTGCATCTTGGTTCACATCTGTGCCCGGTTCTCCATCATTCAGGTCAGCTGGAGGACCCAGTCCGCTAAAACAGCGGATACCTGTGGACCCCGGCGGACTCTATAGACTATAATGAGTTCCGCTGGGTGTCCGCCATTTTCATACTGAAAGCGGCAGAGAGAAGTCCTCCATGCAGGACTTTTTCTCTCTGCTGATTTCTGGCAGAGAGAGATGGCGGAGTCTCCAGCGCCGATGTGAACTTAGCCTAAGATAGACAATATTTGATAAAGATTGTGGGGACCCCCAACCCTCCAGGGGGCACAGCAACATGCTGAGCTTTAGTGGCCCCTACATCAGCTGACAGGTGTCCTCATGAGAAGAAAGTCATTTTTAAGACGGGACTAATAAGGACCTCGGCCGTCTCCAGTCCTAAGAGTTGTCCCAACACTTGGCGGATGATTTTACCTTCTCTTACTCAGATGACGTCTCACTTGCTTTCCTTTGAGCACTGGGTAATGGTGAATCTGAAGCCCCTGAGGGGCAGTGTCTGATCTAATGTAAGGTTCACTACCAGCGGCACCGTCCTTCAGCTGTCAGGGTCCCATCTCCTCGCTCCTTCCTTCCTCCCCCATCACTGTTCCTGGAGGCCGCAGGGTGTGTGCACCAGAAGTTTCTTCGAGGGTGAGCACACACACCAGTAATTGTGTCCCTCGCCCATCCCTTTATACATTTGCTCAGCCCTCTGCTTGACATGTGAGCATTAGGTTTCCTAGTTAGCCCTGCTGTAAGGTGTTCCTGACCTGCCCGTTACCTGTGTTGACCTTTGGCTTGTACCTGACTACTGAACCATTGCCGCCGGCCCTGACCATGCTCTTGCCTGACCCCTGGTGTTTTGCACTGGCGACCCTTGAGCTGCTGCTATCAATACCAGGACCATCTCAGGAGGTAGCGACGTGGCAGCCCCCCGTAGCAAATCCAGACCCCTATACAGGGGTTTAAAAGGGGTTTTCCATCTTGGAAACAGGGAGTTTGTGTTCCCGGTTTTGATGCGAGTAGTGATTGCGCTTCCTCACAAAGGGAACTGCAGTGCCCACCGCTCTCTGTCAGGGGGGACCCAGCCCCAATCTGCAAGTTACCGATTGTGGATACGGGTGAACTAGATGAGAAAACCCCTTTAGGCTGAGGCCCCACGTTGCAGGAGAGTTGCATTTTTTTGTTGTGGTTTTTTGAGCCAAAACCAAAAATGGCTACAAAAGGAATGGGAACTATATAGGGAGTTCTTCTACTTATCCCTTCTGCCTAGTCCACTCCTGGGTTTGGCTCAAAAAAAAAAAAAAAAAAAGCTGGGTTTCCCCAACGTGGGGCCTCAGCCTAAAATGGTGATTACCACGGAGGCTGCTTGGACAATGTCCTTAGGGGTGGCCTCGCTATCGGCCCAGTGGGTCACAACCTGCTGACCCTGATATTTAGCATCTGATGACATGATTTTGCTGCCCTCTAGTGTCAGGGTTTGGATCTGTCACACCACAATGGACACATATGGTCAGGGCATTTGCTTGTCACCTTATGGCATTGTGTAGACAAACAGCTGGTGAGCCCAAGACTCCCCCACTAATGGTTCCTCTCACTCCCAGCCCGTACCGCTATGGACTTCATTCACATAGGGGCAGCCACAGGTTCTGATGTTTCAGGCATGGCGGCAGATGCAGAATGTTTTTTGCAGGTAGGTCAGGCCCATCTGTAGGTTACCTACAACCTTTATCCCTGTAGGATCCCTTCTGTTTGTCTTCTAGGCCTGTGGTTCTTTAGATGCAGGACGTGGACTCCAGGGGCCAGGACACACAGAACATCAGGAAACAGGCAGCAGGGCGTGTGCACACAGGAGGCCATGACACACAGAACATCAGGATACAGGCAGCAGGGCGTGTGCACACAGGAGGCCATGACACACAGAACATGTACACAAGTCAGAATACAGGCAGCAGGGCGTGTGCACACAGGGGGCCATGACACACAGAACATCAGGATACAGGCAGCAGGGCGTGTGCACACAGGGGGCCATGACACACAGAACATCAGGATACAGGCAGCAGGGCGTGTGCACACAGGAGGCCATGACACACAGAACATCAGGATACAGGCAGCATGGCGTGTGCACACAGGAGGCCATGACACACAGAACATCAGGATACAGGCAGCATGGCGTGTGCACACAGGAGGCCATGACACACAGAACATCAGGATACAGGCAGCAGGGCGTGTGCACACAGGAGGCCATGACACACAGAACATGTACACAGGAGGTCAGGATACAGGCAGCAGGGCGTGTGCACACAGGAGGCCATGACACACAGAACATGTACACAAGTCAGAATACAGGCAGCAGGGCGTGTGCACACAGGGGGCCATGACACACAGAACATCAGGATACAGGCAGCATGGCGTGTGCACACAGGAGGCCATGACACACAGAACATCAGGATACAGGCAGCATGGCGTGTGCACACAGGAGGCCATGACACACAGAACATCAGGATACAGGCAGCAGGGCGTGTGCACACAGGAGGCCATGACACACAGAACATGTACACAGGAGGTCAGGATACAGGCAGCAGGGCGTGTGCACACAGGGGGCCATGACACACAGAACATCAGGATACAGGCAGCATGGCGTGTGCACACAGGAGGCCATGACACACAGAACATCAGGATACAGGCAGCATGGCGTGTGCACACAGGAGGCCATGACACACAGAACATCAGGATACAGGCAGCAGGGCGTGTGCACACAGGAGGCCATGACACACAGAACATCAGGATACAGGCAGCAGGGCGTGTGCACACAGGAGGCCATGACACACAGAACATCAGGATACAGGCAGCAGGGCGTGTGCACACAGGAGGCCATGACACACAGAACATGTACACAAGTCAGAATACAGGCAGCAGGGCGTGTGCACACAGGGGGCCATGACACACAGAACATCAGGATACAGGCAGCAGGGCGTGTGCACACAGGGGGCCATGACACACAGAACATCAGGATACAGGCAGCAGGGCGTGTGCACACAGGAGGCCATGACACACAGAACATCAGGATACAGGCAGCAGGGCGTGTGCCCACAGGGGGCCATGACACACAGAACATCAGGATACAGGCAGCAGGGCGTGTGCACACAGGAGGCCATGACACACAGAACATCAGGATACAGGCAGCAGGGCGTGTGCACACAGGAGGCCATGACACACAGAACATCAGGATACAGGCAGCATGGCGTGTGCACACAGGAGGCCATGACACACAGAACATCAGGATACAGGCAGCATGGCGTGTGCACACAGGAGGCCATGACACACAGAACATCAGGATACAGGCAGCATGGCGTGTGCACACAGGAGGCCATGACACACAGAACATGTACACAGGAGGTCAGGATACAGGCAGCAGGGCGTGTGCACACAGGGGGCCATGACACACAGAACATCAGGATACAGGCAGCATGGCGTGTGCACACAGGAGGCCATGACACACAGAACATCAGGATACAGGCAGCAGGGCGTGTGCACACAGGAGGCCATGACACACAGAACATGTACACAAGTCAGGATACAGGCAGCATGGCGTGTGCACACAGGAGGCCATGACACACAGAACATCAGGATACAGGCAGCAGGGCGTGTGCACACAGGGGGCCATGACACACAGAACATCAGGATACAGGCAGCAGGGCGTGTGCACACAGGAGGCCATGACACACAGAACATGTACACAAGTCAGGATACAGGCAGCATGGCGTGTGCACACAGGAGGCCATGACACACAGAACATCAGGATACAGGCAGCAGGGCGTGTGCACACAGGAGGCCATGACACACAGAACATGTACACAAGTCAGGATACAGGCAGCATGGCGTGTGCACACAGGAGGCCATGACACACAGAACATCAGGATACAGGCAGCAGGGCGTGTGCACACAGGGGGCCATGACACACAGAACATGTACACAAGTCAGGATACAGGCAGCATGGCGTGTGCACACAGGAGGCCATGACACACAGAACATCAGGATACAGGCAGCAGGGCGTGTGCACACAGGAGGCCATGACACACAGAACATGTACACAAGTCAGGATACAGGCAGCATGGCGTGTGCACACAGGAGGCCATGACACACAGAACATCAGGATACAGGCAGCAGGGCGTGTGCACACAGGGGGCCATGACACACAGAACATGTACACAGGAGGTCAGGATACAGGCAGCAGGGCGTGTGCACACAGGAGGCCATGACACACAGAACATGTACACAAGTCAGAATACAGGCAGCATGGCGTGTGCACACAGGAGGCCATGACACACAGAACATCAAGATACAGGCAGCAGGGCGTGTGCACACAGGGGGCCATGACACACAGAACATGTACACAAGTCAGAATACAGGCAGCAGGGCGTGTGCACACAGGGGGCCATGACACACAGAACATCAGGATACAGGCAGCATGGCGTGTGCACACAGGAGGCCATGACACACAGAACATCAGGATACAGGCAGCAGGGCGTGTGCACACAGGAGGCCATGACACACAGAACATCAGGATACAGGCAGCAGGGCGTGTGCACACAGGAGGCCATGACACACAGAACATCAGGATACAGGCAGCAGGGCGTGTGCACACAGGAGGCCATGACACACAGAACATCAGGATACAGGCAGCAGGGCGTGTGCACACAGGAGGCCATGACACACAGAACATGTACACAGGAGGTCAGGATACAGGCAGCAGGGCGTGTGCACACAGGAGGCCATGACACACAGAACATGTACACAGGAGGTCAGGATACAGGCAGCATGGCGTGTGCACACCGGTGGTCAGGACACAGAAGCATTGCTCAGGCCAGGCGTGGCTAGAGACTGACAATGATGGCAGAGAGCAGCCTAATCCTTAAAGTAACAGGAGCAGCCAGACATTGAAGGCCTTTCACCACCTCCACCAATTCTAGTCCTGGCATCTATTAAAAGCCGCCCCCCAATCAGAGGCAGCCAGTGTCAGAGCTCCGAATCACACCCCCTTGTCTGCTCCTGCCTGACCCCACCCAACTGACAGTACAGAACCTAAATAGCATATCAGGACCCAAAACTAATAGCACCAATTGGAACGGCGGGATGAGAGAAAAACGCCAGCCGAGCTGGAATCAGTGGAGGGGCGGCAAATAAATAATGCAAAGAGCAGGACTTGGAGGAGGTGAAAGGTTCTCTCTAAACCACTCCTGTAACCCCGAGCAGCAGGCGGCAGCCACCTGACAGCGCACGCAGGACTCAGCGACACAGAGGTAATGATTTATCTGGAGACGAGGGGAGACGGTGCAGCAGCCGAGAGGTTTTATTATCCTGAAGATGAACATAGGAAGTGGAATGTAACAATATGATGGATGTCCGGGGGAGGGGGCTGTACCGGGGGGAGGGGCCTGTACCAGGGGAGGGGCGAGGGCCTGTGTCGGGGGGAGGGGCCTGTACCGGGGGGAGGGGCCTGTACCGGGGGGAGGTGAGTGATATAGCACCTCATCTGGGAACCCAGGGGTCACCCTTTGAGGACAGCGGCGTACGAGGTGTTACACCCGTCACTTCAGAACAAAAATAAGAAAATAAATAGAAACTTCTCAAACTCTTTGGGTAAAATAGTCCATAATCCCAAACTAAAGTCCAAAGCTGCTGGAGTCCAGGGCGCCACAGACCCCCGGACAGGGGGATCATAAATGCACCCCAATATGAGGTCCAGAGATTGCTCCGAAAGCTGGGCCTTCTACTCCGAGGGCTTGGCCAGATACTCCTTGTACATGGAGTACAGCACACCTAGAGAGAGGGAGAGGAGAGCGGTCACTGCAAGGAAGACGTCCAGCCCGCCCCGCCCGCCATCCATCGTCACTACCAGTCACTGACTACCAAGCCCTCACACTCACCACAAGTCATTGCCCCGACAACAAATCCCTGGGCCCCCACACGCATGTGTATAAGGTGCACGGACATCTTGGTGTCTCCTCGATATCTTAGTTTATAGAGTCCATAAGCCACAACTCCGGCAAATCCAGCGATTCCTGAAATACAGCAGGACAGTCACCAGCACAGCAAGGGTTAACAATGGCTGCCCCTCCCCCAGATAAGGGAAGCGTGTAATACCCAACCACAAGGACCGGTGGTGCACAATACACGAGTGTGCGAAGACTCACCCACGGGCACAAACGGAGAGTCCTTGGATTTCTTGATCAGCTTTGAGGTCTGAGACTCGCCGAGCTCGTAGGTGGGGAGGGCGTCTCCTGCGCTGGAAGCCATGATGTCTCCTAGACAAGATGAGAGCCGATCACAATCACAGACTGATATACAGTATAGCTCCCCCACAGGCCTCTATAGGAATGACACGTGATACCCCAGGTAAGAGATAAGCACCAGGCAGGAGTTCCGGGGACCCTGCGGCTTGTTCTTCTATAACAAAGTGACAGCTCAGA
>CAMRHE010000900.1:327500-360288 GCA_947044405.1 Leptodactylus fallax
GAACAGGAAGGAGAGGAGAGGAGAGGAGAGGAGCCGAGCCCCGAACAGGAAGGAGAGGAGAGGAGAGGAGAGGAGCCGAGCCCCGAACAGGAAGGAGAGGAGAGGAGAGGAGAGGAGCCGAGCCCCGAACAGGAAGGAGAGGAGAGGAGAGGAGAGGAGCCGAGCCCCGAACAGGAAGGAGAGGAGAGGAGAGGAGAGGAGCCGAGCCCCGAACAGGAAGGAGAGGAGAGGAGAGGAGAGGAGCCGAGCCCCGAACAGGAAGGAGAGGAGAGGAGAGGAGAGGAGCCGAGCCCCCGAACAGGAAGGAGAGGAGAGGAGAGGAGAGGAGCCGAGCCCCCGAACAGGAAGGAGAGGAGAGGAGAGGAGAGGAGCCGAGCCCCGAACAGGAAGGAGAGGAGAGGAGAGGAGAGGAGCCGAGCCCCGAACAGGAAGGAGAGGAGAGGAGAGGAGAGGAGCCGAGCCCCGAACAGGAAGGAGAGGAGAGGAGAGGAGAGGAGCCGAGCCCCGAACAGGAAGGAGAGGAGAGGAGAGGAGAGGAGCCGAGCCCCGAACAGGAAGGAGAGGAGAGGAGAGGAGAGGAGCCGAGCCCCGAACAGGAAGGAGAGGAGAGGAGAGGAGAGGAGCCGAGCCCCGAACAGGAAGGAGAGGAGAGGAGAGGAGAGGAGCCGAGCCCCGAACAGGAAGGAGAGGAGAGGAGAGGAGAGGAGCCGAGCCCCGAACAGGAAGGAGAGGAGAGGAGAGGAGAGGAGCCGAGCCCCGAACAGGAAGGAGAGGAGAGGAGAGGAGAGGAGCCGAGCCCCGAACAGGAAGGAGAGGAGAGGAGAGGAGAGGAGCCGAGCCCCGAACAGGAAGGAGAGGAGAGGAGAGGAGAGGAGCCGAGCCCCCGAACAGGAAGGAGAGGAGAGGAGAGGAGAGGAGCCGAGCCCCGAACAGGAAGGAGAGGAGAGGAGAGGAGAGGAGCCGAGCCCCGAACAGGAAGGAGAGGAGAGGAGAGGAGAGGAGCCGAGCCCCGAACAGGAAGGAGAGGAGAGGAGAGGAGAGGAGCCGAGCCCCGAACAGGAAGGAGAGGAGAGGAGAGGAGAGGAGCCGAGCCCCCGAACAGGAAGGAGAGGAGAGGAGGAGAGGAGCCGAGCCCCGAACAGGAAGGAGAGGAGAGGAGAGGAGAGGAGCCGAGCCCCGAACAGGAAGGAGAGGAGAGGAGAGGAGAGGAGCCGAGCCCCGAACAGGAAGGAGAGGAGAGGAGAGGAGAGGAGCCGAGCCCCGAACAGGAAGGAGAGGAGAGGAGAGGAGAGGAGCCGAGCCCCGAACAGGAAGGAGAGGGAGAGGAGAGGAGAGGAGCCGAGCCCCGAACAGGAAGGAGAGGAGAGGAGAGGAGAGGAGCCGAGCCCCGAACAGGAAGGAGAGGAGAGGAGAGGAGAGGAGCCGAGCCCCGAACAGGAAGGAGAGGAGAGGAGAGGAGAGGAGCCGAGCCCCGAACAGGAAGGAGAGGAGAGGAGAGGAGAGGAGCCGAGCCCCGAACAGGAAGGAGAGGAGAGGAGAGGAGAGGAGCCGAGCCCCGAACAGGAAGGAGAGGAGAGGAGAGGAGAGGAGCCGAGCCCCGAACAGGAAGGAGAGGAGAGGAGAGGAGAGGAGCCGAGCCCCGAACAGGAAGGAGAGGAGAGGAGAGGAGAGGAGCCGAGCCCCGAACAGGAAGGAGAGGAGAGGAGAGGAGAGGAGCCGAGCCCCGAACAGGAAGGAGAGGAGAGGAGAGGAGAGGAGCCGAGCCCCGAACAGGAAGGAGAGGAGAGGAGAGGAGAGGAGCCGAGCCCCGAACAGGAAGGAGAGGAGAGGAGAGGAGAGGAGCCGAGCCCCGAACAGGAAGGAGAGGAGAGGAGAGGAGAGGAGCCGAGCCCCGAACAGGAAGGAGAGGAGAGGGAGAGGAGAGGAGCCGAGCCCCGAACAGGAAGGAGAGGAGAGGAGAGGAGAGGAGCCGAGCCCCGAACAGGAAGGAGAGGAGAGGAGAGGAGAGGAGCCGAGCCCCGAACAGGAAGGAGAGGAGAGGAGAGGAGAGGAGCCGAGCCCCCGAACAGGAAGGAGAGGAGAGGAGAGGAGAGGAGCCGAGCCCCGAACAGGAAGGAGAGGAGAGGAGAGGAGAGGAGCCGAGCCCCGAACAGGAAGGAGAGGAGAGGAGAGGAGGAGAGGAGCCGAGCCCCGAACAGGAAGGAGAGGAGAGGAGAGGAGAGGAGCCGAGCCCCGAACAGGAAGGAGAGGAGAGGAGAGGAGAGGAGCCGAGCCCCGAACAGGAAGGAGAGGAGAGGAGAGGAGAGGAGCCGAGCCCCGAACAGGAAGGAGAGGAGAGGAGAGGAGAGGAGCCGAGCCCCGAACAGGAAGGAGAGGAGAGGAGAGGAGAGGAGCCGAGCCCCGAACAGGAAGGAGAGGAGAGGAGAGGAGAGGAGCCGAGCCCCGAACAGGAAGGAGAGGAGAGGAGAGGAGAGGAGCCGAGCCCCGAACAGGAAGGAGAGGAGAGGAGAGGAGAGGAGCCGAGCCCCCGAACAGGAAGGAGAGGAGAGGAGAGGAGAGGAGCCGAGCCCCGAACAGGAAGGAGAGGAGAGGAGAGGAGAGGAGCCGAGCCCCGAACAGGAAGGAGAGGAGAGGAGAGGAGAGGAGCCGAGCCCCGAACAGGAAGGAGAGGAGAGGAGAGGAGAGGAGCCGAGCCCCGAACAGGAAGGAGAGGAGAGGAGAGGAGAGGAGCCGAGCCCCGAACAGGAAGGAGAGGAGAGGAGAGGAGAGGAGCCGAGCCCCGAACAGGAAGGAGAGGAGAGGAGAGGAGAGGAGCCGAGCCCCGAACAGGAAGGAGAGGAGAGGAGAGGAGAGGAGCCGAGCCCCGAACAGGAAGGAGAGGAGAGGAGAGGAGAGGAGCCGAGCCCCGAACAGGAAGGAGAGGAGAGGAGAGGAGAGGAGCCGAGCCCCGAACAGGAAGGAGAGGAGAGGAGAGGAGAGGAGCCGAGCCCCGAACAGGAAGGAGAGGAGAGGAGAGGAGAGGAGCCGAGCCCCGAACAGGAAGGAGAGGAGAGGAGAGGAGAGGAGCCGAGCCCCGAACAGGAAGGAGAGGAGAGGAGAGGAGAGGAGCCGAGCCCCGAACAGGAAGGAGAGGAGAGGAGAGGAGAGGAGCCGAGCCCCGAACAGGAAGGAGAGGAGAGGAGAGGAGAGGAGCCGAGCCCCGACAGGAAGGAGAGGAGAGGAGAGGAGAGGAGCCGAGCCCCGAACAGGAAGGAGAGGAGAGGAGAGGAGAGGAGCCGAGCCCCGAACAGGAAGGAGAGGAGAGGAGAGGAGAGGAGCCGAGCCCCGAACAGGAAGGAGAGGAGAGGAGAGGAGAGGAGCCGAGCCCCGAACAGGAAGGAGAGGAGAGGAGAGGAGAGGAGCCGAGCCCCCGAACAGGAAGGAGAGGAGAGGAGAGGAGAGGAGCCGAGCCCCCGAACAGGAAGGAGAGGAGAGGAGAGGAGAGGAGCCGAGCCCCGAACAGGAAGGAGAGGAGAGGAGAGGAGAGGAGCCGAGCCCCGAACAGGAAGGAGAGGAGAGGAGAGGAGAGGAGCCGAGCCCCGAACAGGAAGGAGAGGAGAGGAGAGGAGAGGAGCCGAGCCCCGAACAGGAAGGAGAGGAGAGGAGAGGAGAGGAGCCGAGCCCCGAACAGGAAGGAGAGGAGAGGAGAGGAGAGGAGCCGAGCCCCGAACAGGAAGGAGAGGAGAGGAGAGGAGAGGAGCCGAGCCCCGAACAGGAAGGAGAGGAGAGGAGAGGAGAGGAGCCGAGCCCCGAACAGGAAGGAGAGGAGAGGAGAGGAGAGGAGCCGAGCCCCGAACAGGAAGGAGAGGAGAGGAGAGGAGAGGAGCCGAGCCCCGAACAGGAAGGAGAGGAGAGGAGAGGAGAGGAGCCGAGCCCCGAACAGGAAGGAGAGGAGAGGAGAGGAGAGGAGCCGAGCCCCGAACAGGAAGGAGAGGAGAGGAGAGGAGAGGAGCCGAGCCCCGAACAGGAAGGAGAGGAGAGGAGAGGAGAGGAGCCGAGGCCCCGAACAGGAAGGAGAGGAGAGGAGAGGAGAGGAGCCGAGCCCCCGAACAGGAAGGAGAGGAGAGGAGAGGAGAGGAGCCGAGCCCCGAACAGGAAGGAGAGGAGAGGAGAGGAGAGGAGCCGAGCCCCGAACAGGAAGGAGAGGAGAGGAGAGGAGAGGAGCCGAGCCCCGAACAGGAAGGAGAGGAGAGGAGAGGAGAGGGCCGAGGCCCCGAACAGGAAGGAGAGGAGAGGAGAGGAGAGGAGCCGAGCCCCGAACAGGAAGGAGAGGAGAGGAGAGGAGAGGAGCCGAGCCCCGAACAGGAAGGAGAGGAGAGGAGAGGAGAGGAGCCGAGCCCCGAACAGGAAGGAGAGGAGAGGAGAGGAGAGGAGCCGAGCCCCGAACAGGAAGGAGAGGAGAGGAGAGGAGAGGAGCCGAGCCCCGAACAGGAAGGAGAGGAGAGGAGAGGAGAGGAGCCGAGCCCCGAACAGGAAGGAGAGGAGAGGAGAGGAGAGGAGCCGAGCCCCGAACAGGAAGGAGAGGAGAGGAGAGGAGAGGAGCCGAGCCCCCGAACAGGAAGGAGAGGAGAGGAGAGGAGAGGAGCCGAGCCCCGAACAGGAAGGAGAGGAGAGGAGAGGAGAGGAGCCGAGCCCCCGAACAGGAAGGAGAGGAGAGGAGAGGAGAGGAGCCGAGCCCCCGAACAGGAAGGGAGAGGAGAGGAGAGGAGAGGAGCCGAGCCCCGAACAGGAAGGAGAGGAGAGGAGAGGAGAGGAGCCGAGCCCCGAACAGGAAGGAGAGGAGAGGAGAGGAGAGGAGCCGAGCCCCCGAACAGGAAGGAGAGGAGAGGAGAGGAGAGGAGCCGAGCCCCGAACAGGAAGGAGAGGAGAGGAGAGGAGAGGAGCCGAGCCCCGAACAGGAAGGAGAGGAGAGGAGAGGAGAGGAGCCGAGCCCCCGAACAGGAAGGAGAGGAGAGGAGAGGAGAGGAGCCGAGCCCCGAACAGGAAGGAGAGGAGAGGAGAGGAGAGGAGCCGAGCCCCGAACAGGAAGGAGAGGAGAGGAGAGGAGAGGAGCCGAGCCCCGAACAGGAAGGAGAGGAGAGGAGAGGAGAGGAGCCGAGCCCCCGAACAGGAAGGAGAGGAGAGGAGAGGAGAGGAGCCGAGCCCCGAACAGGAAGGAGAGGAGAGGAGAGGAGAGGAGCGGCGGGGGAGAGGAGAGGAGAGGAGCCGAGCCCCGAACAGGAAGGAGAGGAGAGGAGAGGAGAGGAGCCGAGCCCCGAACAGGAAGGAGAGGAGAGGAGAGGAGAGGAGCCGAGCCCCGAACAGGAAGGAGAGGAGAGGAGAGGAGAGGAGCCGAGCCCCGAACAGGAAGGAGAGGAGAGGAGAGGAGAGGAGCCGAGCCCCCGAACAGGAAGGAGAGGAGAGGAGAGGAGAGGAGCCGAGCCCCGAACAGGAAGGAGAGGAGAGGAGAGGAGAGGAGCCGAGCCCCGAACAGGAAGGAGAGGAGAGGAGAGGAGAGGAGCCGAGCCCCGAACAGGAAGGAGAGGAGAGGAGAGGAGAGGAGCCGAGCCCCCGAACAGGAAGGAGAGGAGAGGAGAGGAGAGGAGCCGAGCCCCGAACAGGAAGGAGAGGAGAGGAGAGGAGAGGAGCCGAGCCCCGAACAGGAAGGAGAGGAGAGGAGAGGAGAGGAGCCGAGCCCCCGAACAGGAAGGAGAGGAGAGGAGAGGAGAGGAGCCGAGCCCCGAACAGGAAGGAGAGGAGAGGGAGAGGAGAGGAGCCGAGCCCCGAACAGGAAGGAGAGGAGAGGAGAGGAGAGGAGCGCAGGAGGAGAGGAGAGAGGAGAGGAGCCGAGCCCCGAACAGGAAGGAGAGGAGAGGAGAGGAGAGGAGCCGAGCCCCGAACAGGAAGGAGAGGAGAGGGAGAGGAGAGGAGCCGAGCCCCGAACAGGAAGGAGAGGAGAGGAGAGGAGAGGAGCCGAGCCCCGAACAGGAAGGAGAGGAGAGGAGAGGAGAGGAGCCGAGCCCCGAACAGGAAGGAGAGGAGAGGAGAGGAGAGGAGCCGAGCCCCGAACAGGAAGGAGAGGAGAGGAGAGGAGAGGAGCCGAGCCCCGAACAGGAAGGAGAGGAGAGGAGAGGAGAGGAGCCGAGCCCCGAACAGGAAGGAGAGGAGAGGAGAGGAGAGGAGCCGAGCCCCGAACAGGAAGGAGAGGAGAGGAGAGGAGAGGAGCCGAGCCCCGAACAGGAAGGAGAGGAGAGGAGAGGAGAGGAGCCGAGCCCCGAACAGGAAGGAGAGGAGAGGAGAGGAGAGGAGCCGAGCCCCGAACAGGAAGGAGAGGAGAGGAGAGGAGAGGAGCCGAGCCCCGAACAGGAAGGAGAGGAGAGGAGAGGAGAGGAGCCGAGCCCCGAACAGGAAGGAGAGGAGAGGAGAGGAGAGGAGCCGAGCCCCGAACAGGAAGGAGAGGAGAGGAGAGGAGAGGAGCCGAGCCCCGAACAGGAAGGAGAGGAGAGGAGAGGAGAGGAGCCGAGCCCCGAACAGGAAGGAGAGGAGAGGAGAGGAGAGGAGCCGAGCCCCGAACAGGAAGGAGAGGAGAGGAGAGGAGAGGAGCCGAGCCCCCGAACAGGAAGGAGAGGAGAGGAGAGGAGAGGAGCCGAGCCCCGAACAGGAAGGAGAGGAGAGGAGAGGAGAGGAGCCGAGCCCCGAACAGGAAGGAGAGGAGAGGAGAGGAGAGGAGCCGAGCCCCGAACAGGAAGGAGAGGAGAGGAGAGGAGAGGAGCCGAGCCCCGAACAGGAAGGAGAGGAGAGGAGAGGAGAGGAGCCGAGCCCCGAACAGGAAGGAGAGGAGAGGAGAGGAGAGGAGCCGAGGCCCCGAACAGGAAGGAGAGGAGAGGAGAGGAGAGGAGCCGAGCCCCGAACAGGAAGGAGGGAGGAGAGGAGAGGAGAGAGAGGGAGGAGGGAGCCGAGCCCCGAACAGGAAGGAGAGGAGAGGAGAGGAGAGGAGCCGAGCCCCCGAACAGGAAGGAGAGGAGAGGAGAGGAGAGGAGCCGAGCCCCCCAGGAAGGAGAGGAGAGGAGAGGAGAGGAGCCGAGCCCCGAACAGGAAGGAGAGGAGAGGAGAGGAGAGGAGCCGAGCCCCGAACAGGAAGGAGAGGAGAGGAGAGGAGAGGAGCCGAGGCCCCGAACAGGAAGGAGAGGAGAGGAGAGGAGAGGAGCCGAGCCCCGAACAGGAAGGAGAGGAGAGGAGAGGAGAGGAGCCGAGCCCCGAACAGGAAGGAGAGGAGAGGAGAGGAGAGGAGCCGAGCCCCCGAACAGGAAGGGAGAGGAGAGGAGAGGAGAGGAGCCGAGCCCCGAACAGGAAGGAGAGGAGAGGAGAGGAGAGGAGCCGAGCCCCCGAACAGGAAGGAGAGGAGAGGAGAGGAGAGGAGCCGAGCCCCGAACAGGAAGGAGAGGAGAGGAGAGGAGAGCCGACGGAGGAGAGGAGAACAGGAAGGAGAGGGGAGAGGAGGAGAGGAGAGGAGCCGAGCCCCCGAACAGGAAGGAGAGGGGAGGAGAGGAGAGAGAGGAGCCGAGCCCCGAACAGGAAGGAGAGGAGAGGAGAGGAGAGGAGCCGAGCCCCGAACAGGAAGGAGAGGAGAGGAGAGGAGAGGAGCCGAGCCCCGAACAGGAAGGAGAGGAGAGGAGAGGAGAGGGAGAGGCCCCGAACAGGAAGGAGAGGAGAGGAGAGGAGAGGAGCCGAGCCCCGAACAGGAAGGAGAGGAGAGGAGAGGAGCCGAGCCCCGAACAGGAAGGAGAGGAGAGGAGAGGAGAGGAGCCGAGCCCCGAACAGGAAGGAGAGGGAGAGGAGAGGAGAGGAGCCGAGCCCCGAACAGGAAGGAGAGGAGAGGGAGAGGAGAGGAGCCGAGCCCCGAACAGGAAGGAGAGGAGAGGAGAGGAGAGGAGCCGAGCCCCGAACAGGAAGGAGAGGAGAGGAGAGGAGAGGAGCCGAGCCCCGAACAGGAAGGAGAGGAGAGGAGAGGAGAGGAGCCGAGCCCCGAACAGGAAGGAGAGGAGAGGAGAGGAGAGGAGCCGAGCCCCGAACAGGAAGGAGAGGAGAGGAGAGGAGAGGAGCCGAGCCCCGAACAGGAAGGAGAGGAGAGGAGAGGAGAGGAGCCGAGCCCCGAACAGGAAGGAGAGGAGAGGAGAGGAGAGGAGCCGAGCCCCGAACAGGAAGGAGAGGAGAGGAGAGGAGAGGAGCCGAGCCCCGAACAGGAAGGAGAGGAGAGGAGAGGAGAGGAGCCGAGCCCCGAACAGGAAGGAGAGGAGAGGAGAGGAGAGGAGCCGAGCCCCGAACAGGAAGGAGAGGAGAGGAGAGGAGAGGAGCCGAGCCCCGAACAGGAAGGAGAGGAGAGGAGAGGAGAGGAGCCGCCCCGAACAGGAAGGGAGAGGAGAGGAGAGGAGAGGAGCCGAGCCCCGAACAGGAAGGAGAGGAGAGGAGAGGAGAGGAGCCGAGCCCCCGAACAGGAAGGAGAGGAGAGGAGAGGAGAGGAGCCGAGCCCCGAACAGGAAGGAGAGGAGAGGAGAGGAGAGGAGCCGAGCCCCGAACAGGAAGGAGAGGAGAGGAGAGGAGAGGAGCCGAGCCCCGAACAGGAAGGAGAGGAGAGGAGAGGAGAGGAGCCGAGCCCCGAACAGGAAGGAGAGGAGAGGAGAGGAGAGGAGCCGAGCCCCGAACAGGAAGGAGAGGAGAGGAGAGGAGAGGAGCCGAGCCCCGAACAGGAAGGAGAGGAGAGGAGAGGAGAGGAGCCGAGCCCCGAACAGGAAGGAGAGGAGAGGAGAGGAGAGGAGCCGAGCCCCGAACAGGAAGGAGAGGAGAGGAGAGGAGAGGAGCCGAGCCCCCGAACAGGAAGGAGAGGAGAGGAGAGGAGAGGAGCCGAGCCCCGAACAGGAAGGAGAGGAGAGGAGAGGAGAGGAGCGGCCCCGAACAGGAAGGAGAGGAGAGGAGAGGAGAGGCCGAGCCCCGAACAGGAAGGAGAGGAGAGGAGAGGAGAGGAGCCGAGCCCCGAACAGGAAGGAGAGGAGAGGAGAGGAGAGGAGCCGAGCCCCGAACAGGAAGGAGAGGAGAGGAGAGGAGAGGAGCCGAGCCCCCGAACAGGAAGGAGAGGAGAGGAGAGGAGAGGAGCCCCCGAACAGGAAGGAGAGGAGAGGAGAGGAGAGGAGCCGAGCCCCGAACAGGAAGGAGAGGAGAGGAGAGGAGAGGAGCCGAGCCCCCGAACAGGAAGGAGAGGAGAGGAGAGGAGAGGAGCCGAGCCCCGAACAGGAAGGAGAGGAGAGGAGAGGAGAGGAGCCGAGCCCCGAACAGGAAGGAGAGGAGAGGAGAGGAGAGGAGCCGAGCCCCGAACAGGAAGGAGAGGAGAGGAGAGGAGAGGAGCCGAGCCCCGAACAGGAAGGAGAGGAGAGGAGAGGAGAGGAGCCGAGCCCCGAACAGGAAGGAGAGGAGAGGAGAGGAGAGGAGCCGAGCCCCGAACAGGAAGGAGAGGAGAGGAGAGGAGAGGAGCCGAGCCCCGAACAGGAAGGAGAGGAGAGGAGAGGAGAGGAGCCGAGCCCCGAACAGGAAGGAGAGGAGAGGAGAGGAGAGGAGCCGAGCCCCGAACAGGAAGGAGAGGAGAGGAGAGGAGAGGAGCCGAGCCCCCGAACAGGAAGGAGAGGAGAGGAGAGGAGAGGAGCCGAGCCCCGAACAGGAAGGAGAGGAGAGGAGAGGAGAGGAGGAGAGGAGCCGAGCCCCGAACAGGAAGGAGAGGAGAGGAGAGGAGAGGAGCCGAGCCCCCGAACAGGAAGGAGAGGAGAGGAGAGGAGAGGAGCCGAGCCCCGAACAGGAAGGAGAGGAGAGGAGAGGAGAGGAGCCGAGCCCCGAACAGGAAGGAGAGGAGAGGAGAGGAGAGGAGGGAGAGGAGAGGAGAGGAGCCGAGCCCCGAACAGGAAGGAGAGGAGAGGAGAGGAGAGGAGCCGAGCCCCGAACAGGAAGGAGAGGAGAGGAGAGGGGGGGGGGGGAGGAAGGAGAGGAGAGGAGAGGAGAGGAGCCGAGCCCCGAACAGGAAGGAGAGGAGAGGAGAGGAGAGGAGCCGAGCCCCGAACAGGAAGGAGAGGAGAGGAGAGGAGCCCCGAACAGGAAGGAGAGGAGAGGAGAGGAGCCCCGAACAGGAAGGAGAGGAGAGGAGAGGAGCCCCGAACAGGAAGGAGAGGAGAGGAGAGGAGCCCCGAACAGGAAGGAGAGGAGAGGAGAGGAGCCCCGAACAGGAAGGAGAGGAGAGGAGAGGAGCCCCGAACAGGAAGGAGAGGAGAGGAGCCCCGAACAGGAAGGAGAGGAGAGGGAGAGGAGCGGAGCGGAGCCCCGAACAGGAAGGAGAGGAGAGGAGAGGAGCGGAGCGGAGCCCCGAACAGGAAGGAGGAGAGGAGAGGAGAGGAGCCCCGAACAGGAAGGAGGAGAGGAGAGGAGCCCGGACAGTAAGAGGAAGTGTCCCCACCACAGAGATCACACCTATATACATATATATACCTATATATATACACACACACACAGACAGGAGCCCCAGCCCATGCCTTCCCTCCTCTCTCACCTGTCCTTTGGCCTGCTCTCTTCTCTTCTGCGGTCAGTGAGGCGGGGCTCTCCACCTTATACTCCTGTGTCGGCTCCTGACGTCACAGGGCGGAGCCTAATACGTCACCAAGGTTACGCGGGAGACCCTAGTGACCTTCCGGGGTCACACTTCATCTCCCTGGATGTTGGGAGCATTGGCCGGCCCGGCCCCCATCTCTCGGTAACGGTAACGAGCGGGGTTGAGAGCTCCACAAACCGCGGCCCTGTACACAGCCTGCAGGCATCACATCATCGCAGGACTACAACTCCCATAGTATCTTGCGCGTGACGTCACAGGATACCGGCTTGTCTCTGATTGGCTGTGATGCTGGATGGGCGGGTCCAGGACTGGTTAGGATGAGACGTGCGGCGTGGCGAGTCCTGCTTCCATATATGGCGTGTGCGTGACTGGCGGCGTGACGTCACTAGACGGTTACCAAGGACACCGAGCCTGAAGGCACCTGCGGCTGCTACACAGTGTCAGCGTGACTCAGCCCAGAGCCCGCACCTGGCAGCCTGGCCATAAGACTGACCATGAGGCTGCCACCTGACAGCTCAGAGCCCGCACCTGGCAGCCTGACCATAAGACTGACTGACCATGAGGCTGCCACCTGACAGCTCAGAGCCAGCACCTGGCAGCCTGACCATAAGACTGACTGACCCTGAGACTGCCACCTGACAGCTCAGAGCCAGCACCTGGCAGCCTGACCATAAGACTGACTGACCCTGAGACTGCCACCTGACAGCTCAGAGCCAGCAACTGGCAGCCTGGCCATAAGACTGACTGACTGACCCTGAGACTGCCACCTGACAGCTCAGAGCCAGCAACTGGCAGCCTGGCCATAAGACTGACTGACCATGAGACTGCCACCTGACAGCTCAGAGCCAGCAACTGGCAGCCTGGCCATAAGACTGACTGACCATGAGGCTGCCACCTGACAGCTCAGAGCCCGCACCTGGCAACCTGACCATAAGACTGACTGACTGACCCTGAGACTGCCACCTGACAGCTCAGAGCCAGCAACTGGCAGCCTGGCCATAAGACTGACTGACCATGAGGCTGCCACCTAACAGCTCAGAGCCAGTAACTGGCAGCCTGGCCATAAGACTGACTGACCCTGAGACTGCCACCTGACAGCTCAGAGCCCGCACCTGGCAGCCTGACCATAAGACTGACTGACCATGAGGCTGCCACCTGACAGCTCAGAGCCAGTAACTGGCAGCCTGGCCATAAGACTGACTGACCCTGAGACTGCCACCTGACAGCTCAGAGCCCGCACCTGGCAGCCTGACCATAAGACTGACTGAACATGAGGCTGCCACCTGACAGCTCAGAGCCCGCACCTGGCAGCCTGACCATAAGACTGACTGACTATGAGGCTGCCACCTGACAGCTCAGAGCCAGCAACTGGCAGCCTGACCATAAGACTGACTGACTATGAGGCTGCCACCTGACAGCTCAGAGCCTGCACCCGGAAGCCTGACCATAAGACTGACTGACCATGAGACTGCCACCTGACAGCTCAGAGCCCGCACCTGTAAGACTGACTGACCATGAGGCTGCCACATAACAGCTCTGAGCCCGCACCTGACTGACTGCCCATAGGGGTGCACTGTGTGACCACAGTTGTTATAGGCCCACAACTTACCACTACCTGATACTCTTCTGGTCTCCACATTGTTCACCAGTACCCACCGCCCCCCCCCCCTCTCAGGTCTCCGTATAGTGTCCTCAGTCACCGGGTCTCCATATCATTCACTAGTGTCCTCAGTCACCGGGTCTCCATATCATTCACTAGTGTCCCCAGTCACCGGGTCTCCATATCATTCACTAGTGTCCCCAGTCACCGGGTCTCCATATCATTCACTAGTGTCCTCAGTCACCAGGTCTCCATATCATTCACTAGTGTCCTCAGTCACCGGGTCTCCATATCATTCACTAGTGTCCTCAGTCACCGGGTCTCCATATCATTCACTAGTGTCCTCAGTCACCGGGTCTCCATATCATTCACTAGTGTCCCCAGTCACCAGGTCTCCATATCATTCACTAGTGTCCTCAGTCACCGGGTCTCCATATCATTCACTAGTGTCCTCAGTCACCGGGTCTCCATATCATTCACTAGTGTCCTCAGTCACCGGGTCTCCATATCATTCACTAGTGTCCTCAGTCACCGGGTCTCCATATCATTCACTAGTGTCCTCAGTCACCGGGTCTCCATATCATTCACTAGTGTCCTCAGTCACCGGGTCTCCATATCATTCACTAGTGTCCTCAGTCACCGGGTCTCCATATCATTCACTAGTGTCCCCAGTCACCAGGTCTCCATATCATTCACTAGTGTCCTCAGTCACCGGGTCTCCATATCATTCACTAGTGTCCTCAGTCACCGGGTCTCCATATCATTCACTAGTGTCCCCAGTCACCAGGTCTCCATATCATTCACTAGTGTCCTCAGTCACCAGGTCTCCATATCATTCACTAGTGTCCTCAGTCACCGGGTCTCCATATCATTCACTAGTGTCCTCAGTCACCGGGTCTCCATATCATTCACTAGTGTCCCCAGTCACCAGGTCTCCATATCATTCACTAGTGTCCTCAGTCACCGGGTCTCCATATCATTCACTAGTGTCCTCAGTCACCGGGTCTCCATATCATTCACTAGTGTCCTCAGTCACCGGGTCTCCATATCATTCACTAGTGTCCTCAGTCACCAGGTCTCCATATCATTCACTAGTGTCCTCAGTCACCGGGTCTCCATATCATTCACTAGTGTCCTCAGTCACCGGGTCTCCATATCATTCACTAGTGTCCTCAGTCACCGGGTCTCCATATCATTCACTAGTGTCCTCAGTCACCGGGTCTCCATATCATTCACTAGTGTCCTCAGTCACCGGGTCTCCATATCATTCACTAGTGTCCTCAGTCACCGGGTCTCCATATCATTCACTAGTGTCCTCAGTCACCGGGTCTCCATATCATTCACTAGTGTCCCCAGTCACCGGGTCTCCATATCATTCACTAGTGTCCCCAGTCACCGGGTCTCCATATCTTTCACTAGTGTCTTCAGTCACCGGGTCTCCATATCATTCACTAGTGTCCTCAGTCACCGGGTCTCCATATAATTCACTAGTGTCCCCAGTCACCGGGTCTCCATATCATTCACTAGTGTCCTCAGTCACCGGGTCTCCATATCATTCACTAGTGTCCCCAGTCACCGGGTCTCCATATCATTCACTAGTGTCCTCAGTCACCAGGTCTCCATATCATTCACTAGTGTCCTCAGTCACCGGGTCTCCATATCATTCACTAGTGTCCTCAGTCACCGGGTCTCCATATCATTCACTAGTGTCCCCAGTCACCAGGTCTCCATATCATTCACTAGTGTCCTCAGTCACCGGGTCTCCATATCATTCACTAGTGTCCTCAGTCACCGGGTCTCCATATCATTCACTAGTGTCCTCAGTCACCGGGTCTCCATATCATTCACTAGTGTCCTCAGTCACCGGGTCTCCATATCATTCACTAGTGTCCTCAGTCACCGGGTCTCCATATCATTCACTAGTGTCCTCAGTCACCGGGTCTCCATATCATTCACTAGTGTCCTCAGTCACCGGGTCTCCATATCATTCACTAGTGTCCCCAGTCACCAGGTCTCCATATCATTCACTAGTGTCCTCAGTCACCGGGTCTCCATATCATTCACTAGTGTCCTCAGTCACCGGGTCTCCATATCATTCACTAGTGTCCCCAGTCACCAGGTCTCCATATCATTCACTAGTGTCCTCAGTCACCAGGTCTCCATATCATTCACTAGTGTCCTCAGTCACCGGGTCTCCATATCATTCACTAGTGTCCTCAGTCACCGGGTCTCCATATCATTCACTAGTGTCCCCAGTCACCAGGTCTCCATATCATTCACTAGTGTCCTCAGTCACCGGGTCTCCATATCATTCACTAGTGTCCTCAGTCACCAGGTCTCCATATCATTCACTAGTGTCCTCAGTCACCAGGTCTCCATATCATTCACTAGTGTCCTCAGTCACCAGGTCTCCATATCATTCACTAGTGTCCTCAGTCACCGGGTCTCCATATCATTCACTAGTGTCCTCAGTCACCGGGTCTCCATATCATTCACTAGTGTCCTCAGTCACCGGGTCTCCATATCATTCACTAGTGTCCTCAGTCACCGGGTCTCCATATCATTCACTAGTGTCCTCAGTCACCGGGTCTCCATATCATTCACTAGTGTCCTCAGTCACCGGGTCTCCATATCATTCACTAGTGTCCTCAGTCACCGGGTCTCCATATCATTCACTAGTGTCCCCAGTCACCGGGTCTCCATATCATTCACTAGTGTCCCCAGTCACCGGGTCTCCATATCATTCACTAGTGTCTTCAGTCACCGGGTCTCCATATCATTCACTAGTGTCCTCAGTCACCGGGTCTCCATATAATTCACTAGTGTCCCCAGTCACCGGGTCTCCATATCATTCACTAGTGTCCTCAGTCACCGGGTCTCCATATCATTCACTAGTGTCCTCAGTCACCGGGTCTCCATATCATTCACTAGTGTCCTCAGTCACCAGGTCTCCATATCATTCACTAGTGTCCTCAGTCACCAGGTCTCCATATCATTCACTAGTGTCCTCAGTCACCAGGTCTCCATATCATTCACTAGTGTCCTCAGTCACCAGGTCTCCATATCATTCACTAGTGTCCTCAGTCACCAGGTCTCCATATCATTCACTAGTGTCCTCAGTCACCAGGTCTCCATATCATTCACTAGTGTCCTCAGTCACCAGGTCTCCATATCATTCACTAGTGTCCTCAGTCACCGGGTCTCCATATCATTCACTAGTGTCCTCAGTCACCGGGTCTCCATATCATTCACTAGTGTCCTCAGTCACCGGGTCTCCATATCATTCACTAGTGTCCTCAGTCACCGGGTCTCCATATCATTCACTAGTGTCCTCAGTCACCGGGTCTCCATATCATTCACTAGTGTCTTCAGTCACCAGGTCTCCATATCATTCACTAGTGTCCTCAGTCACCAGGTCTCCATATAATTCACTAGTGTCCCCAGTCACCAGGTCTCCATATCATTCACTAGTGTCCTCAGTCACCGGGTCTCCATATCATTCACTAGTGTCCTCAGTCACCGGGTCTCCATATCATTCACTAGTGTCCTCAGTCACCAGGTCTCCATATCATTCACTAGTGTCCTCAGTCACCGGGTCTCCATATCATTCACTAGTGTCCTCAGTCACCGGGTCTCCATATCATTCACTAGTGTCCTCAGTCACCGGGTCTCCATATCATTCACTAGTGTCCTCAGTCACCGGGTCTCCATATCATTCACTAGTGTCCCCAGTCACCGGGTCTCCATATCATTCACTAGTGTCCTCAGTCACCAGGTCTCCATATCATTCACTAGTGTCCTCAGTCACCAGGTCTCCATATCATTCACTAGTGTCCTCAGTCACCAGGTCTCCATATCATTCACTAGTGTCCTCAGTCACCAGGTCTCCATATCATTCACTAGTGTCCTCAGTCACCGGGTCTCCATATCATTCACTAGTGTCCTCAGTCACCGGGTCTCCATATCATTCATTAGTGTCCTCAGTCACCGGGTCTCCATATCATTCACTAGTGTCCTCAGTCACCGGGTCTCCATATCATTCACTAGTGTCCTCAGTCACCTGGTCTCCATATCATTCACTAGTGTCCTCAGTCACCGGGTCTCCATATCATTCACTAGTGTCCTCAGTCACCTGGTCTCCATATCATTCACTAGTGTCCTCAGTCACCTGGTCTCCATATCATTCACTAGTGTCCTCAGTCACCAGGTCTCCATATCATTCACTAGTGTCCCCAGTCACCGGGTCTCCATATCATTCACTAGTGTCCTCAGTCACCTGGTCTCCATATCATTCACTAGTGTCCTCAGTCACCGGGTCTCCATATCATTCATTAGTGTCCTCAGTCACCGGGTCTCCATATCATTCACTAGTGTCCTCAGTCACCAGGTCTCCATATCATTCACTAGTGTCCTGTCACCAGGTCTCCATATCATTCACTAGTGTCCTCAGTCACCGGGTCTCCATATCATTCACTAGTGTCCTCAGTCACCAGGTCTCCATATCATTCACTAGTGTCCCCAGTCACCGGGTCTCCATATCATTCATTAGTGTCCTCAGGTCAATGGACTCTTCATGACATGGGGATTAGATGACATGATTCTCTCCTTGCCGTTTTCTGTCATTATAGTTTAATGATGGGGAACCTTTTAGAGACCGAGTGCCCAAACTGCAACCAAAAATCCAACAATTTTTCACAAAGTGCCACCATGGCAATATAACTTTAATACTGAGTGGATCCACAACTGCGGACAGTTACGGACCCGCAAAATACAGTCATGTAAATGGGGCTTTACAGAGCTTACAATAATACAAACAACTTTGTACTGAAAGGTAATAGTCCCTGCATCTGGTACTTTTGAACAATTAATGTTCACTATTTACATCGCACAGATCTGTTTTATACTGAACGTGCAATATTATTACAGCCTGTACTAATATCACATGTCTGCTATACAACAGATACTGTGTGATATAAATAGTGACTCCAAAGACATCCTGATAGGGAATGTAGATTGTGAGCCCTATATGGGACAGTGACTGACAATGTGTGTACAGCGCTGCGGAATATGATGGTGATATACAAGTAAGCATAATAAATAATATTACAGTCTGTACTAATATCACATTTCTGCTATAAAACAGATACTGTGTGACATAAATAGTGAAGGGTCCCACGTGGTACAATGTGCTCCATAGTGGCCCCCAGACAATACAATGTGCTCCACAGTGGCCCCGAGACAGTACAATGCGTTCCACAGGAACCTCCAGATGTTACAATGTACTCCACAGTGGTCCCCAGACAGTACAGTGTGCTCCACAGTGGCCACACACAGTACAATATGCTCCACAGTGGCCTCACACAGTACAATATGCTCCACAGTGGCCCCACACAGTATTATGTGCTCCACAGTGGCCCCACACAGTACAATATGCTCCACAGTGGCCCCCACACAGTATTATACTCTCCACAGTGGCCCCCACACAGTATTATATGCTCCACAGTGGGCCCCCACACAGTATTATACACTCCACAGTGGGCCCCCACACAGTATTATACGCGCCACCGTGGGCCCCCACACAGTATTATATGCTCCACAGTGGCCCCCACACAGTATTATATGCGCCACAGTGGCCTCCACACAATATTAGATGCTCCACAGTGGCCCCCACACAATATTAGATGCTCCACAGTGGCCCTCACACAGTATTATATGTTCCAGAGTGGCCCCCACACAGTATCATATGCTCCAGAGTGGCCTCCACACAGTATTATATGTTCCACAGTGGGCCCCCATGCAGTATTATATGCTGCACAGTGTCCCCCACACAGTATTATATGTTCTACAGTGGGCCCCCACGTAGTATCATATGCTCCGCAGTGGCCCCCACACAGTATTGTATGCTGCAATGCGGCCCCCATGCAATATTATATGCTCCACAGTGGCCCCCATGCTGTATTATATGCTCCACACTAGCCCCCACACAGTACAATATGCTCCACAGTAGCCCCCACACAGTATTATATGCTCTACAGTAGCCCCCACACAGTATTATATGCTCCACAGTAGCCCCCACACATTATTATATGCTCTACAGTAGCCCCCACACAGTATTATATGCTCCACAGTGGCGCCCACACAGTATAATATGCTACGTACTTTACCTCCCATGAAGAGCAGCCGGGTGTCCTCCTTCTTTTGTCACTGCAAGCGCTGATGAACGACATCATCGCGCCTGCGTCGGGGCAGAGGTCACACTCGGCAGTCAGTGTAAGCCATGGACCCGCAGCCTACACTGACAGTTTTCAGCTGTATGTGCATTTGTACAAACAGCTGAAACAAGCGATCGCTCACTAACAGGAAATCCTGTACCGGATTCCCCGTTAGTGAGCGATCATGGAGCCTGGATGGGGCGACGGCGCGTGTGCCAACAGAGAGGGCTCTGAGTGCCTTCTGTGGCACGCGTGCTATAGGTTCGCCAGCACGGTCCTAGGTAATAATCTTAGATTCCATAACCCCGCCCCTGAGCGCCTCCTCCTGGAGGAATGTGGCTCTGTCATCACTGCATACTGTGTCACTGCAGGGCTTGTGGGTCAGTGCAAGCTTGGTGATGTCACACTATGACATGGCTAGTTGAGACTTAGAATGGATGGGGGTATACCGCAGTACTCTGCAGCATTGTATATGGGCCCTGGTGGTGCTGCTGCTGCAGTGATACAGCATAGTGCATATCCAGGGGAGCAGGATGTCTGTATGCCACAATCGCTATTTACAGCCCTGTAACATGTGACCCCTGGCCAGCAGACTCTAATTTTAGGAAGGTGAAGGAGAGATGTCTCTGTGACCTCTGACGCCCGACCCCTTCCTTTCTTGCCTGGCTGTCGTCTAGTGCTGGTCCCATGTTTCTGTGCTATATACTGGAGAGCTGGGGTCTCCCTCCAGACCCCTATGATGATGTCACAGACCCGGAAGTGATGAGTACAACTATACTGGAGTGTGGAATTGTCAGGACCCCTGAGGGTGAGGGTGTCCCCTTTGGCAGACATCGGATTTGCAGTTGCACTGTGTTCTGGTCGTGCGGGTCGGGAAGGCTCTTCAGAACTTTAGTTTTAGTTCAGTCATGTACATTCCTAGGTTGGTGCAGGGAAGTGCAACTTGGGTGCCATGTTTAGTGGAGACTAACACAGTAGTCGGCCCTGCGGTGTGGACAGGTGGTAAGTGCCAAGATACAGGTACTGAGCCTCCCAATTAGAGAAGGCTGTGCCTGGTGGAGGTAGCATCATAGTTAGAGGCAGCTTTGCCACCTTGGCCTGGACGTCTGGTGGAGGGATCATCATCGTAGTTTGGGGTGGCTTTGCTGCCTCAGGGCCTGGGCGCTTTGTGGGTAGGAGCATCATAGTTAGAGGCAGCTTTGCCACCTTGGCCTGGACGTCTGGTGGAGGGATCATCATCGTAGTTTGGGGTGGCTTTGCTGCCTCAGGGCCTGGGCGCTTTGTGGGTAGGAGCATCATAGTTAGAGGCAGCTTTGCCACCTTGGCCTGGACGTCTGGTGGAGGGATCATCATCGTAGTTTGGGGTGGCTTTGCTGCCTCAGGGCTGGGATATCTGGTGGTGGGATCATCATGGCTTTGGCCTGGACACTTTGCGATCACTGAGGCAACAATGAATTTTAAGGTGTATCTTGTATATTTTACAAGAGATCGTAAGAGAAGGTAAATTTCACAGATTTCTGGCACAAACTGAAGACCGTGTTCTCCAACTTGCTCCTCAAGGGAAAATGGCTTAGCTGGAAGGGGTGTCAAATTTTGGCACAAACTAGGTCAATCAATAGTTGGTGTAAATTTTTGGACAGCCAGTTTTATCATACACCCCGAGCCCCGTCATATATCTGGCCCCTATGCTTATGCTGTTAGCGTTTATCGATCATTGTGACTTAGATACAATCAGACTACATTTGTGTATTGTCGCTTGTGTGTGATTGTGTTGTCTGATGGCGATGGGACGCTTATTACAGTCAGCAGGGGATACGTCATATATTTGGGATGTCAGTCTTGTCATTTATATGCTGTAGATACGACACATAACGGGATGTCTCACCATGTACCAAGTGTTACATGTCCCAATTCTGACATCAGACAGACCATTGCCAGAGATCTAGGGTCTGGTCCTTGTAAATCTTCCGTGGGCAGCACCTGAAGTTTCCCCTATGTCTAAGCTTGTGTGTGAGAAGATGACTGAACTCTGCTGGTGTGTGGCAGGACAGCAGCCTCCACCTCTGACAACATCACCTTTATTCCACAAACAAGGGCGTTGTCATTGGACAGTATAACTCATTGACCAAGAAACGTGAAGGAAAACCATCCTCGAGACACTGAGATTGTACATGTCATGTGAGAGATGTCATTGCCATGAGAGGAAAGCTCCGAAGCCCGGTGTGCTGCAGTGTGACCAGATGGAGGACGTGTGCCGCGGTGTTATGTATTTTACACCTTTTATACCAACATTAACAGCACAAATTTCATTCTTGAGCAGCAGCCATAAGGTGGAGGATGAAGAGGAGTGTCCAATGTGTCTGACAAGTGCACCAAATATATGATGAAATGTGCGACAATTTGATAAATTTGGTGTGATTTGCTTGTGTTGTAAATTCCTGCATGGACATGGATATTGGGTGTGGTGTTGTACAGCACAGGTTACTATCTGATATACACCTAGTTGTAACCTTGTGATGTGTCACCAATGAGGTCCATGGGCTCAGACCACCCCCCGGGATAGAGCGTCTATGTGTCCCGGGAAGGGCTGGGGCGTTCTGTCCTCTTCTCTTATTAGTTATGGTTTTACATTTGAAGTTTTCTTTTGCTGAAGTGGAGTTACCAATATGGAGTCTTGAATTATTCATCATCTGACAACCATCGGCTCCTTCTATCTTCAGATCAATGATCTTATAAGATTTTATATAATTACAGGATTCACAAAGTCTCTTATTAGTCATGGAAACCCTCAGAAGCTGCTCGTATCCACCAGTGTTATGTCTCTTCAGATCCGGGGAACTGCTTGGACTGGAGACAAGGCTCTCTGTTAGAGCTCCATTTACACTGATATTCTGCACTCTCTATAGATGATTGAGGGGATGTCTATCAGTTAAAGATCAAACCTTGTATAGAGGATTGTGGAGCTTCTACTGTAGCACCATATGTCCTCGATACCATATGGAGGAGTTCTGCATGGCATCAGACCCTGTGCGTATGGTAGTATAAGGAAGCATTGCCTGTATGGCAGAAGATCTCTGTACATACAGTACAGTACACTGAGGATGTGCGCCTGCACACTGCGGGCCCATACAACGCACAGGGCTCTGGACTGCCACAGGGAAGACATTGAGCATCGTCTCCTCTGACACAACACCATGTTCCTGGCGGAGAACAATGTCAGGACACACGTTTTGCTTTCAATAATCTCCTATAGACTTACATGAACTATTATAGTGCATGTGCATGGTGCAGAAGGAGACGTCAGCAGCTGAAGACACAAGTGACACCAGGAAGGTGAAGCTCTGTCGTCTCAGATAAACTTTCCCTCCATTATAAAGTTTTACAGCCCATATTATTGTGTGGATTGTGTCCTCTGACTCCTATAAAATCAATATAGCCTGGCGCCAGGTACAGGAGCTGCAGGTATTACATTGTGAAGACAACCGCAGAACCTCTAATCGGAGAGGGTGGGGGGGGTTATTACCCCATGTATATGAAGATTATAGTGGAGGAGAACCAGAATTAGTACTATAAGTACCAGAATGAGTTATAGTTGAGTATTAGGGTAAGTCCTAAGTACTCCTGGACCGCACTGCTCTCCTCCTCCCATTGTGCTGGTTCCTCTTCTGTCCACATTGGGTCCTGCCGCAAAGCAGTAATCAAAGCAAAAGGTGGCTACTTTGAAGAACCTAGAATAGAAGACATATTTTCAGTTGTTTCACAATTTTTTGTTAAGTATATAATTCCACATGTGGTAATTCATACTTTTGATGCCTTCAGTGTGAATCTACAATTTTTATAGTCATGAAAATACAGAAAACTCTTGGAATGAGAAGGTGTGTCCAAACTTTTCGTCTGTACTGTATATATAATGCAGCCCTTATATTCTTTAAGCCCCCGTACATAAATGATCTTCCCCCTACTACTACTCCTATGTACAAGAATATAACTACTATAATACTACTCCTATGTACAAGAATATAACTACTATAATACTGCTCTTATGTACAAGAATATAACTACTATAATACTGCCCCCTATGTACAAGAATATAACTACTATAATACTACCTCCTATGTAAAAGAATATAACTACTATAATACTACCTCCTATGTACAAGAATATAACTACTATAATACTGCTCCTATGTACAAGAATATAACTACTATAATACTGCTCCTATGTACAAGAATATAACTACTATAATACTGCTCCTATGTACAAGAATATAACTACTATAATACTGCTCCCTATGTACAAGAATATAACTACTATAATACAGCTATGTACAAGAATATAACTACTATAATACTACTCCTATGTACAAGAATATAACTACTATAATACTGCTCCTATGTACAAGAATATAACTACTATAATACTGCTCCTATGTACAAGAATATAACTACTATAATACTACCTACTATGTACAAGAATATAACTACTATAATACTACCCCTCTGTACAAGAATATAACTACTATAATACTGCCCCCTATGTACAAGAATATAGCTACTATAATACTACCTCCTATGTACAAGAATATAACTACTATAATACTGCTCCTATGTACAAGAATATAACTACTATAATACTACCTCCTATGTACAAGAATATAACTACTATAATACTACTCCTATGTACAAGAATATAACTACTATAATACTACTCCTATGTACAAGAATATAACTACTATAATACTGCTCCTATGTACAAGAATATAACTACTATAATACTGCTCCTATGTACAAGAATATAACTACTATAATACTACCTCCTATGTACAAGAATATAACTACTATAATACTACCCCTCTGTACAAGAATATAACTACTATAATACTGCCCCCTATGTACAAGAATATAACTACTATAATACTACCTCCTATGTACAAGAATATAACTACTATAATACAGCTATGTACAAGAATATAACTACTATAATACTACTCCTATGTACAAGAATATAACTACTATAATACTGCTCCTATGTACAAGAATATAACTACTATAATACTGCTCCTATGTACAAGAATATAACTACTATAATACTACCTCCTATGTACAAGAATATAACTACTATAATACTACCCCTCTGTACAAGAATATAACTACTATAATACTGCCCCCTATGTACAAGAATATAACTACTATAATACTACCTCCTATGTACAAGAATATAACTACTATAATACTGCTCCTATGTACAAGAATATAACTACTATAATACTACCTCCTATGTACAAGAATATAACTACTATAATACTACTCCTATGTACAAGAATATAACTACTATAATACTACTCCTATGTACAACAATATAACTACTATAATACTACCCCCTATGTACAAGAATATAACTACTATAATACTACATCCTATGTACAAGAATATAACTACTATAATACTGCTCCTATGTACAAGAATATAACTACTATAATACTGCTCCTATGTACAAGAATATAACTACTATAATACTGCTGCTATGTACAAGAATATAACTACTATAATACTGCTCCTATGTACAAGAATATAACTACTATAATACTACTCCTATGTACAAGAATATAACTACTATAATACTACTCCTATGTACAAAAATATAACTACTATAATACTACTCCTATGTACAAGAATATAACTACTATAATACAGCTATGTACAAGAATATAACGACTATAATACTGCTCCTATGTACAAGAATATAACTACTATAATACTGCTCCTATGTACAAGAATATAACTACTATAATACTGCTCCTATGTACAAGAATATAACTACTATAATACTGTCCTATGTACAAGAATATAACTACTATAATACTACCTCCTATGTACAAGAATATAACTACTATAATACTGCTCCTATGTACAAGAATATAACTACTGTAATACTGCTCCTATGTACAAGAATATAACTACTATAATACTATCTCCTATGTACAAGAATATAACTACTATAATACTGCTCCTATGTACAAGAATATAAATACTATAATACTACCTCCTATGTACAAGAATATAACTACTATAATACTGCTCCTATGTACAAGAATATAACTACTATAATACTGCTCCTATGTACAAGAATATAACTACTATAATACTACCCTATGTACAAGAATATAACTACTATAATACTGCTCCTATGTACAAGAATATAACTACTATAATACTGCTCCTATGTACAAGAATATAACTACTATAATACTGCTCCTATGTACAAGAATATAACTACTATAATACTGCTCCTATGTAGAAGAATATAACTGCTATAATACTACCTCCTATGTACAAGAATATAACTACTATAATACTACTCCTATGTACAAGAATATAACTACTATAATACTACCTCCTATGTACAAGAATATAACTACTATAATACTGCCTCCTATGTACAAGAATATAACTACTATAATACTACCTCCTATGTACAAGAATATAACTACTATAATACTACCTCCTATGTACAAGAATATAACTACTATAATACTGCTCCTATGTACAAGAATATAACTACTATAATACTACTCCTATGTACAAGAATATAACTACTATAATACAGCTATGTACAAGAAGATAACTACTATAATACTGCTCCTATGTACAAGAATATAATTACTATAATACTACCTCCTATGTACAAGAATGTAACTACTATAATACTGCTCCTATGTATAAGAATATAACTATTATAATACTACTCCTATGTACAAGAATATAACTACTATAATACTGCTCCTATGTACAAGAATATAACTACTATAATACTGCTCCTATGTACAAGAGTATAACTACTATAATACTGCTCCTATGTACAAGAATATAACTACTATAATACTGCTCCTATATAGAAGAATATAACTACTATAATATTACTCCTATGTACAAGAATATAACTACTATAATACTGCTCCTATGTACAAGAATATAACTACTATATTACTGCAACTATGTACAAGAATATAACTACTATAATACTACTCCTATGTACAAGAATATAACTACTATAATACTACTCCTATGTACAAGAATATAAATACTATAATACTACCTCCTATGTACAAGAATATAACTACTATAATACTACCTCCTACGTACAAGAATATAACTACTATAATACTACTCCTATGTACAAGAATATAACTACTATAATACTACATCCTATGTACAAGAATATAAATACTATAATACTACCTCCTATGTACAAGAATATAACTACTATAATACTGCACCTATGTACAAGAATATAACTACTATAATACTGCTCCTATGTACAAGAATATAACTACTATAATACTGCCTCCTATGAACAAGAATATAACTCCTATAATACTGCTCCTATGTACAAGAATATAACTACTATAATACTACCTCCTATGTACAAGAATATAACTACTATAATACTGCTCCTATGTACAAGAATATAACTACTATAATACTGCTCCTATGTACAAGAATATAACTACTATAATACTACAGTCATGGCCAAAAGTTTTGAGAATGATACAAATATTAATTTTTACAAAGTCTACTGCTTCAGTTTTTCTAATGGCAATTTGCATATACTCCAGAATGTTATAAAGAGTGATCAGCTTAACAGCAATTACTTGCAAAGTCAATATTTGCCTAGAAAATGAACTTTATCCCCCAAAACACATTTCAACATCATTGCAGCCCTGCCTTAAAAGGACCACCTAACATCGTTTCAGTGATTGCTCCATTAACACAGGTGTGGGTGTTGATGAGGACAGGGCTGGAGATCAAGCTGTCATGATTAAGTAAGAATGACACCACTGGACACTTTAAAAGGAGGCTGGTGCTTGCCATCATTGTTTCTCTTCTGTTAACCATGGTTATCTCTAAAGAAACACGTGCAGTCATCATTGCACTGCACAAAAATGGCCTAACTGGGAAGAGTATTGCAGCTAGAAAGATTGCACCTCAGTCAACAATCTATCGCATCATCAAGAACTTCAAGGAGAGAGGTTCCATTGGTGCCAAAAAGGCTCCAGGGCGCCCAAGAAAGACCAGCAAGCGGCAGGACTGTCTCTTAAAAGTGTTTCAGCTGCGGGATCGGGCTACCAGCAGTGCAGAGCTTGCTGAGGAATGGCAGCAGGCAGGTATGAGTGCATCTGCATGCACTGTGAGGCGGAGACTCTTGGAGCAAGGCCTGGTCTCAAGGAGGGCAGCAAAGAAGCCACTTCTCTCCAGAAAAAACATCAGTGACAGACTGACATTCTGCAAAAGGTACAGGGAGTGGACTGCTGAGGACTGGGGTAAAGTCATTTTCTCTGATGAATCCCCTTTTCGATTGTTTGGAACATCTGGAAAACAGCTTATTCGGAGAAGAAGAGGTGAGCGCTACCACCAGTCTTGTCTCATGCCAACTGTAAAGCATCCTGAAACCATTCATGTGTGGGGTTGCTTCTCAGCCAAGGGAATCGGCTCTCTCACAGTCTTGCCTAAAAACACAGCCATGAATAAAGAATGGTACCAGAATGTCCTCCAAGAGCAACTTCTCCCAACCGTCCAAGAGCAGTTTGGCGCTCAACAATGCCTTTTCCAGCATGATGGAGCACCTTGCCATAAAGCAAAGGTGATAACTAAATGGCTCAGGGAACAAAACATAGAGATTTTGGGTCCATGGCCTGGAAACTCCCCAGATCTTAATCCCATTGAGAACTTGTGGTCAATCATCAAGAGACGGGTGGACAAACAAAAACCAACAAATTCAGACAAAATTAAAGCATTGATTCTGCAAGAATGGACTGCTATCAGTCAGGATTTGGTCCAGAAGTTGATTGAGAGCATGCCAGGGAGAATTGCAGAGGTCCTGAAGAAGAAGGGTCAACACTGCAAATATTGACTTGCTGCATTAACTCATTCTAACTGTCAATATAAGCTTCTGTTACTCATAATATGAATGCAATTATATTTCTGTATGTGATAAAAACATCTGACAAACACACATAAAAACCAGAGGGCAGCAGATCATGGTGAATATATAATATTTGTGTCATTCTCAAAACTTTGCTGGCCATGACTGTACTCCTATGTACAAGAATATAGCTACTATAATACTACTCCTATGTACAAGAATATAGCTACTATAATACTACTCCTATGTACAAGAATATAACTACTATAATACTACCTCCTATGTACAAGAATATAACTACTATAATACTGCTCCTATGTACAAGAATATAACTACTATAATACTGCTCCTATGTACAAGAATATAACTACTATAATACTACTCCTATGTCCAAGAATAGAACTACTATAATACTGCTCCTATGTACAAGTATATAACTACTATAATACTGCTCCTATGTACAAGAATATAACTACTATAATACTGCTCCTATGTACAAGAATATAACTAATATAATACTGCTCCTATGTACAAGAATAGAACTACTATAATACTACCTCCTATGTAGAAGAATATAACTACTATAATACTGCTCCTATGTACAAGAATATAACTACTATAATACTGCTCCTATGTACAAGAATATAACTACTATAATACTACTCCTATGTACAAGAATATAGCTACTATAATACTACCTCCTATGTACAAGAATATAACTACTATAATACAGCTATGTACAAGAATATAACTACTATAATACTGCTCCTATGTACAAGAATATAACTACTATAATACTGCTCCTATGTACAAGTATGTAACTACTATAATACTGCTCCTATGTATAAGAATATAACTACTATAATACTGCTCCTATGTACAAGAATATAACTACTATAATACTACTCCTATGTACAAGAATAGAACTACTATAATACTACCTCCTATGTACAAGAATATAACTACTATAATACTGCTGCTATGCACAAGAATATAAATACTATAATACTACCTCCTATGTACAAGAATATAACTACTATAATACTGCTCCTATGTACAAGAATATAACTACTATAATATTACCCCTATGTACAAGAATATAACTACTATAATACTACTCCTATGTACAAGAATATAACTACTATAATACTACCTCCTATGTACAAGAATATAACTACTATAATACTGCTCCTATGTACAAGAATATAACTACTATAATACTACTCCTATGTACAAGAATATAACTACTATAATACTGCTCCTATGTACAAGAATATAACTACTATAATACTACCTCCTATGTACAAGAATATAACTACTATAATACTACCCCTCTGTACAAGAATATAACTACTATAATACTGCTCCTATGTACAAGAATATAACTACTATAATACTACTCCTATGTACAAGAATATAACTACTATAATACTGCTCCTATGTACAAGAATAAAACTACTATAATTCTACCCTATGTACAAGAATATAACTACTATAATACTACTCCTATGTACAAGAATATAACTACTATAATACTACTCCTATGTACAAGAATATAACTACTATAATACTGCTCCTATGTACAAGAATATAACTACTATAATACTCCTATGTACAAGAATATAACTACTATAATACTGCTCCTATGTACAATAATATAACTACTATAATACTGCTCCTATGTACAATAATATAACTACTATAATACTGCTCCTATGTACAAGAATATAACTACTATAATACTGCCCCCTATGTACAAGAATATAACTACTATAATACTACCTCCTATGTACAAGAATATAACTACTATAATACTGCTCCTATGTACAAGAATATAACTACTATAATTCTGCTCCTATGTACAAGAATATAACTACTATAATACTACTCCTATGTACAAGAATATAACTACTATAATATTACCCCCTATGTACAAGAATATAACTACTATAATACTGTTCCTATGTACAAGAATATAACTACTATAATACTGCTCCTATGTACAAGAATATAACTACTATAATACTGCTGCTATGTACAAGAATATAACTACTATAATACTGCTCCTATGTACAAGAATATAACTACTATAATACTGCTCCTATGTACAAGAATATAACTACTATAATACTACTCCTATGTACACAGAATATAACTACTATAATACTGCTACTATGTACAAGAATATAACTACTATAATACTGCTCCTATGTACAAGAATATAAATACTATAATACTACCTCCTATGTACAAGAATATAACTACTATAATACTACCTTCTATGTACAAGAATATAACTATTATAATACTGCTCCTATGTACAAGAATATAACTACTCTAATACTGCTCCTATGTACAAGAATATAATTACTATAATACTACCTCCTATGTACAAGAATGTAACTACTATAATACTACTCCTATGTATAAGAATATAACTATTATAATACTACTCCTATGTACAAGAATATAACTACTATAATACTGCTCCTATGTACAAGAATATAACTACTATAATACTGCTCCTATGTACAAGAGTATAACTACTATAATACTGCTCCTATGTACAAGAATATAACTAATATAATACTGCTCCTATGTACAAGAATATAACTACTATAATACTGCAACTATGTACAAGAATATAACTACTATAATACTACCTCCTATGTACAAGAATATAACTACTATAATACTACTCCTATGTACAAGAATATAACTACTATAATACTACATCCTATGTACAAGAATATAAATACTATAATACTACCTCCTATGTACAAGAATATAACTACTATAATACTGCACCTATGTACAAGAATATAACTACTATAATACTGCTCCTATGTACAAGAATATAACTACTATAATACTGCCTCCTATGTACAAGAATATAACTCCTATAATACTGCTCCTATGTACAAGAATATAACTACTATAATACTACCTCCTATGTACAAGAATATAACTACTATAATACTGCTCCTATGTACAAGAATATAACTACTATAATACTGCTCCTATGTACAAGAATATAACTACTATAATACTACTCCTATGTACAAGAATATAGCTACTATAATACTACTCCTATGTACAAAAATATAGCTACTATAATACTGCTCCTATGTACAAGAATATAACTACTATAATTCTACCTCCTATGTACAAGAATATAACTACTATAATACTGCTCCTATGTACAAGAATATAACTACTATAATACTGCTCCTATGTACAAGAATATAACTACTATAATACTACTCCTATGTCCAAGAATAGAACTACTATAATACTGCTCCTATGTACAAGTATATAACTACTATAATACTGCTCCTATGTACAAGAATATAACTACTATAATACTGCTCCTATGTACAAGAATATAACTAATATAATACTGCTCCTATGTACAAGAATAGAACTACTATAATACTACCTCCTATGTAGAAGAATATAACTACTATAATACTGCTCCTATGTACAAGAATATAACTACTATAATACTGCTCCTATGTACAAGAATATAACTATTATAATACTACTCCTATGTACAAGAATATAGCTACTATAATACTACCTCCTATGTACAAGAATATAACTACTATAATACAGCCCTATGTACAAGAATATAACTACTATAATACTGCTCCTATGTACAAGAATATAACTACTATAATACTGCTCCTATGTACAAGTATGTAACTACTATAATACTGCTCCTATGTACAAGAATATAACTACTATAATACTACTCCTATGTCCAAGAATAGAACTACTATAATACTGCTCCTATGTACAAGTATATAACTACTATAATACTGCTCCTATGTACAAGAATATAACTACTATAATACTGCTCCTATGTACAAGAATATAACTAATATAATACTGCTCCTATGTACAAGAATAGAACTACTATAATACTACCTCCTATGTAGAAGAATATAACTACTATAATACTGCTCCTATGTACAAGAATATAACTACTATAATACTGCTCCTATGTACAAGAATATAACTACTATAATACTACTCCTATGTACAAGAATATAGCTACTATAATACTACCTCCTATGTACAAGAATATAACTACTATAATACAGCTATGTACAAGAATATACCTACTATAATACTGCTCCTATGTACAAGAATATAACTACTATAATACTGCTCCTATGTACAAGTATGTAACTACTATAATACTGCTCCTATGTATAAGAATATAACTACTATAATACTGCTCCTATGTACAAGAATATAACTACTATAATACTACTCCTATGTACAAGAATAGAACTACTATAATACTACCTCCTATGTACAAGAATATAACTACTATAATACTGCTGCTATGCACAAGAATATAAATACTATAATACTACCTCCTATGTACAAGAATATAACTACTATAATACTGCTCCTATGTACAAGAATATAACTACTATAATATTACCCCTATGTACAAGAATATAACTACTATAATACTACTCCTATGTACAAGAATATAACTACTATAATACTACCTCCTATGTACAAGAATATAACTACTATAATACTGCTCCTATGTACAAGAATATAACTACTATAATACTACTCCTATGTACAAGAATATAACTACTATAATACTGCTCCTATGTACAAGAATATAACTACTATAATACTACCTCCTATGTACAAGAATATAACTACTATAATACTACCCCTCTGTACAAGAATATAACTACTATAATACTGCTCCTATGTACAAGAATATAACTACTATAATACTACTCCTATGTACAAGAATATAACTACTATAATACTGCTCCTATGTACAAGAATATAACTACTATAATACTGCTCCTATGTACAAGTATGTAACTACTATAATACTGCTCCTATGTATAAGAATATAACTACTATAATACTGCTCCTATGTACAAGAATATAACTACTATAATACTACTCCTATGTACAAGAATAGAACTACTATAATACTACCTCCTATGTACAAGAATATAACTACTATAATACTGCTGCTATGCACAAGAATATAAATACTATAATACTACCTCCTATGTACAAGAATATAACTACTATAATACTGCTCCTATGTACAAGAATATAACTACTATAATATTACCCCTATGTACAAGAATATAACTACTATAATACTACTCCTATGTACAAGAATATAACTACTATAATACTACCTCCTATGTACAAGAATATAACTACTATAATACTGCTCCTATGTACAAGAATATAACTACTATAATACTACTCCTATGTACAAGAATATAACTACTATAATACTGCTCCTATGTACAAGAATATAACTACTATAATACTACCTCCTATGTACAAGAATATAACTACTATAATACTACCCCTCTGTACAAGAATATA